>JARHVA010005183.1:842500-1020000 GCA_037957365.1 Torreya grandis | reverse complement strand
TATGAAAATGATCATGGCTTTGCCATACTCAGGTGGAGCATATGTTACAATGGCCAAAATGGCTAGTTCTTATAGAACTTAAGAGAGAGAAAGGAGAAGAGATAAGTCCAAGGGTCACAAGGATAATTTTTAAGATTATATAATTATTTAATTATGTATGATAATATGATGTGGGATGAATTATGCAAGTTCAAAAATTACAATTTGTCCACACAAGGCATGCAACTCATGAAAAGTGGCATGAAAGTTCTCATTCTTACTCAAAAAACTACCTTAATGAATTACACCTATTTTAACATCCAAAAAATTATTAGGGATATGATTTATTATTTAAATTTATGTGAATGATTTTATACATTCCTCTCCATTCATTGATTGCAGTCTTGGTCATTTGGCATCATCTAGAAATGAGCTATCACCATCTCTAGTCTAATAAACTCTTCATTCATGCACCTTGCACACTTGTCCTCAAAAATGGAATTAGTTTTACATAAAAACACATGGGAGTGAATGAATATAATTTTTAAATATCCTCCATGGCCTTAGAGGCATCAAACACTTATTAAAATCAGCTCACTTGAAGTTTTTCACCCTTCTCACTAGCTTGGTCACTATGCCAGTTTTTACTAGCTAAGATGAGAGTTATTGTTATCTCACTTAATATTTTTTATAAATAATTAAGTGTAAATTAATATTTATCACAATTAATAATACATCTCCAAAATTTTCTTTCATCTTTAGACTCCTCTTGGAACCTATAAAACACACAAAATAGTCAAAATTACCCTAGTTTGTACCTTCTCCATGTAATTTTGTATAACTCATCCTAATAGGGGGTATCTTGAATAATTAATTCACAACATCCAATCCTTTTTCTAGTAAAACTACTCCACTTTTATCCATTATCTCCTTCATTTTCCACATCAAGTATAGACCAAGGCTTAATGAGGGTTTTAAGTGCATTCTGCTATTAAGGTTTGTTCATGAAGATCTGATGTTTAAGTTGAAAAAAAATTACACTAATGTGATTTTAAATACCACCAATAACCTCCCCAAACTCTTTTGGTATCCATACAAATCCTCCAAGAATATGTGAGCATTTGAAGTTACCTTGTCGAGCAGTTCCTTCTATTTGTTGGAGGCTTGAGTTGGTTTTAGGCTCAAAAATGGACTTCTTGTGATTTGTCTAAAAAAAAATAGTTTAAACCTCTATTATGATCCAAAAATAATTCTAAAATGTATTATAATTCATATCCAAGGCTATAAGTGAAAGTGACCCTTCTTTTGGGCTCTAAGTCTAACCATGCCTAGTAGACCTAATTTATTTTAAAGCCTCAAATGGATTCTCATGGATTATCCTAAAATATATATTAATGAAACAAAATAATGTCTCCTTAATAAAAATTTTCAATTCAATGTAGTTCTCAATTGAAGTTAGAGACAAATCTGACCCTCTATTTGCTTTTGGCTTAGAACCTTGCCTAATAGGCCTACCTACAAGCTTGAGGTCCTATGCCACCCTGTTTAGTTTCTCCATTTAAATATTTGTCCCTCATGTTTTTATGGATGTTTTACAACCTTAAAAATATTCCTAATATTCTCCTATATCTTTTGGTATACCTTTCTTACACATTTCTTCCAAAATTGTAGGTTTTGTGCCTAAAGGGAGTGCCCTCTATCTGAGACAAAATAGATGGAACTTAACCTATTTGCCCATAATATTAAAGTATTATATGGGATTTTAAATTTTTTATAGATAATATAAATAAAATTTCAACCTTTTATAAAGCCTTTTAACCTTTCAACTCCTAAAAAAACAAATCAGACTTGTTAGAAAAATAGACTATGCAAGTTTTGTAGGTGTGGGCTATATATTGTCTTATCAGAGCCCTCTTTATCTATTTTATGTTTATAATGAGATATTTATGAGACTAATTTTACAATTATTGAGGCATTTTAATTTTATCTTATCACCCAAACTTCCATTTTCCTTTCCATACATTCTACCTAGTCAGGATTGAGTGTCACTTTTGACTGTATTCTACATTGGAAGGGCACCTATAGGTGCATGCTTGTATGTTTTAGGATTGATAATAGGGTATAAAAACCTACCCTACCTCCCTTATGGTCATTTTAAATTTTTTTATGTTTATTTTATTTATCTTCATGCTTTACAAACACCTAAACATACTCTTTTATGCTTATTATCTATGACAATCAACACTTAGTCGTAGGTGCATATAAGGCCTTAAGAGGTCTATGAAAGCTTGTATTTAACATTATTTATAGGTTATTAAGTTAAAAATGATATTAATTAAGGTTTTATATTTCTTTTTTCATCATTCCAACCCTTTCTATACTATTTACAAGCACCTTGAACTCATAAGACTGAGTTCTTCCCTCTTGACTAAGATACTCTACCAAAATGACTACTATATGTGTGAATTAGCTTAATTGGACCCTTTTCATTGTATTTTAAGACTCTAATTAAATAATTTAGGTCAAAAAACATATTTTTATACCTTAACTTACCTTGTATTCCCTAAAACACTACCAAAACACCAATGTTAGCTCATTATCTGCATACCCTATTGTAGGTGAACATTTTATTATAGAGGGACACCTGTAGGTATACATGGGGGTCTAAAACACAGCCTATGCAACTCTTTCATAATATCTTAGGTCAAAATTACTCATTTAAATAATTTATAAACATTCCACTATGGTGGTAAGGCCTAATTTTCAACTTTAGGTGAAAAAAGGTTCCTTTAGGACTTAGAACTATAAAAATTAATATAGGGTTTCAATGGTTTTAAGGGCATATTTAGACAACAAAAAACCACCTTAAATTAGTCCTATTGACCCAATAATTATCATATTTATTCTACATATTAGATTAAATAACGTTCATCTAGATAGATTATCTATAACTCTTATTGACCTTACTATAAGATATTCACAACAAGCCATTGGACCTCTATTTTCACATTTTAGGGAAGGTTTCCCTAAACTTAGTCATTTGCATCCTCAAATATATTTACCTTTACAATTGTCTATTAGACACTTCAAACAAGTTGTAAATTTTCAATTGACATAATAGAATACAAAATAAGGTTTCTTCCATGTTTAAAATCCCCATACAAGAATTCTCAAAGCTCTACGATACACCTATAGATGGGCATCCTCACACACAGGTAGTAAAGTAGACTAGATAGTATACAAGGTACCTATTTTTATGAACATAAAATATTCCATCACTAAGTATTCAAACTAACCTTATCAATCTTGGAATATTGACACATCTCCTAACTCTTCATCTTCATCATGATGTTAGCAAAAGGCTCCTGAAGGTGTGCATTGGTTGTATGTACATAGAGAGTATGAAATGAACAAAATGTGTGGATGGAAATCCTAATTTACAATTCAAAATCATTTCCAATCCCTATATTACATTATTTACATTAATTAAATATTAATACCTTTTCCAAAACTTCCTTTTCAATGTGAAAACCACTTGTAGACATATGGAATAGAGTAGGCAGGTATCTAGTGGTTGGTTAGTGTGGTGTATGAACTTGTAACCAATATACATCCTCTTCAAACATTTAAATATACTTTATTGAGTTATTTATGCCTTTAATTAGTTTATATATCTTCACTACCATTCCATGAACACACTAAATAGGATTTTACATGTAATCAACATGGCTACAAGTGAGATTAGGTAAAAGGTTGGTTGTGAGGTGTTCATGACTACATATTTGATCAAAACATGGTGATATGAGACTAATATTTAAGATAAGGTGATAAATATGACCTTTATACTTGTGGAACACCACATGACATTCCTATGAGACCTATTTTGAGAACCAAACGTTTTACAAACAAGGAAAACTGACTAAGACTACACATGGTGGCACCTTCCTACAATAAGAAATAACTTGCTCATTCAAAAACCATGAAACATGAAAATAAAAATGGATATAATCAAATAATATAACCAACATCCTCTAGATTCAACGTCAATAATTCATTTGTATGGGCTTGCCCAAAATTAAACAAAACATATAGGGTACATGAAACAACAAATAAAAAAACATAATCAACTTCATGAGGATGGTTCATAAATCACAAGCCACCAATATTAGAAATATTTTTATGTAAATTAATCTCTCTAAGTGTAATTTCACCTCCCAAAGGCATTTGATCTGAAAGTTCTCCAACTGACTGTACCAAGTACAAACTTGAATATTGGTTCTATGTGTTTAAAAGGGTAAAAAAGGAGTAGACTAGTTTTAGATTATAAATGGTACTTATATAGAATTTAAAACATGTAATTGAGCTTTAGTAGGTTTAATATATATCCCCTAACCTTATCTCACATGTCACACTCCCTTGTGGGCTGTATAAGTGCCAAACTCTTCTCTTTTCCCAAGAAAACTATCTTTTTTTTAAGAACCTACCACTTTCAATTACTAATAGTTGATTAAGACACATTTGGACACATGGGGTGTGAAATAACTTTTTTTAAGCTTCACATTTCTCAATGAGCCCATATAACTCATTAAATGCCCCTTTTTTGACCTCAAAATGACTCCTAAGACTAAAATTATTAAAATGACTAAGGACAAAGGCTAATATAACATTAAATGACATCAATTAACCTATAATACACCTCATGACATAACATTAGACCCATAATAAACCTATAAATAGGAATTTTTTTCCTATGAGGGTCCCAATTGGACCTGTAGGATCAAATTTGGTCAATAATTTATTCAATATGTCTCACTTGGACCTTGTTACCTTCAAAGCACTAAATGTCTCATAGATAGCCACTTCAAAGATATTAAAAATGTCTCCTAGTAATAATCGAATGGATTGTTCTTCTAGGATCTTATTTTTCTTTTCCAATCCTCTAATTGTAGCATGTAGTCTTTTTGATTGGGATTGAGCTAGCTCCAAGACATCTTCTTCAAACATGGGGTCTTCCCCTTGTATCTTTTGTCTCTTCTAATTCAAGTGAACCAAAGGCTCAAAATTTAGATTTAAGACCTCATGACCCTCTTTCATGACAACTATCTTAGTACTCTTTACAAACTCATAATAATTGGATCATGTTTGACTCCTACTCAAGACTGTCCCATATGCTTAATTGGTACCTTTACTTATAACTAGTTTGTTGACTAAGCTAGAGTAATAAGTCTATTTTATTCTTGATTAGTTAAATTCCATGGTTATATATAGTTCAAAACAAACTTGAGTAATTATTGTCTCCTATATTTAATGAATAAGCCAAAAACTCTATATCCTTAAATATTCTACCCTTTATGTCAAATGACAAATATAATTAAACCACTTTATTTGAAGTATGTCTATAGGTTGCCATTATTCTAGTTTTGATGAAATTTTCCTATTGAAAATGACAATTCAACCTTTTAACTATATATTTAAACTATTTGAACATCTTTGACTATGTAATGTCCCCAAATTTCTGTTAAAATGGATTAATTAATTTAATCAATTTAAGTTGTCCAAAAATTAAGATTGCTTCAAAAGGATAACTTTAATTAATTAATTTAATTATTATGGAAATAAATAAAATAACATACTAAATAAAGTTGACTTCTTCTAGAAGTTTCGTGGGAGCCTTTAAAATAAGTTGAGGGCAAAGCATTTGGGATATCTTTTGTTGCTAAAATATTATGAGTATTTTGAAGCTTGAATATGTGATTCAGCTAAAATCTTTGAGGATGCAAACCTTCAGCAGATTAGAGAAGAGTTGGATGAAAACCCAATGCTTTTCAGGGGTGGATTCCTGATGGAATTCAAATTGTGCTTATTGATCAGATCTGGGGCTTTAGAGGTCATTCACTGGGTATATCAGGTGGTTAGCATATGCAGAGGTTTCCAAGTATTTATTCATTAGATTTGATTTAAGATTTTTATATATATACATATATATATATATATATATATATATATATATATATATATATATATATATATATATATATATCTTCAGATCAGGTGCTGTATGAAATCTACATAGATCGGTATCAGGCCGTACCAACAGATTCAGAAAAGGGAAAAAGGACACAGTTCACAGTTGTAGGCCATAGAGTATTATAGTGACTGACATCGGCAGGTAGACCGACATCAGCTGATTAGTGACCGACATTAGCAGGTAGATAGTCACAGGCAGGCAGAGATTAGACACAGGCAACTGACAATGACAGTTTATCGACTAACATTGGCAGAATCACCGACGTCGGTGACTGTGTTTTTGACATAGTGTCCAGATCTGTGCATACTTCTAGGTTCTTGGTTATTTGGACTTCATTATACTTTATATAGTATTTCTGTGTACTGTAATTTTTATTAGTCATTGTTGAAGCAAATCTGGGCAATATATTTTTGTATCAGCATACTCTAAATGCAAACAATCAGATCTATATCTTTGTCTTGTGAGAACCTCTATATTTTGTGTCTCCAAATTTAGAAAGGGATCTTTTAGTGTGAAAGATCCCTTTCTAAATTTGGAGACACAAAATATATAGGTTCTTACAAGACAAAGATATAGATCTGATTGTTTGCATTTAGAGTATGTTGATACAAAAATATATTGCCTAGATTTGCTTCAACAGTGAATAATAAAAATTACAGTACATAGCAATACTATAGAAAGTATAATGAAGTCCAAATAACCAAGAAACTGGAAGTATGCACAGATCTAGATGCTGTGTCAAAAAAATAGTCACCGATGTCAATGATTCTACCGACATCGGTCGATAAACTACCATTGTCAGTTGCCTGTGTCTGATCTCTGCCTACCTATGACTATCTACCTACCAATGTCAGTCACTGATAAGCTAATGTCAGTCTACCTACCGATGTCGGTCACTATAATACTCTATGGCCTGTAACTATGAACTATGTCCTTCTTCCCTTTTCTGAATCCACTGGTATGGCCTGGTACCGATCTATGCAAATTCCGTATAGCACCTGATCTGAAGATATATATATATATATATATATATATATATATATCTTAAATCAAATCTAATGAATAAATACCTAAAAACCTCTGCATACGCTGAACACCTGATATACCCAGTGAATGACCTCTGAAGCCCCAGATCTGATCAATAAGCACAATCTGAATTCCGTCATGAATCCACCCCTAAAAAGTGTTGGGTTTTCATCCAACTCTTCTACAATCTGCTGAAGGTTTGCATCCTCAGAGATTTTAGCTAAATCATAGATTCAAGCTTCACAATACTCAAAATAGTTTAGCAACAAAAGATATCCCAAATGCTTTGCCCTCAACTTATTTTAAAGGCTCCCAGGAAACGTCTAGAAGAAGTCAACTTTATTTAATATGTTATTTTATTTATTTCCATAATAATTAAATTAATTAATTAAAGTTATCCTTTTGAAGCAATCTTAATTTTTGGACAACTTAAATTAATTAAATTAATTAAACCATTTTAACAAAAATTTGGGGACATTATAGTCCTCCCTTCCTGAAGATTGCTTGTCCTCAAGCAATTCGCTCCTGATACCCAACACCAACTTCCTAGATTCCATATTATTCTCAAAAATTTGCAAACTCTTCTATCAAAAACACCATGCTACAAAATATCTGTGAATAAATTCTCCTTATTTCTCCTAGAGAGTAGTGTGTAATTCTCAACATGTACTTAGCAAATTCACCATCACATACCTTAGTCTTTGCAAAGGACCGCTGCATTACTCTGATTACCATGCTCTCCAAATCCCCATAAGAATGATGAATCATAATTGGGGGTGAAAATGTAATGCAACAAATAGAATCATTTACCTCATCACCCATAAAATGAGACTCCATCCTATGAGATGACCCCTCCTTAGGTCCTCCATCTTGTGCTGCCCTCAAGATAATCTTCTTTCCCCCAGAAAGGAATTCTAACTGCATATGATGGTGATCAATAATGTAATGCCCAATACCCTATAACCACTACATGCCCAAGACCACATCATAATCCTCTAAAGGAAACACATAAAAATCATTGGTCAGAGTGTAATCTTCCATCTAAATACTAAGCTATAGAATCCATTTGGTACAACCCAAAATTGCACCATCTGCCACCTTTACCCCAAAACCACCAAACTTCTCATACTATAATCCATGCCTTCCCACTAACTTTCAGTCAATGAAGTTATGTGTAGCACCTGTATCTACAAAGCTCATGACCCACTTACCCTTAAGTGTACCTTTCAACTAAAAGGCATGAAAGTTAGGATAATTGGAGAGGGTAGCCATAATTGCTTTGGCTGATGCCAAAGGCTCTAGGGTGTCTAACTCCAACTGTGTCTGAACCTGCTAAATATTATCCTCAATGTCAGTATCAGGAACCTCCTCATCTCCACACTCAGAAGTTACCTTAATCAAATGAACCTTTTCTTTACCCATGCAATGGTGTCTTAGTTCCCATGGATCTTTGCAGGAAAACATAACTTTTTCCTCCTCAAGTTATTCCTAGTCTCTTAATTCATCCAAGGATTTATAGAGGATGACCCTTCTTTATTTTGTGGTGTGTTGGCCTTTTGTATAGGCTAAGAGTCCATGGCTATTTTCTTATCACTCTGATAAGAGCTAGGAACAGTATCCAGTCTCAATGTCACATCAATGGCATCCTTAAGAGTGGCTGGTTGGAAAGCATGTACCAGTCCCTTAAGTCTATCTTGTAATCCCTCAATAAATAACATCACACTCTGTCTCTGAGGCATATTAGATACCATAACTACAATACACTAAAAATCATTAATATAAGCTTCTGCGTGACCACTCTGTCTAAGATGAGCCAACTCCCTATAGTAAAGTTATGTATCCTTACGATCAAACCATGCAATGAGTCACTCAGTGAACTCAGCATAGGAGTGAACTAAGGCGTGATCCTGGGTGACCAATCCATGGTGCCACCAATCATATGTAATTCCCTCTAAATGCAACACTGCAAACTGAATGGCCTCACGCTCAGGCATGGGCCTCAAAGAAAGATATATGTCCATCTTGTGGACCCAAGCTCTTGCACTAGTGTCTCCAGAGCCATTATATGGAGCCAATGTAATCTTCCCCATAGCTCTATTGAGGTCATGATTATGCTACTATTGTGGTGGTCTATTACCATGATCTCTCTTGAATCTGGTTGTGTCTCTACATTGCACACAATACTGGGGAAAAGGAAAAACCTCCCTAACCTCTAGGGGTAAAGCTCTCCACTCTGCTATGGCTGCCAAAACAAACTCCTGGAATCCAATCTCTAGTGGCTCCACCTGCGCTATTTGTTCATGCGGTACAAACTGAGGCAATAATGGTCTATTTGGAGTAGGTGTATGATGATGATTTCACCTAGAGGAATGACGGGAGCTCCCCACTGAAGAATGGGAATGGTGACTATGCTGACTGGACTGATGGGTATGATGACTACCTGTCACTGAAACTAATCTATTCCTCCTACCTCTGTGTCTATCCACCTCTAAACGATCCATGGTATCCTATAATCAGTCTAAAGCCTAAACAATTCTGGGTTGAGTAGTGATGAGGGTCCTCATCATCTCTCTTTCTACCTCATCCTGATTTCTATGGGCATTCCCTTATTCTTCGGCCATGATAGGTTCCTATCCTAAACCCAACTCTCACTCGTACTGAACTTTACTACGTGTAAAATATCTATGGCTTATATCAAATCTTCCAGGATGCATAGAAATAAAATATATTTACCCCTACAGGCTGGCAAGATGCATGGCTCTGATACCACTAAAAGATCCCTTTCTAAATTTGGAGACACAAAATATATAGGTTCTTACAAGACAAAGATATAGATCTGATTGTTTGCATTTAGAGTATGCTGATACAAAAATATATTGCCCAAATTTGTTTCAATAGTGAATAATAAAAATTATAGTACACAATAATACTATAGAAAGTATAATGAAGTCCAAATAACCAAGAACCTGGAAGTATGCACAGATCTAGATGTTGTGTCAAAAACACAGTCGCCGACGTCAGTGATTCTACTGACATCCATCGATAAACTATCGTCTTCAGTTGCCTGTGTCTGATCTCTGCCTTCCTGTGACTGTCTACCTATCGATGTCAGTCACTAATCAGCCGATGTCAGTCTGCCTACCGATGTCAGTCACTATAATACTCTATGTCCTGCAACTGTGAACTGTGCCCTTCTTCCCTTTTTTGAATCCACTGGTACGGCCTGGTACTGATCTGTGCAGATTTTGTATAGCACTTGATCTGAAGATATATATATATATATATATATATATATATATATATATATATATATATATATATAAATCTTAAATCAAATCTAATGAATAAATACTTGGAAACCTCTGCATATGTTGAACACTTGATATACCCAGTGAATGACCTCTGAAGCCCCAAAGCTGATCAATAAGCACAATCTAAATGCCATCACGAATCCACCCCTAAAAAGTGTTGGGTTTTCATCCAACTCTTCTCCAATCTATTGAAGGTTTGCGTCCTCAGAGATTTTAGCTGAATCACAGATTCAAGCTTCACAATACTCAGAATATTTTAGCAACAAAAGATATCCCAAATGCTTTGCCCTCAACTTATTTTAAAGGCTCCCAGGAAACTTCTAGAAGAATTCAACTTTATTTAATATGTTATTTTATTTATTTCCATAATAATTAAATTAATTAATTAAATTTATCCTTTTGAAGCAATCTTAATTTTTGGACAACTTAAATTAATTAAATTAATTAAACCATTTTAACAAAAATTTGGGGACAGTACAGTATCAGGCCCTCTCTTGTGGTTCAAAATAGTGAATACATAAACAATTTTAAGGCTTTTTCATACATGTAAGGGATTTTGGAGCGTTTAACTGAGATTTAATGGTGGCATAAAAGTTTTAAGTATTTTCTTTGGTAACCTAGATCACATTTTTATCTCATATTTATACCTTTGCATGCTTGGGTGCACAAAATATTTCAATCTGACATGTATGATTATGTGGAATCCCCTTTTCCACATTATTTATTTAATTTTAAAGTCTAGGCATTGTCACTTCAGACAGGTTTTTTCATCTTGTGCCTCTAGGAAATTTGATCAAATTCACTTCATCAATCTCCTTAGGAGTATCCTAGCCTTGACTTTCAATGCAGTTGTTGATCTTAGATCTAGGTTTCTAAAATTTTGATACTTGGTATCTTGTGTGCTTTCTTGAAAGTCTTCATCTAGTTAATACTCTTGATAACCTTGCATGAAATATATGATTATTGACATGTTGACTCCATTGGCATCATAAATATCCATCCACTTTGTTGAATACATGTTGTTGATCCATCTACAAGATCAAACATGTACCATTGATCTGTTAAACACATGATCAAATGTGGTTCATTTATTTGTTGAACATTTACCATGATTATGACACTTATCATCATTACATTTAATCTTAATATCATTTGACATATTGACTTCATGCTCGAAATTAGATTTCTATTTTAATGATTGAACACACATCGTATATCTATCATGACTTATTGTCCCTAGTATTTAGTGCAGATCATCGATCAAAATTTATAGTAATAATATGCACTATCAATCTTTGATCCAGGGAATTTGAATTATTGATTTTGGGTGATCACCCACATGGTATTTATCTTAGATAAGATTTAGTGATGCTTCAAGACTTGGCAATTCTACATTAAATCCATACTTGTGAGCAATAAAATCAAAGAATAAGTGCTAGGGGCATATAAAGACTTAGTATAAATCTTAAACTAAAGTTTTAATGAAATAATAAACTCGATCAAAACTTAGGCTAAAATTAAACTAAGGATACAATATAATAAAATGACCCATCGAAGTTATAAATAGATTTTTATAAGAACTTGGGCAAAGTAATCTAGACTAAGGTTTTGAATGTCATTTAAACTTGGATTTAATTAATCAATTAAGGACCAAATGTTAACATAATAATTTGAATGGGAAAATATTAGTTAACCAACTAAGCATCAAATTAACATTGAAGTATAAACCAATGAAGATTTGTTCATTCTAATGAAGATCCATTGATCCTGCAAGATGGAAACACATGAGCCAAATGTTAGAAACATTATATAGGATCAAATAAAGCTTACGTGATAGCATGTCAATGTAAGATAAATCAACATATGATATTAAACAATGTGCTTTGATCAAGTTGAATGCCCATTTTATAGCATAATTTGCAAAATTGAACAATGGTCCTCATTTTTTAGAAATGGGGGTTATTGACCTCAATAAATGGTGACTTCTGGGGAAAACATTGCAAAATTTTAGAATTCAAATACTCTTGGTTCAAAATACTAACTAGACTAATCATTCCACATGATCAAGTAATATTATTAAGATCAATTCATTATTGAAACAAGTCTTACAAATGCATAATTAAGGTCAAATAGAAAAACTCAATCATGTTATATGTGTGCTTTGATGCATTTACTGATTACCATTAGGATTCAAAGAAAAACTTCTAGATTTCATGACCTTAGTCATTAGCATAGACTTGTAGCATATTTATATATTCATTATAAATCATACTTTATAAAAAGGGAAGGATTGGGCATTGATGTACTACTAGCTAGGCATCTATAGCCCAAATAGAGATACCTTTTGTTCCACTTTAGACCTTGTTGCATTACCAGTCCATCATTGATAGCCCTGATGTAGGTTACCAGAATAAACTTAGAATTTTTTTTAGATTTTCAATAAGGCTTTTATTTTTTTATTTTTCAACTATGTTTATTTTTCCAAAAAAGGTTGGGAACCATAATTATCAAGGTGTTTGGGATTTTTGTCAAATAATTGATTTTCCAGACAATCATCCTTGGTCATAAACTTCATCTTAGGAAATAATGTTCTTTAATTGCTAACATGACTTTATTGTAATAATTCAAAATTTCACTCAAACATATGCAATCCTTATTAAAATCAAACATTGCCCAAAATAAGGTTTAATATTTTTTTAGGAACAATTAGTCAAGATATTAATCTTAATCAATTTCTCATAAACATAATGTCAAGCTTAGAATTTCAAAAATCCATGATCAACCAATGATTAAAAGTCATAGCTACGTTTTTGGTTTATGAAGTACTTTTGAGCATTGAGATAGATTTGCAGCTTGAAGACCTATCTTGGAAAATAGTTATTGGAAGCCATATAACAAAGCAAATAAATTAAAGACACAAAAAGAAAAAAATATTTACAAACACTATTTACACACAAGGGATAGGAATGAAACTAATATAAACCTACCCACACTAACTTTAACTAATCTTACAGATTACTCCATAAACTTTTGAGGTAGAACAATAAAAAAATAATGTTTTAGATACTTCCCATTGGTTGGAAAAGTGAACTATACTCCCTGCAAGTCTTTGAGCTTAATGGTGTTTTCTCCTAGTGTCACAATGATTTGGTAAGGACCAATCTATAGAGGAGTGAATTTCCCACGTTTCCCTTTTGGCTTGAATGCTTTGTCCCATAGGCGAACTAGGTCTCCCTATCTGAACACCTTGATATTTTACCATTTGGCAAAACATATTTTGATAGTGATTTGATTTCTGCTAAAATTGAAAAATGATTGTTTATGTAGCATCCTCCATTTAGATGATATCAAGCAACCTAGAATTGATATATTCTTGATCTTATTCCCTATACTCCTATATAAACTTGAAAGTTAGAAATTTGAGAGTAATTAGAAAGATTGGGTCTTTTCCATATGCTAAGATAAATGGTGATTCCTTTAGATCTTGTTTCACTCTGGTTCTATCTTCCCATAAAGTATACTTGTTAGTAATTTCACTGGTCAAGGTCAAATTACTACCCTTACCAGTTGAAACTTCTGTAACACCATTAAATATCCCTTTAAAGTTGGAAATTATGGCCTAAAATCAATAATTTTTGTAAAAAATGTAAAAAATGAATTATAAATGGGTCATTATCATTTCAAAATAGCATTCTCAAGTTTAAATATGCAGACAATCCATGTATAGGGATCTGTTTTAAGAGAAAATTGAACTTTTTGGGAGATATATGTGGTTTAAAGACCTTAAATTTTGTAAAAGAGGCAATCATAACTTGAGGAACCTTTTGAAAAAGTTTCATGACCATTGGATGAGTGGAGATACTTGTTTTGTAATAGTCCTCAACATCTCTGTTGGAGATCACCATTAGAGTAGGCATCATTTTGGAGTGCCACAAATCTTTCTAAGCCTACATAATAGATTAGAAATCATAGGATGCTATTCTTACATCATAATCAGACCTTTAAAGAGTGTAAAAACTCTAAGTTTTAAGCAAACCATGCTCATATGCAATAAAATAGGCATATAGGCCAAAAAGGGGTTTTTTGACTTTTCAAGAAAAATGTGCTTTCAGAGTGTTTTATTAGCATGGTGCAAACCCCATGATAATTTTTTTAGGCATTTGGAAGTAGGTGAGGATTTATTTTCATTTTGGTGAATTTTTCATTTTTTATAGTTCTAGGCACCCTTCCAAGCCTCCTATTTAGATGCTCATTTATTTCACCACACGTGGAGTTTGTTAATGTTTTGAGTACTTATATGTACTTATAACTAATTAAAAATTGAGACTAGTTGAGGGGGTATGCTTTATGAAAAATTGTTAGGAGTGTAGGTAGCTTAGAGTGCAGTTAAAACCCCATAGGTAGATTTATCCATGAGATAACTTTTCATAAATTTTCCATGAGAACCCAATATTTTTACGGATGTGAGGGGGTAAAATTTATACATATAAATGGAAATATTTTGGTATTTTTAGCTCTGTACTTCATGAATCATCATTTTAAAGATTAAGCTTTAGAGCCTACTTAAACACTCAAAAAATTAGTTTTGTGAAAATTTGATTTTATTGAAATCAAACCATCTTGGATCAACTTGAAACATTTTAAAATATCAATTACACTTAGAGAGGATTCTAGAAAGGTCAATTTTATGTATGGATGAGAGAACAAATCATGTTTTTTATGGAAAAAACATGTAAAATAAAGTACAAGATAGTTCAATAAAATCTAATCAATGGAGATAAAATATTACGACTTTTTATTCATCCTCAATTTTTGATTTAGTCAGAAAGCATCCCATAAGTGTCCCAACTAGCTCAATCAAAGTGGCCATTTTGGAGGAAAATGGAGAAAAATAAGCCTAGTCCATCCTGTTGACTGAATGGTGAAGGTTTTCACATCAAAATCACATATGTGATGATGAAAAAATTTGTTCCAAGTATAAATTTTTTTTCAAGTTTCATGGCTTATTATTTTAGGTTTAATGGAGTCCAAATACAAGAAGATAGACTATTAGGCTTAATTGGTCAATCAAACAAGTAAATAATGGTGTTAAAAATATATCAAATGAAATAATTTTGGAATTAGCACGTGAAATATTTATTATTATTATGGATATTCATATATTTTTTTAATTTTAAATGTTATTTTATGCAAGGAGGAGCCAAGTGGAGCTAACTAGTCTTGAACTTCCAATCAAAGCTTCAGTTGACAAGTTGACCAAAAGCATGCAATATTACTTTGTTATCATTTAAAGAATGATATTAAAATACATAAAGATCAGTTTAAGTGGAGATAAACACAAAATAATGTCATTGATTACATGAAAATAGAGTTGACCAAGTCAATGGGGCCCACCATTTCTTGTTTCAATGCCAAAATGGATTTCTTGCAAAATAAGAAAATTAAAAGACTTTTGAAGACTAATGTATTTATTTTTGAACTCAAAATATACTTGATTTTTCATCAACATGGGCCCACCTATTTTCCAAACCAAATTTTGACAGTGCATTCATGCTTTGAGAGGGAAAGCTAATATTGTAAAAAGAAGTTTTATAAATATTTTAAAAGGGAGTTGATTAAATAATTGTAAAAGGTTTTAGTCTTTATTTAATTAAAGAATACTATTACTTATGAAAATCAACTCAACCTAGTATTTTATTAGATTTTAAGACTTATATATCAGATTTTTAAGCCATTGTTTAGTAATTTCCTAAAGCTAAGAGAGAAATTGTAAGCTAGACCATTTATCAATAAAGGAGTTTTTGTTCTGTATCTAAGTTTTGATAGAAGAATAATGTGTATTTGATTGTGAATCAATGTATAAGTTATACTTATCTCCTTTTGGTAGGTCCCTTCCTCACCTATCTCTCTCTATATCACCTTCTATAGTTTATTTTAAAAGGTTTTCAACCCTTCATCTAAAACATTTTTGCTTAAGGACTAAAATATAAATTTTATTGATTATATGTGTGCATTGATTTTAGTAACTTTAGAGGATTTGGATAATCTAGGTGTATCAACCCATTTAACGAGGATTTATTTTAAGTTTACCCTTCCCCTTTTCACCCATAAACATAAAAAATCAAATTTAATAGACATAATTTAAGGGAACCAACCCTCTCTAGAAGTTCTTCTCATCAAAGAGTCACCCATATTCTAAGAAGTTCCCATTGTATCAATTGGAGTGAGGGTGTGATCTGCAATCTTCAACTACGGTGCACTCTAGAGTAATAATAGTTTATGGCATGCCCACATGGACCACTTATTCACACCTTTGAATTATTATTTGTGTATCTAAGTATATTATTAATTTCTAGATTTTTTATTTTTATATCTGTATATTTTTCATGCCACCAAGAGTTGTCACAAGATCCTCTACAAAAGGGAAAGAAACAAATTTCTCTAAATTGTCTTACTAGCCAAAGAATAAGAAAAATTATTAGCCAAATCCAAATCATACATGTTCTATTTCCCCTATTATTACACAAAATACTCCTATTTAAGCCAATATTATTTAGCTAAATATTTTTTAAATCTTATGCCTCAGACGGTTGTTCCTAGAATATAGGCTTTTATTGCATTCAATGGTTGTAGTCCTCTAAATCTCAATCAATCAGATGATATTCTAGTTTCATCTTTGAAGTCTCTTCTTTATTTTACAAGAGAAAATCCAACAAATCCTATAGAACATATTGAAGATATTTTGAATATTTTCTTAGTACATCATATGACATAAGAAAATGTAACAATGAGGTTGTTGGTAACTGCTTTCAAAGGAAAGGCACTTCAGTGATACAAAAGTTTAGATCTTGCATCAATCAATAACTGGGATGAGTTTGGAGAAATTATATACAAACATTTTGAAGACAAAAGTTATCATCTTTCACTTGTGGAGAAAATTACATCAATTAAGAGATTCAATCATGATTTCATGGTGGATTTTAACTATAGATTTTAGAAGACTTGGGATAAAATTATTGTAGTGATCAAGCCTATACCCAACTATGCTTTTATGTACTATCTAAAGGCTCTTCACTCAGATGTAGCTATCATGATCCAATATATAAGAGATAATACTTTACCTAAAGCTTTTGAAGTAGTAATCAAGGATAAAAATTACCTTCTACAAGTAGACAGGTTATCTCCAAGGCCACCAATGCCTCTTTTTCTAGAGATTCACCCTCTTGCTCCAACTATTACACCAATTCCAGAGTCATCAAAATTCCATTAAATACAAGGTGATCAAATTTATAGATTGGGGAAGATAGAGAGCCTTCTAAAGGCTCAAATCAATAAGTTGGTTGAAATGGATAGGCAACAAGCTCACCATATAGGCCATATCAGAATACTAATTAGAATTATTTGCCCAATAGGCCATCTTATCATTATAATTAACAAGGTCAAGGCTATAACTCTCAATAAAGAAAATATAATATAAATATTCTAAGCAATTCAAGATATATTATACCAACACAAAGAAATCATGCTTAGGAAGGATAATGGAAACAACTTGGAAATGGGTCCATCTAGTGAGAATTCTCATCAATCTTTTACGAAACAAAGTTCAATTCTCCCTTCATTTAAAAACCAGCCACCTTCTAAAAATAAGTAAGATTCTCTTTCTCATGGAGACATTCCTTCATTAACTAAAGTAGAAGTGACAAATCAACACGGAGAAGGTACTGGTAAGTCACCTACTAAAATTACATTTGTTAATTTTTAAGAAGGTGAGAATTATTTTGAGCACGTGGATGTAAATTGAAGTCAAAATTTACATAATATTGATAATGCAGTTACAACTCATAATAGATCTAAGAAAAGAGTGATTGGAGAAGGTTAAGGTCTTAAAAGGGTAGCCCCTTCTTATTTTTATCCACAACAAAGTACAAATACACATGAGTTGCCTCAAAAAATTCAAATTAACAAGCTCAAGGTCGAAAAGATAGGAATGTGAAAATTCCTTACATACCTCAATTCACACAACATTCAAGAGTTCCTTCTACACCTAAATTGTAATGAAGGGTAGCCACTTCTCCACTCAATATTGTGGATCATATGAAGAAGAATTCAATATAAATTTCAATGTGTGATATAATACTAATCCTGGGATAAAAGGAGTATTTACATGAGTAACTTTCAAAGCTTAATATCTCTGAGAAATCACCTAAAAAAGAAAAAGTAAGTGTTGTCCTAACTAACTCTAATTCAATTGTTGAGTATCAATATTTTAAGGTGACTAAGGATTAAGTGTTTTCCTAAATAAATCCAATTCAACTATTGAGTCTCAATATTTTAAGGTGACTAAACCTCCTCCATTTTACCTTTCTATCAGTATTGGAAATTGTCTAGTTCATAATCGTATGATTGATAGTGGGGCTAGTACCTCTTTCATGCCCAAATCAATAGCTAATAAGTTAGGATTGTAGTATGAACACCATGAGAAAGGTGTATTTAAATTATATGGGTCTCTTACCAAGATTTTAGGTGCTGAAAGATCTGAAAATCATACTTTTTGCTTGTCAAAATTTCACCATGTTACAAGATGTTGTTGTTGTTGTTGATATACCTCCATATTTTGCACTATGCTTATCAAGATATTTTACTACCAAAATAGGAGGTTACATTTCCTTAGATTGGTTATACATGATTTTTATAGCTTGATATGGAGTTAAATTTACTATTACATCAAAGCCTATTTCCATATTACACCTTGAGCCATATATGTCCAATATGTCAAATGTGAATTAGAGTATTTCAAAAGAAGATTATAACACCATTGAACAAGAGATTTCTAAGCCTCTTGAGGGAATTCTAGATAATATTATAGATGAATGAGATGATTATAATCATGGAAATGACCCATACAAAATTATTGAAGATGTTGGTTTTGGAGTCTAATATATGCATGAAGAAGGTGATTTATTGCCTAGTCTCACTAGCTTAGTGTAAGATCAAGAAGCAGTGCAAAATCTATTCTTTGATGGATTCAGAACAAAGAATGAAAGTGGGGATGGTGTAATGTTGGTTTCACCAAAAAATCAAAGATATTATTATTTTATTATATTTAAGTTCAGTTGTACTTCCAATACTATAGAGTATGAAGCTCTTATCTATGGTCTCCAGTGGGCTAGAAAGAGGGATATTAAGCTCTTGTAGGTGAAAGGTATCAGTGAGTTGGTAGTCCAACAATTTGGAAGTTTAAGTGTAGTAAAAAAATCCTCCTTTCAAGGCCTACAAACATATATTTTTGGATTTCATGGAATATTTCCTTGCATTTGACATTCGTTCCATTCCTAGAGGGGCAATTCAACATGTAGATACACTTGTTGCCATAGGTGTATAGTATGATATTCTGGATTAGATTAAGGACAATAAAAATTAGACCCAAATAAATTTTGTATGCATGCCTTCAATCCCAAATAATGACGTAAGCTGGAAAATTTGTTATTGTGATAAGAAAATAGCATATTTTCTACGGAATGAGGCAGAATTTTACCAAAGAAATCATGACAAATTGTGGGATTAATATGGGAATCAGATTGTGATATTGAAATCAAACAAGATGCCTAAAGTTTTGGTGACTTTATAAATAATATTAAATTAATATGATCAGATGATAAAATAAAAATTAAGTATTTCTTCCAAGAAAGAGCATTATGAGCCAATTATCATAGCTAAAGGTAAACAACTCATGTTGGGTAATGTGAATATTGATTTTGAGACAATAGATTTCATTTCATTATGTCAATATTTAATGGATTTTTTTATTAGGAATATAATTATTTGAAAGTTTTTGACCTCAGATTGGCACAACATACTATTGAACTAGAACAGGATGCAAAACCAATAAGACAAAAGCAAAGGCCTATCAACCCTAAGGTTGAGATTCTAATGAGGAAATAGATTACAAAGATAATTGAAAAAGGTATTATTTTTCCTGTTAAGCATTCAAAATAGGT
This sequence comes from Torreya grandis, assembly GCA_037957365.1. Classification (NCBI taxonomy): domain Eukaryota; kingdom Viridiplantae; phylum Streptophyta; class Pinopsida; order Cupressales; family Taxaceae; genus Torreya; species Torreya grandis. The sequence goes on along the minus strand of JARHVA010005183.1, from coordinate 999,658 downwards.
AGAAAATCTTGTTCCAATAATAAATAAGAATGGAGAGATAAATCTATATGTAGATTTTAGAGATTTGAATAGAGTATCATTGAAAGATCATTATAGACTTCCTTCCATGGATCAAATCTTATAGAGAGTTTTAGGTTCATAGAGGTTTTGTGTATTAGATGGGTACTTAGGTTGTAATCAAATACTAGTGAAAGATAAAGATTAGTATAAAACAACTTTCATCACCAAATTGGGTACTTTTGCTTATAATAATATGCCTTTTGGACTCTCCAATATTAGAGCTACCTTCTAAAGGGAAATAGATGTTTTTTTTCATGGTCTATTGAATTAAATGGTTTTAGTATAAATTTATGATATTATAGTATTTTTAAAGGATTATAATGATCATTTAACACATTTGAAGATTTTTTTTGGTAGATGTATAGAATTTAGAGCTTTATTGAATCCAAAAAAATGCATTTTTTTGGTGCATGAAGGGAGACTTCTTGGGCATGTGGTGTCCAAAGATGGTATTTACATTTATCCTAAAAGAATAGAGTCAATCATTTCCATATCATTTCTTAAACACAAGAAAGGATTGGAGAGATTCTTGGGTAAGATTAACTTTATTAGAATATCCATTCCTAATTTTGTAGAGCTAGTAAAGCCACTTACTCAGATGATTAAGAAACATAAAGAGTTCACTTGGAGTAAAGAAGGTAAAAGGATTTTTGTAGCTGTAAAATAATAAATTAGAAAATATCCTAATTTAATTAATTTATATTTTAGTAAGGATTTCTTATTGTATGCTTTCTCTACTTCCAGTACTATTTCAGCCATGCTTATACAATATAATGATGAAGGTTTAGAATAGCCCATTATTTTTTTTAGTCAAGATTTAGAGGGTTATGAAGAGAGATATTAATTTTTATAAAAACACATTATTTATATTATAATAGGTCTAAAAAAAATTTAGACATTTGGTTTCAAATAACAATATTGTACTAATGGTTGCTCATCCAAGTGTGAAGGACTTCATTCTCAACAAAGACTTGAACAAAAAGAGAGATGGATGGGTCACTAAATGCATGGAATATGAAATTTAAGTAAAATTTAAAAATATGGTATGAGACAAAGGATTATGTGAACATCTTATATAAGATGTAAAATAAGATTTTTTTTTTGACAATTCAGGACACTCAACAAGAAGCTGAAAATGCACCTGCAAGCTAGACACAGAACATTGCTAGGTTTCTTAAAACTAGAGAATGTCCAAGAGGTTTGAATGAATCAAAAAGAAAAAACATTAGGGTGAAATTAGTACCATATATTATGATATATTTAGTACTTCTTATAAATGACATTTGAGGTATGCTTTTAAGGTGTGTTGAAACTAGTTAATTTGACAAGCTTTTTGAGCAATTCCATGATAGTCCTTATGGAGGTCATTTTGTAGCCAAGACAATAGATATAAATATCATTAGAGATGGTTATTTTTGGCCTAACTTATTCATAGATGCACATTCATGGGTTAGGAAATGTAAAAATTGTGAAATGTTTGTAGGAAAATAGAGACTAGTTGCTATGCCACTAGAGCCAATTTAGGTTGAGTAGCCTTCCATGCAATAGGGTTTAGAATTAATTCAAATGAATAATATTATATATAGTTCTGGTAATAAGTGGGTTTTGATAGCTACAAAATATTTCACCATGTGAGTGGAAGAAGTGCCTTTGAAAGAGGTAAATGAGAACTTCATGCTTGAATTCTATGAGAGCCTAGTCACTCATTTTGGAGCACCATCTACTATCATATCAGATAATACTTTGGAATTGAATAATAAAAAGGTATGTGAATGGGCTCTTAAACATGGTATTTATTTGACATCTTCATCTAATTACTATTTATAGAGTAATGGACTAGTTGAGTCTACTAACAAGACCCTGGTTTAGATCATCAAAATAACAATGAAGGATAATCAAAGATATTGGAATACTAAGTTGAAGACCACTTTATGTTCTGATAGGATCATACCTTAAAAATACATTGGTCATTGACCTTATATCCTAGTTTATGTAAGAGAAGCAAGGCTGCCTATCTCATTGGAGCTTCTAGATTTGGAGCTTGCACATAAGTTAGAGCTTCTGGAAAGTGATGCAATAGAGGTAAGAATGAATGAACTGAGAGAATTTTAAAAGATGAGAGATGATGTTATGAATACCATGTGGTCAAATCAGCATCAAGTCAAAAAGACTATTGACAAAAGAGCTTCATCAAAAACATTTTAGCATAATACTCAAATGGGATGAAGAACATGCAAAGCCAGGTAAGCACTCCAAATTTGATAGCGTTTGGAGTGAACCTTAAATTATTAATGATTCAAAGAAGAAGAATGATTTTAAATTATGTAGATTGAGTGGATAAGAAATCCCCATTCCTGTAAAGGGGACGTTTATTTAATGATGCTATTAGGAGAGTCACTCCTTTATACATAGTTATAATCTCATTCTTCTAAGTGCTTTTTAACACATGATTTTTGTATTGTTTTTCATTTTATATGTTGTTGTTGTCCTTTTCCCTAATTTTATACAATAACATGTTCATTATTGTTGTGTCATTTTATCATATTGTGTATTGGTTCGCAAGCTCACCTAGTTTCAATGTTTGTCTTGGTCTATCCTTACCAGAGTTTTGAGTTCTTTTGATCAACAAGCTGGTCAAACCATGAAAGTCACCAATTTTTTTATTAATTTATCCTATTAAGGCCAAATTACTACCCCTATTATCTAAAACTTTCCCCAAAATGGTTAATTTCCTAATCTAACTAGTCAAACTGGTCTATTATGGCCTAAAAAATAAAATCTTGGTCAAAAAATGTCAAAATAGGGTTTAAAATCATCAAAAATGGTTTAAAAATTTATCAAATTGTTCCACAAGATATTTATTCATGTTTAAAAAGGTCAATTTATCCTAAGTCTAAAATTTCAAGTCATGAAAAGATCATTTGATAGGTTTAATATCTAAAAAGGCCTCCAATTGGACTCCCACGTGCTAGATTTTCCAAGTAAAAGGTTAAAAATATGAAAATTTTAATGGATGTCACGAAATTCTTCTCAAATATTCCATTCCAAATGGTGGATATGTATAATTATATTTTAAAGGAGAAAATAGATTTTTTTGCCTATTTTTTAAAAAATAATATATAATTCATATAGTTTTCCACAATCCAAGCCATGGTTTATCATTTTTAGGGTATATCGAGGCTTAAACAAGAGTTTCATGGAGTTTTAGGGCCATATAGGTGCAAAACTAGCTTCTTTTTTATTTCCTACTTGTTGGCACAAAGATACATGCCTATAGGTTTCTTGATAGTATAGACTCCAAGAGGATGATACAGCTCTAAAATTTGGGGTGAAGAAATTAGACTTAGAGTTATTTCTTATGGTTTAAATGGTTTCTAAATTTTATTCTCAAAGCTCATGAACCATCCAGTTTAAGTCAGGGAAAATTTTGTTGTCTAACATCTAGAAAGGTAGTTGCTTTTCTTCAATTTCTCTATACCTGGGTAGAGTTTAGTGAAAATTCAAATTATTTTATAATCTTGAGGATTTATATACCATTAATTACCATTCTAAAGGTATTTTCCATCTATTTCATGGTCAAACATAGTTCTTAAATTTAGCCAGTCAATCTGAAGTATTGGCAAATTAATAAGGAGGAATTGTATGGTCCAAAGAGAAGATTCTAGCTTTAAGATTTCAATATTTTTGTGTTTGGATTATTTTCATCAAGTTTTCAAGGTTTTCAAGCATAGTCATCAAATATTCTTTGAAGATTCATGACAAGGAAATTTATCTCTAGGCTTTCCAGAGTCTCAATTGAGCTAGTTTAACATAATTTGAGGTATTTTTGAAAATTTAAAGTTTTTGAGAATACTAGGTTTGATTTTTTCCCTCTTTCACTCCTTTGATGGCCTTAAAATTCATTTTTAATGATGATTCAATGCCCATGTTTTCTTATGACTCCATTTTCTAGTCTCCATGCTCCTTTTCCACCTACATCCCCATCCATTCCCATACCACTACCATACTTACTCTCTTCATTAGTTTTCACCTTCCTTTCACCCTCAATCATGTGTTATTAATCTCTCTTCATCTCCATTCATCCCTACTATCCTTACCCCCACTTCCATTCCAAGTATTGTATTTTTGTAAAGGAGCAAATTATGAAGAGAAGAAACCATCAAGGCATAATTAAGAGGTTTATAGGCCAAAAGTATGTATCAAACATACTAAAAAGGAGCCATACAAAAGGAAATTCCCCAATAAGATTTGGATATGAATTTTCAATGGAGATTTAAGGAAAGAGAACCTTCTTCAAGACCTAGTGGAGTCAAGCTATCCATGGTGTGAGAAGGATGTTATTTTAGAGTTAAGAAAGGAAATGTGGACCTTCATGTTTTGACATCATGACACAAATTGACACCTACAACAGGTTAAATACTAGCTATGAAGGATATGTGGATAGGATATTATATATGTGAAGGGTCATCCATATCAATGGATCCTTTGTCATGAATTATGAGGTATAGAGGTAATAAGGATTATGAACAAGAGGACTATGCATTTAGTTTACAACATATACATGAGGGGAATAGTGATCTCCAACCATTTCTAAGGTACTCTTCAACTAGGAGAATCAAGTAAAGGTTTTAGTGTAGCCTTTCATAGTGGAGCTACTTCAATATGGTTTTGATTTAAAGGTCATACTTATGGGTGATTCAATCTAAAGGCACAAATTCTCTTAACACATTTACATCTTGAAATCATCTATACACATTGATGATCATCTAATTGTGAAACCCTATAGTCATACTTTAAATATTGGTAGGTAGATGTGGAACAATGATCTAAGTGTTTAAGGGTTTCTCAAAAATTTAAGAGATGAAATGAGATTTCTAAAGCAATATATTGAATCTCATAGTATTCAATCTTAGCCGTGATCCAGCCTTCCATAAGGACCATGTTCTCAGTCCTTCAAGGACATCACTATGAATCATCAGGACTATCTCAAGAAAATGCACCTATAGCTATGCTATGTAGGCCTATAGTCATCTTATGGGGAAAACTGAGGTTTGTGTGCCAAGATTTTATCCTTTCATAAGGGTTTAATGACAAGACACATAAGTAAGTGTGTTACTAGATTGACTTCACACAGGGCATATGGAGGGTATGATCAAGTTTTGAGCAACTCAAGGGACAAATATGCAACTATAGCTATGAAGGTAAATTGATTAACCCACAGTCCATAAACATAGTTCACTAAAAAGGAGACACAAAATGCAAGAATGGCCCTAGAGGTTCAAGAAGGCCTATTTTGATTGGCAAATCATGAGGGGCATTCAAGATATTTGTTACTGTCATGAGGTTTTGAAGAAAAAAGGACTTTTTCAAAGGCTAAATAAGAATAGAATGGGAATCTATTATTAGCTTAAGATAAGCATCTATAGCCAGGTACTTTAAATGCTCAAATAATGGTTTAGGCTATAGAGATTTATAAAAGAGGATTAACTCATTATGGCTTGTTTCAAACCTCCAAAGAGAAAATCATACCAATAAAATTTTTGGATACCTATCACCAAACTCTCTAGAGTTATAAACATTCATTGTCCATACACTCCTAAAGCAAAAAACATCTTAGTCATGTTTGGCCATGAGTTTGCAATGAAGGTTTGAAGTTAAGATCATGGTCATTTGATGAACCATGGAAAATTGAGGTCATCATGAGCTTGCAAAATGAAAATAATTCACACCAAACATTTTAAAAGAGACCTATGGTGACCTACAGTCTTAATGCTATCCTAAAACCATTTATAAGGGCTAATAAGTATGAAAACATAGTTAGGCCTAATGTAGACACTATGACATAAGGAGGCTATATCTAACATCAAGGCTCAATGCTATTGAGATGCTTATTTCATGAAGAGAATCAAAAGGTGAAATACATTTCTATACTTCTAAAGGAAGGTAGTCAAGAAAATAGTCACCTACAACTCACATAAAGTACCTATAATCAAGTTTGATCACCAATCAAGCATTCCAAGACACTTAGGAAGGTTGCCTCAATATAGGGTTTGAAATACATGGTGATAAGGTAAATAATTCATCAAGAATTAAATAATATATATTAAGAGGCTAGGAAAAGAGACCTACTAGTCTATATAGCTAAAACCATCCACAAGACTAGACCTACAGGGCTATAGGTTCACTTACAAATGAAAGCAAGGGATCATTAAATAAGTATTAGGAGGTGAAACCTAAACAATTCTAATAATGACATACTTGAAAACTAAGGTTCATATTATTAAAATTCATACTGGTAAAATAAAATCACCTTCAAGCTAGGAAACAAAACCCCTACAGCTCTAATCAAATCCAACATGCTTGTGTCATTCTCAAGAAGGCCCTTTTGATGTCAAGGATGGTTTATCTTAGGACTCAAAGGGTCTATCTAGCTTAAAAATAGGTATGAAGAGTATGAGGGAAATAAATATGGCATCTAAAATGAAATTTTACCTTACATCCATACTTAAGAATGGTAAACTTATGGCCATATACAAGGTCTTTTCAATACTAGCAAGCATGGTAGACAATGACTCATAAGATTGTTCCATATTCAATGGATGATTATTTTGAGGAGGAAAAATATTACATTGTAATCAAAATTTAAATGAAATTAATATCAAAGTACTATCTATATATCTCAACCATACATAATTGTATAGATTATGCTTAGTTGGAGGCCTATAAAACATGATTTTGGGTTAAATTACATTAAAGGAGATAAGTAGAAGATTTATTTTTCAATAAATAGATATAAAAACATTTTAAATTTTTGATAAAAAATATAAAAGATAAAAATTGATCAATATCCATCTTTGAAATTGAAAATCAGTCATTTTTATGCCTAAATGCCTTGTTTGAAGGTCTTATCATGCTTAAAAATAGGGGTAGAGGCTATTTACAAACTCATAAAGAGAATATTGAGATTAATGAATATTATTTTGAAATTTTGTAACCTATAAATTCATGAAATTCACCTCTAAAAAATGAAAACTTAGTCAAAAATGTAGACAATCCATGCATGAAGGTCAAAATTTTGAGAAAATTGAAGATTTTGGGAGCTACAAGTGGAATTAAGACCTCAAATTTTGTACACAGGGTCATCATGAGTTGGGTAACCATAATAAAAAAAATTATATCCATTTGATAAGTTAAAATATTCTCTATTTTGTCTCAGACCTTGGTCTATTTATTTAAGGTCGCTATTGGAGCATGCTTCATTCTGGAGTGCCTCAAAATATTTTAAGCCCAAGTGAAGGATTTAAAATCATGGGATTATTTTTTAAATTATATCAAGACATATATAGAGTGTAAAAACTATAAATTTCATGCAAAGCATTCTCACACAGTGTTTTGCAAGAAATCAAACACTTAAGCCAAAAAACCATTTTTGAATGTTTGTGGCGAAAGGGATTTCTGAGTGTTTTGATAGTATATTATAGGTAAAATAATTATTTTTTCAATATTTTTGAATCTTTTAAGAATAAATTTTCATTTTAGTGAAGTTTTTCACTTTTTATAGTTATAAGCATAGTTTCAAGCCACCTGTTCAGATGTTAATTGTGCTCACCACATTTGGAGTTTGGATAAATGATATAATAATGTTTTTAATACCCATATTACATTATAATTAATTGAAAATTAATATAATTTTATGGGCTTATCTTTATGAACAATTGCTAAGAATTTAGGCAACCCAAAATGGGATCAATTCCCCATAAATAGATTTCATTTACATGGTAACTTTTCATATATTTCACATGGGAGCCCAATATTTTTAGAGATGTTATAGGGGTAAATTTTATATAATTAAATTGAAGTGGTTTATTATTTGTTGGTTTTTACTTCATGAATCATCAGTTTGAAGATTTAGCTTCAGAACCTTCCTAGGCAGCTAAAAAAATAATTTAGGGAAAAGTGGAATTTCTTAAAATAAAATCACCATGAATCAACATAAAACATTTTAAATCATAAATTAAACTCTAATATTATTATATAAATGTATTTTTTGATGCATGAAGATGTACAAATGAAGGTATAAATCATGTTTATTGTGGAAAAAAGCATGTAATGTGAACTATAGAGTAATTTAATAGAATCTAATCAATGGATCTCAAAGATTATGAATTTTTATTTTTATTAAAATATTAATTTATCCATAAATTCCCTTGAAATTATCATTACTATCTTAATCGAAATGGCCAGTCTACTAGAAATTTGAACAAAATTGGCCTAGTCAACCCTGTAGACTAAATGGCAAAGTTTTTCTAATCAAAGTCATAATTTTGGTGATGAGGAATTTTTATAAAGTATAAACTTGTTTTTTTTTCAGGTTTTATGTCTTATTTTTCATGTTTTATGGTATCTAAGTGTTTGAATTAGCCTTCAGGCTTAATTAGTCAAATTGGCCTAATTTTTCAAGGAGCTATGTTTGAGTTTGGCATTGAAAGGCTATTAAATGAGGTTTTTTTTTGAGTTCCAAACCACTTTTTTTTTGTTGAAAAATATATTATACTTTTTTAATTCTTAAAAATAATTTTCATGCAAAAGAGGGCTATTTATGGATTTTTGGTCTTGCATTCTACTTGGCTTGCTCCAAGTAATATTTTTCTCCTAGTCATCTCCTTCCAACTCAGCTTCAAGTTCAATCAAAAGGCATATTCCTTTGAAAAGTGTGGCATATAATTTCATTAAAGGAGGATTTTTTACATTTCAACTTAGTCCCGCCACCAAACTCCAATGCTAAAGTTTAAAGCAAAACATGCAATTTTTATGGATTTAAAGCTTTTGAAGATTATTTAAAACATGGTAAAAGGGTTGGTCTTGAGTTAGGTCAACCAATACTACCCCTTATCTCTTTCAACACCACTTAGGGATGTTTTATGGTTTTTGAAATATTTATTGGCTTAATCAAGCAATTTTTTAGGAATTTGTAAAGCTAAGATAAAAATTATAAGCTAGACCATTTATCAATAAAGGAGTTTTTATTCTGTATCTAAGTTTTGACAAAAGAATAGTGTGTATTTGATTGTGCATCAGCATATAAGTGAGATTTATTTCCTTTTTTGAGGTCCCTTCCTCATCTATCTCTCTCTATCTCACCTTCTATAGGTCATCTGAAGAGGTTTTCAACCCCTCATCTGAAACATTTTTACTTAAGGATAAAAATATAAATTTTATTGATTATATGTGTGCATTAATTTCAATGACTTCAAAGGATTTAGATAATTCAATTGTATCACCCCCTATAACTAGGATTTATTTTAAGTTTTCCCTTTCCATTTTCACCCATAAACATAAGAAAATCAGATTTAATAGACATATTTTAAGGGAACCAACCCTCTCTAGAGGTTCTTCTCATGAAAGAGTCAACCACACTCTAAGAAGTTCCCATTGCATCAACTAGAGTGAGTGTGTGATTTTCACATATTTAATCAGGGTGTACTCTAGGGTGATAACAATCCTTCAGTAATAGATGTCATGTTCTTGGTTGTTGACCTACATACTTCTTAATAGATCTCATCAGATTCTTTTTTGTAGAGTCTAAAAATCCATTACCCTGAGGGTAATGATTAGATGAAAACTTAAGAGCTATTTTATTATCATAGGACCACTCAATCATCTGTATAGATGTAAATTATGATATATTGTCATAAACTAATGATGCTAGTGTCCCAAACCTAATGTGAATATTCTCTTATAATAACTTGGTAACATCTTCAGTCCTACAATATTTTATTGCTACTACCTCTCTCCATCTTGTACACTAATTTGTGGTAGTAAGAACATACTTATTCCCAAATGAAGAATTAGGGTTGATAACCCCTAAAAATTCCAAACCCCATTAAGTAAATGGTTTTTCAATTAAAATTGGCCTCAAAGGTATAATTGTTTTAGGTTCCTTTGTATTGAAGATTTGTCATTGAGTACATTCCCTGACATGTTTATGAGAATCATTCAAAATGCTTGGCCATTAATATCCTATTGTTAGGATTTTTTAAGCTATTATTTTCCTAGATGGGTGTCCACTCCCAAGTTTCTCATGAAAGTTACTTAAGATTTCATTTGATTCTTCCTTTGAGACACATCTCAAATACACTCCTTCATATCTCTTCCTATAAAGTATCCCATCCTTTATAAAAAAATGTGCATTACTGTGAGCCTCAAACCTCTTCTATGTTCTCTACTCAATCCTATAAGACAAGAACAATTCATTAGGAAATGAATTATTTCATCATACCAGACATTTAGTTGAAATTATTGTCATTAAACCTATATGATACTCAATCTAGGATTAGTGTTAACAATCATGTGAATTAATCCCTGACTTCTCATCAATTTAGTAGTTTTAATTTCAAGATCATATTCTTGGAGTATGGACATCCACTTTCCAATTCTTTCTCCTAACTTAGAGTGACTCAGCATGATTTGAGTAGTAGGGTTTGATTATATAGCATGTACTTTATTCCTAGTAATATATTATATAAAATTTTTAACTACCTTAACCAATGTAGATGTTTGTTTATCAATTAGGGAATAATTTAACTCAGTATTTTTGAAGTTAGTACCCATAAATATAATTGTATGATCACATTTATAAAATTTATAAGTAAATACAATTGTTATAGTGTGTTTAGAATCAAAATAATAAAGATAAAAATATTTTGTAATGTCAGGAATTTTTTAGCATAGGTGCCTATCCTATTGCTTCTTTAATATCCTTGAAGGATTTTTTTTCTTAATTCCATTCATCATTTGTATCCTTCTTTAAAATGTCATTGATTGGTTTCAAAATCTATACAAAACCAAAAATGTCTTTCCTTACAAAATTGATCTTCTCAAAGAAAGACTTTACTTCTTTCTACTATTTGGGGGTTCTATTTTAGATATATAATTGACTCTATCTGGATCTATAGAAATCCCATCTCTAACTATCACATATCCTATAAATTTACATTTGGTTACATAAAATATGATTTTTTTAGGGTTAATGTATATTCCATACCTTCGACAACATTTAAAACCTTTTGTAAATGCATTATATTATCTTCCTTGTTCTTAGAAAACACATTTAGATCATCCATATATATAAGTATACATTTACCTATGAGACCTTGAAAGGCATGGTCTATATCTCTCTGAAAGGTGGCTCTACATTGATGAGTCCAAAAGGCATCTTTTTATAAGCACAGTGCCCCATTTTTTGTGAATGTAGTTTTCATTCTATCTTCCTTATTAACAAGTACCTGATTGTAACCTAGAAAACCATCTAAGAAAGACATCATGGTCAAACCACTAATAATTTGAATCACCTAGTCAAGGGATGGTAAAGGATAACTATTCTTTCTCATAAAATTTGTTTAAGTTCTTAAACTCTATGCATAATCTAATCTTTAAATTTTTATTTCTAACTGGTACTAGATTAACTACCCATGTAGAAGGTCTAATTGGAAAATCTATTTTTGCATATAATAATTTATTGACCTCTTTATAAATCAATGGTTCCAAAACATGATTAACTAGTCTTTGCTTCTACTTGAATGGTTTAAAGGCTTATTTAAATGGATTGGTATGGGTGATAACTCAAGGATGAAAAATATTGAAGTCTTCATAATACCATGTAAGAACATCCTTGTACCTAGTCAGTAGGTCTATAGCATTTATAGACTCTACATTCATGTATGTTGTACTAAGTTTTACTAGTTGATATTGATGTTGAGTTCCTAGGTTAAATAGATTATAATCCTTCCCATTTACTTTGGGAACTTTAGTAGTTTCATCTAATTTATCCTTGTTTAATAGTCTTTCCAAGGTAATCATGCCTTTAGGAATATTTTTATCATTCAGTTGTATTATATTGTCATCAATTCTATCATCATCAAGAGAGTTCTCATTGACCTCAAAAATAATATGAGACTCAAAAAGTCTTGAGTTTTTCATGAATTCAATGATTTGTTGGTCATAAATAAACACTTATAGATGATTAATATTGTTAGGTACAGAGGGACATGGGACTAATTCAATGTTAAGCCTTTGGGAATCTTGATTTTTTAGTAGGTTAGTTGTAGCTGATGTTAGCTCATCAGTAGACTAGTTTCCTTATTTATGGATTGAAACAATATTGAATGCATTAGAATACTCAATCAAGTCCCATTCTCTAAACTTGTATTTATTTAGATAAGACAATTTGCATTAATACTTGCTTTTGACCTGATTGAATACTAGCTCATAAATACCATATACTAGTAGTAATTTAACCTCATGTTTAATATCAAATTGTAATCCTAAAATCAAAGCCTCATACTCTATCAAATTATTGGTACAAGGGAACTAGATTTTTTAAGAAGCATTATATTCTTTCTTGGTGGGATTGATTAAAACTACTCCTACTCTAGACCCAGATTTACATCTAGCACGATCAATATATAATTTCCAAAGTCTAGGCATAACATGAAAGTCTTTATAATTACATACCTAAAGAGTGTCAAGGATGTAAATCCCTAAATCAGCATTAACCATATTTACCCTTTCATTAATTTCATTATATTTAATGATGATTTGTTTCATCTTTGATTCCCTTTCAATCTAAATTTGATTAGGAAATCCCATCCATGGTAGTCACATATGAGAATAATTAGTTGACTTGTACCAATTCAAAACTTTGGTCTAATCTCTGCTAAGTAACATCTCATAAACATATAGAATGTCTTTAACTTGAATATCAATAAATTACTACACTCTTCATTCCAAATTAAGATGTATATTCACATTCAACAATTCACCAATCAGTTTAACACTAGATTTGGATAATTGAGTCCCTTCTCTATCAAAATTAATAGGATTTAAACCAAGCTTTTCAAAAATACCTACTATCATGATATTTGTAAAGGCACCTAGATCTATTAGATAATTATGCAAGTTTTTATCAAAAACTCTAATTGTTAGTAAAAAAAGGTAGAACCTCTATTTTATTCTTATACATTAATGAATTTGCATTTGTAATTTTTTATGATTTACTAGGTTTTTAAGTTAAATATTATAGCAATAAGTCTCTGTATTCAGTTATCTGAGTTAACTAATGTAATGTGCTATTTATTTTAATTTTATTCATATCCTCTACTATGTTATACCCACTCCTAGTAGAATAACTAGATAAATTAACATTATTTATAGCCTTACTTCCCTTTGGAGGTTTTGGTTTATTATCTACTTTGGGATCAGGAGGAGTATAAATGTTTTTTGGTAGAGTAGAAAATATCATTGGTTTATTTTGTTCTCTATTCCTCAATGGGTAAGTCATCTTCAAATACTATTGAAAATCATGAATCTCTTTTGGAGTGTCTTTAGGTTCGTTCTCATCTTGAAATTTAAAATCAAAAGTTTCCACATAAGAGTTGTTTCAAAAGATTTAAATGTCTTAGAAGAGCTACGTGTCCCTTTAGCATTACATTTTATAGGTACAACTTCAAATGTATCCAATTCATCTTAAAATAATTAAAAAGTATTACAAAATTCTGTACAGTCTAATTCACCATGTTTTATAGTGTTATGAACCCTACAATAATTAGTTAAATCTACATCAAAAATGTTTATTTTAGATATGTTATTAGTTGTAAATGACTCATTATTATTATTTTTGTTGCTATTGTGAAACCTATTCATAGGTCTGTTAAACTTTTGATAAGAATAGTTTCTATTGGAATTCTCCCTAGTGTTACCTACCTATTTTTACAATTGAAGAAAATCAGTACTTAGTTTTTGAAACATTTTCAATATGGAGTCATTTTCATTCTTGGGTGTCTTTTCATTATGGACTTGAGTAATAATAATATCTATTGTCACCATATATTCTTGATCCTATAAATGAGATCCACTTTTAGAGTTATTTAAAAATCCGAAGTTCTTATCAGGATGAACATGACACAAATGCAACTAGTTTAAAATTAGAGTTTGATTCAATGTAGGAATGTTATAATTAGCATTTGGGATGATATTAAATATAGACAAATTAGGATTTATATTAGGAATAGAATATGCTAATTGACCTCGGGGTTGCATTTTATCACTAATTTTCACAGCATCAACATATGCCAAAACTAATGTATTTATGGCCACAATATCTCTTTTCAAAAATACAAAAGTCATTAGATCTAAATCATCCTTATAAATATATAAATCTAAAGATTCATCAAGATTATAAGGAGCTATAATTTTTATAAACATCTTTTGAAATCTAGCATTGAAAGATATAATGGTCTCATTTCAATATCTTTTTACCATAGTGAACTATTGATATAGAACACATGGACTGGTGATCTTTCCAAACTGATCAATGAAATAATTATTGAAATCACTCCCTATGATGATGTAGTTTTTAGGAAATTTTTTTTAAAAAAATTTGTATGCTACATCTCTAAGGGTAAAAGAAAACAACCTACATGTAACATGTTCATGAACAATATTTAGCAATCTTAAGACAGCCTTAAAATACTTGGTTGAGGGAAGAGGGAGTGCAGCCACAAAAATGGCCATGCTAAAATGCTTACTTTCATGGCCATGGACTTAGGTGACCAGATCCCAGATGCAAAGGGATCCTTGGTGTTGAGCGTGTCATGAAAATGTGAATCCTTTATTTCATAGCTCGTTATTTTGCTTTGGTATGCGAAGAAAATAGTGATCAGAAGGGGGAAACTTTGTTCCCCTTTGTTTGGATTGTCAAAAATATGTGCATGGAGAGGATGTGGCCACTGAGATATCAGACCAGTGCACGTGGAGAGGGTTTGGCCAAGGCGAGTGCCTTGTTTGGCTCCCCATAGTGGCAGCTGATGAGATGATAGTGGATCAGGTGGGGCTTTATTTTTGCTAAAACCCTAGGCTCAAAATTTGAAGATGATTTATTTTAATGTTGGAGACTAGATCAGATTACTTGCCATTGCCTTTTATTTGAGGGGTCATGACTCATGTAGTTGTGCTTCCAAATGTCTTTGACAAAATTTTGATAGCCATGGTGGTGAATCCTCTGGGTTTAGTAGAGGGAGAGATTGGGTAGTCGATCGGGTGGATGGTTAGGGTGATGGCAGTGCTAGTTCTAGGGTTTGTATCTTTATTTGTTTGGTTGGGGTTGGGTCTGGGGGCTGGCATTTACATGGTTCCCTCAAACCCTTCCTCAAGTATACGAGGTTTTGTATAGTGAGATCTTTTATTGTGTGGTATATTTTTAAGGTTACAGGTCCTTGTAAAACTTGGTTTCTTGTTTCAGGTCGTAGAGCCTAGTTTTTTTGTTTAGGTTTTAGGTCCTTGAAAAACTTGGGGAGCTTTTATTGGTTTATTTTGTTGGTTTTAGGTCCCTATAAAACCTGGTTTTGTTACTATTTTTCAGTGGGTTTGCCTATTATGGCAGTTTGTAATGTTTTATCTTTCATGATTTGTAAAGGGTTTCAGGGCCCCTCCAAAACCTATTTTTACCTTAATCTAAAACAATGTTTTTAGGAATAAATGAAGGTAAATATTTCTCTAAATTTCTTATAGTCTAATACCTGTCTAGGCACATTGATAGAAGATCCAACTAACTAAGCCATACCTGGATGATGATTGAATGCAGTAGCAAGAATAGGTGAAGTAGGTTGAGATTTAGAAATTCTATGCTTACTTTTATCTACTCTTGTTTTCCTATGAATTTTCAAAGAAAGAAGAGGAATACTCCTCTCAAACCTTGACCTAGTTCTTATTCATGGTAGTTCCAACTTGTAAACTCCAAATCTCATTCGAAATATGATATAGAATTTTGATCTTTGAAAAGAACGGTTCAATTCTTAAAAAAAGTAGTTTTGTATGTTTAGATTTCTAAGTTAAAACAAAATTTGCACAAATTTATAAAAATCTTTCAAATAATGACTATATTTAACTATATTAGCTTAAAGATACATCCAAACTTATGAATAACAGTGATCTTTGAACACAATTACTATCACTAACCTCAAACACATTAGATTCAAAAACCTTAAGCAACCTTTATAATAATTTTGCATAAATATTCAAAGAATAACTATCTTTAGATAAATAAGCCTAAATACTAGCCTAAAACCATGAATATCAATGATCTTTACAAATCTAAGATAAGAAAAACATAATTCTACACATGATCAAATGATTTTTGAACAAAATTCACTAAAATCAGCTCAAGATACTTTAGATTCATAAATATTTAGCTTAGGCCCTCCTAACACCATTTCAAATGCATATTGATGCATGTATATGTATCACAAGGCTCATATAGTGTTGAAAACACTTATCAATTCAAGATTAAAATAATATTTTACATGAGTTACTTGTTTTGATCTTCTTGAGATTTGTGGTGGAGTAGGGGATAAACTAATGGACTATTTCACAAAATGATAATGCAAGTGGTTGTTGGGATCAACCATGGTCCTAATTTTTTGTGAAATATGAATGTTATTTTAGTTAAATGTAAGGAATAACGATCAAAATATAAAGTCTAAGAATATAATCTAGCATGAATATTAATAATGAGAAAGTAAACTATAGTGACTCAATCAAAAAATGAGAAAATAAGTAAGGTAAGGTAGAAAGATAAAATTTTATATTCTTTAGTTTAGACATCTTGACAAAGCTCTCATTTCATCAAAGATATGCATCTTCAAACCAACATATGATATGAAATTAAAAAATAATACATATCCTATCATACACCAAGAAAATATCTAAGGATATTTGAAACATGAAAATTGGAGATCAAATTCACTTTAAAGATTTATTTAAACAAGAAAATTGTATTTGCACATCTTATAGAAAAGAAATGATATTGAAATTAATCTAACTTTTAGTCAACCTAGTGTAAAGCTCAGATTAACAATTCTACATTAATACATGTACATTTTGAATTCATAAAAACAATTCAAATCTAAACATCAGAATATATATTAGAGGAAGAGGAAGAAATCATGATAACAAACAAATAAACAAAATGGGTTAATCCTCATAGAATTCTCTTTCTTGTATTACTTGCTCCAAAATTTACACAATAATTTTGCTCTCAAAACTTCCTCCTTGTTCCAATGATAATACCCCCTTTATATAGACTAGAAGAGAAACATAAGAGGTATGTTTTAGATTAAGGTAAAAATAGGTTTTGAAGGGGCCCCGAAACCCTATTACAGAATCAAAAAAGATAAAGCGTTGAAATACACTAGGAGAAGCACTCTTGAAGCCTACTAAAAAGTAGCAACACCCTAAGGTAATACTGGGACAACATAAATGTCCATTTTAAATACATCCCCCTAGTTTCCAAGTAATGATTTAATAACTATTTTTTAGGGGTAAAATCTAGAATCATTGCCTGCCTTCCATCAACAATATTTTGCTTACTTTCTAGCTCTCTGGTTTTCTTCACAGATCTTCTTCCAGGTTTTTCTGGAGAACCAACACCTGATTTCACCTTTAAAAGCTGCTCATTTCTTTTTTCAAATTTATCCAGAGTGGAAGTCAGATGTTTCACCTTCGTTTGCTGATCTTTTTTCCTGCTTTTGGTTTCTACTCCCTTGGTATTGGTCCTTTTTTCAGCCCTTTTCCTTTGGTTTAGAAAATGCTTTAAGTTTTCTCCACTATCATTCACAGGAAAATCATCCAAAGGGAACTCATTATCAACCTGAATCTCCCTAAACTAAGAGACAAGAAAATCTCTCTAAACTAAGAGACAAGAAAATCTCTCTCCTCTAATTTATTTCCAACTTTAGCCAAGATTTCTCCTTCCTCTAGCACTGATTTGCCATCAACATCTCTCCCTCGCTCCTCTACCCTTTAGTAGAGTATGATTTGCTTTGATAAATCTGTCAAATCATCTATTCCTTGTGTAGGTATTATGATTTTTGATTGCAGTCCATTACCTTCTGTCTCAAAATTTTCTTTCTCAAAAATCTATGTTTCTACTTTAGCAAGTGGGCCTTTAGGGTCTTCAAAAGAAGGCTCTTTAACCGCCTCCACATGTAGATCTTTAGTTTCTTCATTATCCTTTTGTTCTTGTCGCTGATCTTCTTTGGGTTTCCACACTTGCTATGTTAGTTAGTTATTATCAAATGGTAATCAGGCAAGTGCCCTTTTACAAATATTTTCATACCAATGACACTTTTCAAATATGACTAACCTATAATCCATGTGCATTACACATTACACATGCTTTTACAAAATAGTATATTATTTTCAAGTGATTTACATGTTTTTTATATAAAATAATATTATACATTAAACCCTATTGACTTTGAGATGCCCTTGTAGTTTTAGCCTTTTAATTTTTCTCCAAAATCTTCATGGATTTATCATATTGTTCATCAATCAACCTGAGATTGATGATTGGTTCTTTGAAAAGCTCCTTTATCTACATTGTTAAATCTTTGAATATTTTACCTATTCTATACATAGATTTTTTGATGCTACTAGCGTTACCAATCTTTTCATTTTCTATCAAGATCAAGTTCAAGATACAATGGTTGTCAACCCCTATGGTTCCCTTGCTTCTACTCTTGACCTCTTGTATGAATTCAATATCTCTCTACTAGAATTCTTCATCAACAATTAAGCTTGTTTGATTGGGGAAGGTTGAATCCTTAATAAAACCTCTTAATATTTATATCATTTTATCTTCTAATTGTTTGAAGTCTCTTGAGATGCCTTCCATGATTTTTGACCCTTTATTTATGTCCTTGATTTTCTCCATCAAGATTATCATGGCCATATTTAATTATGATGGGCTTACTATTTTGAGTTTAGGGATTTGGTTTTCCATTAAAATCTTTATAAATGCCTTTGATTTTTTATCATAACCTTGCCACTAATTGGATTGTTTTAAAGCCATGACATGTTATTTATTCAATATTTCTAACTTGGACCTTATTACCTTCAAAGAACTAAATGTCTCATAGATAGCCACTTCAAAGCTATTAAAAATGTCTAATAGTATTGATAAAATGGATTGTTCTTCTAGGATTTATTTCTCTTATTTCAATCCTATAATTACATCTTGTAGCCTTTATAATTGGGATTGAACTAGCTCTAAGATATATTCTTCAAATTCAGGGGCTTTTCCTAGTCTCTATTCTCTCTTTTGAGTCAAGTGAACCAAAGGCTCAACCTTTTGATGTAGAACCTCCTGACCTTATTTCATGACAACTATCTTAGTCACTCTTTATAATCCTATAGTAATTAGATCATATCTAACTCCTACCAAAGAGTGGCCCATATTCTTAATTGGAACCTCTCCTTGTAATTGGTCTAATGATTGAGCTGGAGTAGTAAGACTATTTTCTTTTTCATTGGCTAAAATCTCCTCATTCTCTCTAATCCAAAATAAAACATGAGAAATTAATGTCTCCTATGTTTAATAAATAAGGAATGAACTCTATATCCTTGAATATTATTCCCTCTCCATCAAATGACAAGTATAATTCAACCACTTTCTTTTAAGTAGGTATATAGGTTGTTATTATTCTAGTTATGATTAAATTTTCCTCTTAAAAATGGCAATTCAACCTTTCTATTATATGGTTAAACTATTTGAACAACTTTGATAATTAGGCTCTCTCTTCTATTTCAAAACAATGAATACACAAACAATTTTAGTGATTTTTATACATCTAAGTTTTTTTGAGGGTTTAACTAAGTTTTAGTGGTGGAATATGAGTTTGAAGTATTTGGTTTGATGACCTAGATCACATTTGATGTCATATTTACACCTTCACATGCTTAGGTCCTTAAAATCTTTTGATCTGACATGTTTTCTTATATGGCATCCCCTTTACTATGCTATTTATTTAATTTTAAAATATGATCAGTATCACTTCTAACGCATGTCTTAATCTCATGCCTCCTATAAATTAGATCAAATTTACTCTATCGATCTCCTCAAGAGTCTCCTAGCCTTGACTTTCAATATGTCCATTGATCTTTGATTTGAGCTTTTAAAATTATGACACTTGGTAGCCCCACATGCTTTTTGTGTACCATACTAATAGTGTCCACCTAGTTAACATGATTACACCACATGGTAGCCTTGCATGTAATTTTGGATTATTTACTTTTTGACTCCATTCAGACCATCAATCTTTATTTTCATGGTTGAACATGTGCCAATGATCTATCTACATGATCAAATGCACATTGTTGATCCACTAAACACATGATAAAATATGAGTTGTTAATCGATTAAAAAATCTCTATGATTATGACACTTTTCACCATTATGTTTAATATCATGATCCTTTGACATATTAAATTTATGATCACCATTAGATCTCCATTTGCATGATTGAACACACATTGTAGATCTATCTTGACTTATTGACCCCAGTCTTCAATGTGAATTGTTGATCAAAATTTATATGTAAGAATACACACCTTTGATGTTTGATCTAGGAACTTTGACTTATTAAATTTGAGTTATCACCCACATGTTGTTTATCTTAAATTTGATTGAGTGAGGCTTCAACTCTTGGTAATCCTACATTCTATTTGTACCTATAAAAAATCAAAGAATAAGTACTCGAGACATATAAAGACTTATCATAAATATTAAACTAAAGTTCTAATGAATTAATAAAATCAATCAAAACTTAGGATAAAATGAAACTAAGGCTATGATGGGATAAAGTGACACATCAAATATATGAATTATTTTTAATAAGAACTTAGGCTAAGGTAATTTGGACTAAGTTCTTAATGTCATTTAAACTTGGATTCAATCTATCAATTAAGGACCAAATGTTAATATAATAATTCAAATGAAATAATATTAGTTAACCAACTAAGGGTCAAATTAATGTTGAAGTATAAACCCATGAACATTTATTCATTCTAATGAAGATCCATTGATCCTAAAAGATGGAAACGCATGAGCCAAATGTTAGCAACATTAGATAAGAAAAAATAAATCCTATATACTAGCATGTCAGTATAATATAAATCAACATATGATATTGAAAAATGCAATATGATCAAGTTGAAAGCCTAATTTATAACATAATTTACAAAATTTGAACAAGGGTCCTCATTTTTTAGAAAGGGGGGTTGTTGACCGCAACACCACAACTAAAGTCAATGGCTTATTTTGATTATCTCCATAGCCTATAATATCATGCAAGGGATGAGCGTATGTGATCATCTAATGTATGAGGAGAGATTATCCAAGATAGGTTGGGGTTAATTACATATAACATTGTTTAACTTGGTAATTAATAATGTATGTGTGTGTGCTTGGGGGGGAAATTTAAGGTCAACAATGGCTTCAAGGGGAAGGAGTTTCAAGAGAAAGTGGTTGAGTTAGTTACAAAAATTAAATAAAAATACTATAATTAACCTAATTAAAAAAATATTAATAGACTCAAATTCAAAATAAAAAAATTATCAATCAACCTCAATCATTATATTAGGGATTTAACCTATATAGTCTTAGTCTTTAAAATATGTAACTCTCAATTCATAGACCTAGAGTCTCTAATCCTAAGTTGGCTCATATTCATATGCCCTCATATTTATTTTCTTTATCTCCTACTTTGATCTCTTTTGATCTCCTTCTCTTGAATCCCAACCTCACTTTCTCTTCCACTCAGTTTATCCTCTTTTCTCCATTTTTTTTTATAGTACTCATCTTTATGTTCTTCTTTTCTTTTTTATCCTTTTTAGCTAAATCCTTATCTTTTCTATATGGATTTATTTTATTCCCTTATTCCTTCCAAGGATCTTCAAAAATTCAAAATTAATACCTAAATCCATATTCAAATTATCCACTTATCTTGAAGCCAAATACCTTGTTATCCACCTCATACCACCATAACTCCTTATTATAATCCACAAATAGATAATGTACCTATCAATTTGTCTCATAATTTGCTCTAAAATTCTTGCATCTACATGGATACTCTTCCATGGGTCCTAAAACTTTGTCATGTTTCACACATCGACATAATTTTGATAACTAACATATTCTTTTTTATAAATTTTGTTTAAAGTGTGCCCACAAGTTGTGTGGTTTAGTGTTGGGAGAAGAATTTGGATTGTTAGGTTATGCAAGATATTTTTATAATATTCATGAATTATGTACTCATTTTGGTTTGTATAAGTCTATTTTTTCTAGTGTCCATGACGTGTAATAGGTTAGAATATGAATAGTCCCCACTTTTAGTGACAAGTATAAGAAGAGTATGAACATTAATAGACTAGAAATGATTATATATAATTATGTTTGTAAGAAGAATAGAGTTTCATGTTTTAAGAGATTAATAGAGATTTATTTGATTATGGTTACCTATTTGGTTTCTTACTTTATTCTTTTAATTCATTCTCATGTATAATTTTTGATTAATTTATATCTAATTTAATCCAAATATTCTATTTATGTTAATGAGTCACTAGTTGTTATTACTTCCTAATCAACACATAATAATTTATACTTTCTATGTTTCTATTTTTCAACCTTTTGTATAAATAATATGTACTATTTTGTGCATTGAAGTATAACCTAGCTATCCTCATCCTTAACATGTTCTGATGCTTTAGGAACCTCTTCTAACAATGTTGTGGTGAGTATGAAAACATTCCTTCTAGAGGAATTTTATGCTAAGATGGTTACCAGGGTAGAGAGACACTGAGGCTTGGTTACACCAAAAAGAATGTAATTTTGTAGAAGAAGATTCAAAATGGACTAATATTACTATACATGAAATAATTTAGTGCAAGTTCGTTGAATTACTAGATCATTGGTTAACATGGTTAGAATGTTATTATTTTAACCCAAGCATAGAAAAAACAATAATCTAGACTATAGAAGAGATAGATCAATTATAAAAATTAGAAATTGACAAGATGAGAATAATAGATTATTGGGTTGGTACTACTATATATGGATATATAACTAAGTTTTTTGTACAAGTATACATATCTTTCAAAGTTTCACAAGACTTTCTTGTAAAAGGACTTAGAGGGAAATTTTTATAATGACTACCTCTCCTTGTGAAGATGTTGATTGTGGATAAGGTCATGGTGGCTACTCCAATCACTTTAGGCATATGGGGGTGTGTGTGACATGATAGTGAATGATGAATACATGATAAATTAAGGCTTGAAACTAAATTTATAATGGTGATACAAGGGAAGAAGAGTCAAAATAAAATTTTAGATTCAAAATGTGAGATATGATAATAGAATAGATGGAGTAAATATAAGAATACCTAGGTAGATATGAGTAGAGCTAAGAGTAGCAGTAAAATAGATGATTAATAAGTAGAAATATGTGAGAAGTGAGATGAAATATATGAATAATAAATGAGGAAGAAAGAATATGATAAACATTGGTAGATAGAAAGAAGTGATGAAGAATGAGATGAAGAAGACATGTTCGAAGAAGAAGGTGAGAATAGTGTAGAAGTATAGAACATAGATGGTAGATGTAGTGCACAACTATAAGAATGGGTATTATTAAGATAAGGACATGAAGAATTAAACAAATAATAAGAACATA
Source organism: Torreya grandis (assembly GCA_037957365.1). Taxonomy (NCBI): domain Eukaryota; kingdom Viridiplantae; phylum Streptophyta; class Pinopsida; order Cupressales; family Taxaceae; genus Torreya; species Torreya grandis. The sequence goes on along the minus strand of JARHVA010005183.1, from coordinate 976,035 downwards.
GTCATAGAGTAATCACAAGTTCAAGCATAGAAGAAGTAAGAAATAATCATTCTAGCTAAATTTATTATATTTTAGTAAAAGTTTTCAACTAGGCAAATAGGAATAAATTAGTTTGGAAGGTCCACTTTCAGAACAATTACATCATTTGGGTACTAAAATTGAAAAAACACCAATTTAAAAGGCTTTGAAGGCCATAGGGTTTATTAAAACCAAATATATAAAAGAAGAAAATACATAAAAACAAAGTGTGAAAGTTGGCTCTCTTAGTGTGCAAATAAATCTTCTTAGTACATAAGAAATATCTTATAGAACATATCCTCCACTTGTAACAATTATGTAGCAAATCCCATTGACACCAGTTTACACAATGACTATTGTAGGAGAAATTATAAATTTGGCAATGAATGATGGGTCTATAAACCCTAAAAAAATACTTACTAACCTATGAAATGAGATGGAAAGTGAAGGGCATTACTGATGAAGCTATCAAAAAGTGTGAGTTAGTAAGGGAACTAATCAGAAGAACACTAGAGTTTATGTACCATAGAGAAAATCAACAAAAAATTCTATAGTAGGTTAGGGAATGGCTAGTCTTAGAGTTCAAGATAAAGAAATGTTCTAGTCATACTATTTAATACTTGAAGGAGATAAGGTATAATTTGAGATAATTGGTCTACAAATATGATCGTAGATTATTTGATGTTATGTATAAGGTATAATTTGCCTTCATAGACAAAGATAAATATGTGTGGTTTATTGAAGGACTAGATTTTAGAATCATGTTTACTATTATGCAGACTCAATATGCTACAAAAGTAGATGATAGAAATACTATCCCACGAGTGGAGTAAATTGAAGATTATAGGGAAGATCTTGTCATAAATTCTAATATTGAAAATACATTACAAGTTGTTATGAAGAGAATGGAGCAATGTCATGAGGCAAATAAACCTAAGTTAAATATATGGTGCGTAGAGTGTGGAAAAGAAAGACATCACAAGAATGATTGTCTTAAGATCAAGATAGATTTATGTGAAATCTATCAAGTAGTAAGGCAAACAATAATGCAATGTCATCTCCTATAATTGTATGTAAAGAACCCACATAATTTATATTGTAATTATTACAAGTCACACAATCATGATGAAAAGAATTATAGGGATTTGTAGGAGATCAAAGAGTACATCACCAAAATGTATTCGTTGTCACTACATAACAAGTTTCCTTGGTGAAATAAAAGATTTTAGACCTAAAGGTTGATAAAGGTTGTGTGACCGAAGCAGGTTCATAATGTATTCCTAGTTTGACATAGTTTCAACCACAAGGCCTATCTAGATGGACCCCTCCTTTATAAAGTTATACCTCCATCACCGAAATACTATTATGTAGCACCTTGGAGTCTAATAATGATGTAGCAATAATAAAATAGTTGGATGCCACCATTTTTGCAATAAAAAATTGGAATTGGAGACAATACCTAGATGCATCAACATTGGAATAGAGCACAATAATAAGGAGGATATAAAGGAGGTTATCAATTGAATAGAGGAGGATCTAGGGGAAGATACAAAGGAGGTTACCAAGGTGGTAGAGGAAATAACTATCAATACTCTCCTTTGCAATGTTATTTGTGTGGAGATTATAATAATGTGTAATTCAATTGCCTTTTGAATCCTAAAAGATGGTCTTACTATGAATATTATAGATTATATGATCAACACGAGATAGAATAATATCCTATCTTGGAAAAGTAAAGAAAGGATAAGGTCATCAAGTATGTGAATATGGAAAATGTGTTGCCTATGAAAAATGCCTTCCTAAATACTATTACATGATACTATCATGCATAAAGAGGTTTGCCTCCTCTAACAATTCCTCAAGATTAGGGAATCCAAAAATGAAAATAGGACAAATACTTAGAGCCATATATATAAAAGGGGCTTACATATTAATCTATAAAGATGTTAAAAAATATTAAACATCAAGACACTATTTAAGGAGATGTTGAAGTAATAGATTCTCAAATGTATCTCTAGATCATGTTGATTATGTATCAGGATGGAGTTGTTACTTCATTGACAGATTTAATGAAAATTTTAAGCATACTGTGCAATGAATAAATCTCTCAAAATATCATAAAATTGCTACATAATTGACTCAAGTGTGCATAGCGTTGTTTTCAAAATCAGCTTAGCTCATTTTTGGGAATAACCCCCTACGAAGCTTGTATGTTTCATTTTTCATCTCTCTAAGTTTGTTTTTGAGATGGGTTTTTCTCATTCTCATCTTGGTCCAACTACACCTTTTAAAATTCATAATATATTTTTATCACGTCTTCCCTAAAACGTGAAGGTTGTTACAGTCTCGATGTGACCAAGAGACCAAAACCTACCTCTTTCAGAGTTAGTGTTTATTTTCTTTCATTTTCATGCACGTGCGGCAAAATTTGCCACTAGTGCATTTTACCTTTGAGATGCAAGGGCCACAATTTTTTCCACCCCTACATTTTGACTTGCAAGGGTAGCAATTTTTACCACCCCTGCATCTGAACCTATAAGGGCGACAAATTTCATCGCCCCTGCATCGCCTTGTTTTCCATGTGTGGCATTTATTACCATGTGCACTGAGTTGTTGGGGTCAATTTTCACCCCATATAATTTAGTTTTAACCCTATTTTTTTCATTCCTCCTCTCCTCCTCCTATCCTCTACCTCTGGATGATCTAGTGAATGGGTTAAAGTGCATTTTTATGGATTTGTGCTTGTGATGTGCATGGTTCTCCAGGTAGGTTGTGTTTTTTGCATTTGTTTTCTTTTTTTCTAATTTGTTTTTCTAAAAAGTTGGAATTTATAGTCTCATTTTTTCCTTAGGCCAGTCGGCCCACTACCTTTTCTCTCCCTTACGAATCGGCTAGCGCCATCCCTTCTTACCCACACACCCTTGACTTCCTAACTTTCCCTACAGGGGCAACAAATTATGCCACCTATGCAGACTTTCCCTGTAGGGGTGATGAATTTCACCACCCATGTAGAATTTCCCTATAGTGGCAGCAAATTTTGCCGCCTGTGTAGACTTTCCCTATAGGGGTGGTGAATTTTGCCGCTTGTGCACATTTCTTCTATTTAAATATGTAGGAGTGGTGAATTTCACCACCTATACATGTTTGATCATTCTTTATGTAAGGGCGGTGAATTTCACCACCCATGTATCTCTGACCCAAATTTCTCTAACTCTAGAGGAATTTTCCCCTTTTCCATCTTTTTCCTTTCCTCCCCTTTTTCCCCCAATTTCTGACCCAGGCCTATTAAATGCCCTTCCTTGGTCATGATCACTTAATGTGTGAATTACCCAATTTGCCCACTTTTCCCTAATTACATGATCATGACTACAGTACTTTCAAAAAATTATTGCTCGTTAGAACCCGTTCAACCAAGGCCAATTTTGATGTCTAAAACTTCTCCCAAAAAGTCAAAGGCCATGAAGTACAAGTGCCAGGGTGTCTTCCTGATCACTTCAGTCACCTCTAATGTTGATGACATTAGAGATATAGAGATTGGCCATGTGGATATGGCTGAGTTCATGACCAGAACTAAGGCAATGAACTCAAGTTTTAAAATGAAGAGAATCATTAAAAGCAACATTCATCTGGTTGTCACTTTCCCAGTGGCAGCACATCATATGGAGTTCATCCTCCAGTGTGTCTGGTTCTATAAAAAAGAGACCAGATCAGTCTCAGATGCCAGTGGCAACATAATAATTTGGTTGGATCCTAAATTTGTTGACAAAGTATTCATGTACCCTCCTACTACCGAAGTGCTGAGGATTGACTTCATAAAAGCACAGAAGTATGACAAGGACCCTAAGAGGGCAAAGAAAGTAATGAATAATAGGTGGCTGAAGGCCCCTAGAACTAATTTATCTAGGTGGCCATGGAACATCCCAAGGAGTGATTTCATTGAAGAAGTTGGTGACTTGATCACCCTTCTCAGCAGAGTGCGAGGCCTCCCATCTTTCTCACAGTTCCATGAGTGGATGTACCCATTCATCAAGATCATCCTCCAGGATAAGTAGGTCATCTTTTGGGGTGAGAAAATCAGCAATGCCCTTCATGAGCAACTGACTAAGGTATAAAATTCTTAAAAGTTTTATATGACCATGTACCTTGTATACATAACTACCTCGATGCGAATCTTTCCAGGTTTGACAATTGAAGGGAATAGAAAGACCACCCCAGTCTACTCATATTACCCCCAGTTAACACTTCAAGGATCAATCCACCATTTTAAAAGGGTAAATGACACTTTCTTTACCATATTTCTATGCCTCTTCGACCCTCAACTCGAATAGAAGAGAGTATTTGATGAGGCTTGGATGGTCATCAATGACTATGGTTGTATGTTCCTTCAATTTCCCACCTTTTGTTATCTTTGGGTTGGCTTTTTCTAAGGCTATCCCTATATGCTCCCCAGGTTTCCTTCTGATAAGTTACTTTTGATGGAGCTATGTAGACAAATGGTTATCATACATACTAGGTAGATGGATCTCAAAAAGCTAGGTTTCAGGTTTCCAGTTGAAATTGGTGGATACTCTATCTTGACAGTAGCTAAAGCCAAAGTCATGGAAACAGAGATGCAGCTAGTCACTATGAAACAATTCAAGAGAAGGGACAAATTTGACTATAGGGGTGTCAAAGACATGATTAGATGAAAGACTCAATTCCATGAGCCTATGATCGAAGACATCTAGGTAGACCTGAGGACAGCTAAATAAATTAGGAGGATGGACTACAGCAGGCTGAACCTAGAGCAGATCAAATATTTGGGGCTTGCAGAGATTCCCCCCAATCTAGTCGATGATAAGAGCATTATCAACAGTAAGTACCTGGCTGAGAAAATTGCTGACTCCCCTCTTCTTCCAATTCAGTGGTCTTAGAAAGAGCTAACTTCTCTTAGAAAGAGATTTGAGCCAATATTGGCTAACACTAATGATTGGTTAGCAGCCAAAGGGATCATACTAAAAGAGTTTATTATAGGATCAAAGGTTGAGTTTCAAGTAGAAATGAGGAAGAAGGCAGAAAATAGGACCAAGAATAAAGGTGATGTTCCTTCTCCATCTAGGCCTCACTAGCCTAGAATCATCTTTGTTTCTAAAAAATCAAAGGTTACTAAAGAGCCAAAGTCAGTGACTAAGGGAGTTGCAGAACAAAGCTCCCAAGAATAGGTAGCTCAACAAATGGAGACAGATGATAGGCTTTCAGAATAACAAAGGGCTAAACCTCTACCTTCCTAGGAAGGGGCACAACTACTTAAAAACATCTCTCCTTCTCCACCTCAATCTCCTATGGCATCTCCTTCACCTCTATCTCCTATCAGTGTTCCTTCTTCTAGAGCTGCCTCCCCTTCCAGAGTTATATTTGGTGATCCTCAAGGTGCTTTTGGAGATACTCTTCACTCCTCTGGATCTATTCCTAGTTTGGCATCTCTTTCCTTCAATCTAAGATAAAGTTCTACCCTTGATCAATCAATGGCTGGTATGGTTTTGCCTATTCCTCCTACTACAACCACTGTTACTACTATCAGTGCAAACGCTACCATGGTAACACTAGTTGTGGGAGCTATTGCCATAGTAAGTACTTCTCTCCCACCTTGGATGTTAGCATTCATGCCTAAAAAAAGAAGCTAGCCATCTTTGTAGATGACTTCAGTTTTGGCAAAATAGTTCTGGTGAAAGCTAAGGCTCCTAAGAGGCCAAAGATCCTCTCAAAATTGGTTGAAGAAAAGGGGCATAAATTTTTGGAAATAGCTAAGCCTCTATAGGATGCAACCCTTGAGGGTTTTGACATGAGCAGCTATTCCATCTCTCATGTTGAACTTGGCAAAGTTACTCACAAAGGTGTGAAAAGTGATCTATAGTCTGTAATGGACATCATGGTCCAAAAATTTGATAGAGAAAAGGAGATGAAAGACTACTATAAAGCCAAGATGGAATAGTTGACAGTAGTAATAAGGAAATTCACTCTTCCCCCTAAAGCGGTGACTCCAGAGGCCTTCTCTATAGATGACCCTATCATTTAAAAGGTAGAAAAAACCTACTTGAAAGGGAAAGTGCTGGAGGATTACGTTGAAAAGATGCATACTCAGGGAATTTTCTTATGGAGGTTGCAAAAAGATAGACAAAATGAAGAAGATGAGGGTAGATTTAGATGACCTTGTCTCTCTTATCTCTCAGAACATTGACAATATAGAAAAATATCTTAGCAAGTGGAGGGAGATGAAGGATCTAAAGAAAAGTAGCTTGATATCTATCAGCATCATCTCCCGCAAATATTCTTATGTTGAGATCAAGGAGTCACTGATAAACAGGATACAGGTACTCAAGGAGTTGATTAAAGATCTCAAATCTTCCAAGAATTCTAGTGAGAAGATCAACACAAGCCTGCTAAATAGACTGGAAGAACTACCTTACGACCTCACTTTCAGAGATAACCAATTTCTCTCAGTTGAAGAAATGATCTAAGGTTTCAAGGGTATGATTTAAAAGAGATTTTGAAGAGAAAACCTTCTCAATGACTTATGTGGATAACATTTTAGATACTCAGTTAACTCTGGATAATATAAGATCCATGTTAACTATTCATGCTAAGGCAATCATAGCATTGAAGAATGCTTTAATTAGAGCCAGGGTCATCTTCAAGAACATAGTTACGCTAGACAGTATAGGAATTTAGGCATCCATTACTATGTATGATGCTCATGTGAAGAAGTTTGGTAGCAAGAGCTGAAACTTTTTCCCCTTCTTTCTTCTTTCTTTATGCACTTTTGTCATGAAAAAAGTGCATGCAATTTTTTAATGTGTAATTACATGTAAAAAATTTGGAAAAATATCTCAAAGTCAAAGATGAGTCATCTTTGACTAAGATATTTTTGTATTTTAATATTTTCTAGTTTTTGAGAGTTTATCCCTATATATAGTGGAGACCTCTTTTGTAAATATATCTCTGATAATTGAGAGAAAAACTCTACCAAAATTGAAACACTTTTTAAGACTTTGTGCTCAACTTATAAATCATATTTTGTTAAATGAATGAGAAGCAAGTTTATTTCAGACTTTCTGTTGAAGTTATCTATGTTATTTAGGAAATAACTTATATGTCTTATTTCCTGATAATCTCTTATTTGTTTGATTTAATAAGCCAAGTGGGTGTGTTGATATTATCTGAGGGCATTTCTAAAAGGTAGAAGATAGACTTTGAGCTACTTTTATCTTTGTGATCCTTTTATCCTTTGTAGTTTCAGGCAAAGACTTTGCACTTTGTTTCACTCTACGATTGCACTTGTTCTGAATCAGCGAAGTAGACAATGAAAGACTTTGTGATTACGTGTGTTTCTTTGTGAACTTTGTTACTTGAGGTGATTTTCTACTCTACGCTGGATACCATTCTTGAAAGAAGAGGAATGTTGTTGGCCAATGATCAAGATTTCTCTCTTAGTCCTTGTAGATCACCTCTATAAAAAGAGAGGTGGATGCTGTTATACCACCCAAAGTATTATTTTTTGCTTAATTATATATGCATATAGTGTATAAATATTCATAGGGAACCTCCCCTTGATGAGAGGAGAGATTTACCTCATCTCGATCTAGTAAACCCACACTTTTCATGATGTAAATCTCCCTGTGATGTGGTTGATATACCCATTTTGTCCTCAGTTAGTTGATGACAAAATATTCACTCAATAATTTTTGGCAACTCCATTAGGGACTACGAACATGCATTTTGAAGCCTCAAGCTTCAACTTGAAGTAGTTTCAGTCCCTTTTTCATTTGAAATCTGGCAACTCCACATTACACAAGAAGCCAGAGAGCCAAGGGTGTTTTTGACCCCATGTTTGAGTTGGCACAGTAGAGCAATTTTGATCTGTTTCCTCCACCACCTTTCCTCCAACAGTCTAGGAGTCTTCCTTCCAACCTTATTAGGTCACCAACGCAAGGTAGAGCTTCTTTTCCTACTGTTAATAGGGCCCTACCTATAAACACTCCACCAAGATTCGTTGTCTTGCCATTTAATCCTCTTATCATAATGGCTCAAGGTCCATGGGGCAATTCCTTTGGTCCTCTTAATTTGACCCCACCCTTGCATGAACTACCTCGTAGTTCTAGAAAAAAAATTCCTAAGTTTTTTGGTGATGGGAAGGTTCATCCCAATGAGCATATTGCCACTTTCTACATAGCATGTGGCATAATCATTATGAAATTTAAGGATGTAGCAGTGAGACTTTTTATAGAAACTTTGCAAGGTGCTGCTACAGACTGGTTCTACCACTTGCAGGTTGGGTCAGTGACTAACTGGGACACTCTCAAAGCTAAATTCAAAACTAGGTTTAAACCTGCTAAAGATGCACATGCTTTGTTAGCACAACTAACCCAAATGAAAAAAGAATCCCAGGAACCCATGAGGGATTTCATAGCTAAATTCAACAAGTTAAGGAACTGGATTCCAACTGTTGCTCAACCCATGTCGAAGAATCTCAAGTGTTTTTTTATCAACTCGCAGCTTCCTGAAGTAAGTTTCTTGTTGAGGTGAGTTGGCCCTATGGATCTAGCATTGGCTCAAAATTTGGATACTAAGATTAAGGATGATCTTATCTTGGTAGGTAAGATAAAAAAAGACCCTAGTAAAAATAGATTCTCCTCATCTACTGAAAGCTCTTCTACAGGCACTACAGATCCTATGGTGCAAAAATTGATAAATGAACTGATAGCTTTGAAGAGACAAATGGCCCAAAGTATGTCTACTCCCACCTATTGAGATATGCCCAAGAGAACATTCTAGAATCAACAATATTATGGTAATATTGCCTAGAACCAAGGGCAATCAAATTGCCTGCCTCCCCCTCCAGGAAAATTGGCCATTAAAGCAACACTTGCCAATTTAGTGGTTGGTTACCTAGAGGTTGAACACGACTATTCATTCCAACCTTAGTTGGACCAACAAGATGATGTTAATCTCTTCGATGAGCAGGAAGAAGAATAAGTTGGTGACTCTAATATTGGTTTCCTAGATTACCAGAATGAAGCTAGAAGTAAATAAGGGTTGGATGGATCTTATGTTGTTTTCACTAGATCTCAAAACCAGTCAGCTCCATAGATTAATAAAGGAAAGGTAGAAGAACCCCAGCTAGTGGTTTCCATCACTAAATGAGGGACTCCACTGTCTCCTCAATCAAAAGATCAAGTAATTCACAAAAAATTAAATACCTCTAACCACCTCATACCTTCCACTTCTATTGCTCAGACTAGTGCCACACCTACTAAAATTCTAGATGATGGACTCTCTTCCTCTATTTCAAATTCTTTTCAATTATTTGATATAATTGATCATGCCAGAAAGACTAAAATCCAAATGATAGAGATTGAATATTTGAGAGCTAACCTAGAACAATTTGATAGGTTGGCATAATATGTGAAAAATAAAGCCATCCCTATAGGACAAGGTTCTTTAAAGGCCATTCATGATCCCCCCAAAGATAAATATACCCAAAATAATCTTGTTGTGACTCCTCCTATTGCTCTTGGGAAGATAGAACCTTTTTATGTTTCCCTGCTAATTAATGTTTACAAACTGAGTAATTGTATTATAGACTCTAGATCCTTGGATAATATCATGCCCGTGAAGGTGGCAGATTCCCTTGGCCTAACTTTGACCAAAACTTTTGGGAGGTGTTTTTCTATGGAAAATAAACAAGTTCCAATCCTTGGTCAGATAAAAGATGCCCAATTTGCTTTCACAGCTTTTCTAGAAAAGTGGATAAAAATGATGGTTTTAGTGGCCGATGTTCCAGCCTCTTATGGCATCTTGCTTGGGCAAAATTTCTACAAAGATGTTGGAGGCGAGCTAAGTATGGACTTGTTAGAAGCAAGGACCCCAATTCAAGGTGTTATGAAGAAGTTACTTCGTAAAAAAGAGGTGAGGTATGTAGTCACCTGATCGTCAGCACCAGAAGCTCAAATTTTATTTGAGTCTTTAGGCATGGGCAATTACTTCCTATCCATGGATGAGGTCCATGAGGCATCTAATGAAACTCCTACAGATGATAACTTGAAATTGTGTTCAGCTGACACAGTGGGAGAATCGACAAAGCAAAATGAACACATGGAAGAACCTCTTCCCCCAAATGAAGAAGTTTTCAAAGAAAAAGTAGTGTCTAATGAGGTATGGACATTAGAATTTGATGGTAGCTGATCTTTTATCAGTTTGAGAGCTAGGGTTGTGTTGGTATCTCCTTAGGGAGATATTGTTCCTTTATCCTACAAATTGCAGTTTAACAATACCAACAACATGGCTGAGTACGAATCCCTGTTGCTCAGATTATAGGCTGCTAGAGAAAAGGGAATTAAATCAATTCATGCTAAAGGGGATGCCGAGTTGGTAGTCTACTAGGTAAGAAACCTCTATCAAACCAAAAATGAAAGATTGCATCACTATCAAAATCTTGTTTGGGACTAAATCAAAAATTTTGATGCTTTCAGCATCTCTACAGTTTGAAGGGAATTTAATGACCGGGCAGATGCATTGGCTATCCCTACTACTCTCTTGGTTCCTCATCCAAATTTTAAAAGAGATAAGTACACTATTAAATTGGTCTTTCAACGAAGTGTACTTGATAATGCCAGCCATTAGCAATTATTTAACAATGATGATCAAATCTTTACCTTCTTGGAGTAAAAGGATAGCTTCGAACAATTGCATTTTGAAGGTAGTAAACTCTGGGAATGTGAAGCAACTTCTGAATCAAACATGAACACATGTGAGGATTTCTTGTAGCTTAAGGGGAATAAGATCCCTAAAGGCCTAGTTTCCCTAGAGAAATTGTTTAATAACCATGACAGGTTTATTAAACAACAGTGAACAGATTCAAACTCCTCTCAAGATTTTGATCAAGTAAACTTGGGAATTAAGGGAGATACTAAGATGGTAAACATTGGGAAATGTTGGACTCTTGAGGAGAGATTTAAGCTTGCTAGTCTACTTCACCAATATATAGATGTCTTGGTTTATTCCTATGATGATTTGAAATCACTCAGGCTGAATGACATCCGCCATGACATTCCTCTTAAGGCAAAGTCTATACCTTACGAGCAAAAGTCCAGGAAATATAATCCAAAAATCTCAGGTACTATTTTAGGTGAGATACAAAAAATGCTTGATGCCTAAATAATTTTCTCAATCCATCACTCCACATGGATTGCCAACATAGTGCCTGTCAAAAAGAAGAATGGTTAAATTCAAATCTGTGTTGATTTCAAGAACTTGAATTTGTTATCTTTATAAGATAACTACCCTCTCCCTATCATGGATCAAGTCTTGAAAATGGTAACAGGTTCAGAAATGTTATCAATGCTGGACAGTTTCTCAGGTTACAATCAGGTCAAAGTTGGAAAAGTGGATCAGCATAAGACTACTTTTACCACACCTTGGGGCATCTTCACTTATCAAAGATTGCCTTTTAGTATGATAAATGTAGGTGCCACATTTCAAAGGGTGAGGGACCTCGATTTCAAGCATGAAATAGGAAAATTCATCATAGTGTACTTAGATGATTTGATAGTGTTTTCAAAGCATCGTTCTAGCCATGTCCACCATTTACAAAGAGTACTGGACTGCTATCATCAAATTGATATTCCTCTTAACCCAATGAAATCAATCTTCAGGGTGACTGAAGGGAAACTTCTCAGACACATTGCATCCTGAGAAGGTATTAAGATTGACTCAGAAAGAGTCAAGTCTATCTAGGAACTTACTCTGCCTACCAACAAATTTTGTAGTTTGCTCTTTCTTCAAAAAGGTGAATTTTCTTCAAAGATTCATCCCTGAGTTCACTGAGAAGACCCACCACATTGTCAATATGATGAAAGGCAATGCTATCTTTAGGTGGACTATAGAGGGCAAATTGGCATTCAAGGACATCAAAGCAGCAATCGCTCGTGCACTAGTCCTGATTTGTCCAAATTACACTAAAAGTTTTAAAATATATAGTTATGCTTCTGAACATACACTCTCAACCATTTTAATTTAATTGAACTAAGAAGGCATAGAATCTCCTATCTCCTTCATGAGTTGTCCACTCAAGGTTCATGATCTAAAATATTCTAACATGGTATAAAAAATAGGAGAAATATATATTTTGAAAATGATTCCTTCTATGACACTCCACACTTATAGGAATTGAAGATCCTACTTGTAGAAATTAAACTACACATGCATGAAATTAAATCACACTTGTATAAAGTAAATTATTGAATTGAAAATAAATCTCAAGAAAATAAAACACCTATAGGTTCATAAAAAATAGTACTAAAATAAGTGATTACAATAAAAACTAAATATAATAATAATTTAAAATAAATTGATAATTACAAGACAGAGAAATAATTAAAAATATATTGATGCATATTCCTTGGAATGAGTGCATAGCTCATTCCTTGGAAGAGGATTTATTTAAAACATAAGTTTCAGAATAGGCTACTCATAATGATGGAAATAAAATTATATTTATTAATTTAATTTAGGTGTGGGAGGTTACATTTATAATCCCATGCTTCCTACAAACACCTTATTTAAGAGCAATAACCTAGATATATTATCTTATCTCAATATCCATAAAATTTGGAAAGAGATATTTATTATATGAATGCAATCTATTACAACATAATCTCAATCTCCACAAAATATGGAGAGAACTATCTATTGGAATGAATTTACATAAATCTATATATGAATACAATCTATAAATATAAAGTCTATATTTACAAATCTATACATAGAAAGGCTTCAAATGGAAAGTGTTCTTGTGATAAATAGAATAGACAAAGAAATCATTATAATACATTTATAAATACTTTCCAAACAATTCCATTTTGGTTCTATTGAAATACGTAACAATATTGATATAATTCCTAACAAGTGTGATGAAGTCCATAGCAAGTCTAATGAAGTGTATAATAAATCTAATGAAATTTGTAGATGGACTAATGTAATTTGTAGCTAGATTGATGAAATAAATAGTTGGAAAATTGTAATCTATAATTAGTTTGATTTAATGTATAGCTAGTCTAATGTAATCTATAGCTATTGTAAGAATCCGTAGCAAGCATGTGGGAGTGCATAGCAAGATATTGAGAGTCTATAACATGACCAAAATGTTTTATTCAATTTATAAGACACTAACACTATTACAACATTATTCTTGAATGGTTACTCTTCATAATATGAATAATTATAGCTTAGTATGAAAAGTGTATGCACACATTGACATCTTTCTCCCAATAATCATTAAAAATATCTAATAAATACACAACAATTAATTTTAAAAGAATAACCATCATATATACTTGTTATTTCATACTAAATAAATTATAAGTTTAGATACTACATTTTGATCCACTTCCTATGCAAGAAAAAGGATGTTATTTCATAGATACAATGAACCATTTTATGGAATCATTATTTCACCTAAGTAAACACATTGAACCCTATTGATATCATCCTCCTTCTAGATTTAATTATTGACTGAATGGAAATAGGTTGGCCCAAAGATTTATCTATTCTCATTATGACTGATAACTTGTATAATTATAGAGGAAACTCAGGAAGAAAAACCTAATGAGGATATCTTCCAAAATATAGATATTTAAATTAGTTCCAACTTTCCATCTCCTACTACTAAGGGTTTGTGGAATTGAACATAAATTTTTTATTTTCTAAGGCCACTACTTCCAATTGACCCTTTATTTTTGATATTAGGTTGGTCTAATCTCTAAAGGAGTCAATGTTTGATTTAAAACCATTAAATATAGACAAAAGTGAATATGAAAGTTTTACTTATCCTTTTCAACTATAATTCTAGGTACATTAACACACACCACATTATTTTCTATAGATTGATCTAGGTGAAAGTCTAGTGAATCAATATCTATTGGAAATTTTTATAGAACATGATCTTCCCATGAAAGAGATGGCCTTTAAGTGTTCATAGAGGGGACCTTTTCACCACTTTTGGGGTCCCTTTTGATTATTTGTTCCCTGAATATTGTGTCCCCTATGACTCTCATGGATTTCTCGGTACTATCTTCACCATCCAATGGGGTGCTTTTGTCATTTATAGTACAATCTATGGTTTCATTCCCATTATTTATTCAAAATTTAGGTTACCTTTTATTCTACCTCTACCCATTTATGTTCTAATGGATCATTTAAATACATTATGTTATGAAGCATGTTTATTGTGATTATTACGTCTTATGATAAGCCATTATTTTTGAGCTAAAATATGATGAAATATTGAATGTTATTGTAAATACATTTTATATTTAAATATATAGGACTTTTTAGTGATATTTATATGCCTATTTTATTTTTCATGTGATCTTTATCAATACATATTATAATTAATACTTTATGTATTAATTTAATAGTTTTAATCATAATTTAATATTTGTTAACTAATATAATATACCCTAGTATTATCTCTTTTTTAATTTAGGTGAGTGAGAAAGTAGGACTTGGAAAATGTGTGAGTCTAGTTATTTACACTTATTCTTTTGATTTTTAGTAGTGGCATAAGGTAGTAAACAAGAACTTGGAAAAATATCATTTTTTTGAATATTTTAACATGTAGAGCTAAAACCCCTATGTATGGGCTAAGCAAAAGGTATAAGGAGATGGAAATGTAAGATTTCATGTTGATTCAATAATGACTAAACACTAAGAGACTTTTAAATAATGGATCACCAAGATAATCAAAAGATTAGGAGGATAAAATATGTTGAAGGCAAGTAGATGGTGATAGCTACCATGGATCCTAGGGGAAGAGGAGAGGTGAGTCATGAGGATGGTATGAAGATATACACAAAATGGAAAGTGTGTAAGGATAAATATTGTGTATATTAAACACACTCTATTTAATAAAATGTGCATGATCATGAGCATGCAACCAATCTTATGTTTAAAATAACTAAGGGGGTAGTTTTGGATCCTTTGGACATGTACAACCATGTGAGAGTTGGAAGAACACTAGACCCTATTCTACCTAAATATACAACTTACACACATTTTTATTAAAAAAACAAAAATTTTAAGGAACTATGGATTGTTTAGGGAAAGAATAATTTAGTATTTAATCCACATAATAATGGATCTTCAAGAAAATCACACCTTACAATCTTTTAGAACCAGTAAAAACACCAATAGTTAGACTAAAAAGCCTAGTATTTTTGGGTATGCCAATTAAATGAAATTATTATCCTACCATTATAGAAATTAAAAATACAACAAGTCCTATAAGATATAAATAGTATAAATTATCGCATTTATCAACCTAAGATTGAATCTTTCACTACATAACCAACTCAAGAGCTAGAGGGCCATGACCACCATATATAGGTAGAAACACAAATGTTTTAGGTATAAATAACCTAGGAGGTAGTAATCTAATACCAATTACCCAATAAATAGGTATCTCATACATAACATTAACAATCCCTTAGTAGGATTTGATCTATGAAATACTATTGAAATCACCTAAACATAAGGGTGAAAATGTTGCATAACATGTCCATAAATGTAATATAATATGAAATGTTGATTCAATAGACCTAAGTGGAAATAAATATAATTTATAACCAAAATATTATATTCTATGCATACTTGGTACCAAAAATATGACCACACTACGTAGTTATGGACTATGATCAACTAAGGCAAGGTTTTTTAAAAAGAGTTTGACATCCTAGAATTGAAAAATAGGGTATATCCACACTAAAATATATTAATTATATCATTAAAAATATCATCAACACTAATGGTGTAAGTTTTTATACCTTGATACATAAACTTTAAATAGTATTTTTTCCCTACAACACGGTCAGTGGTTTTGGGGTGGTCTACTCATACCTTTGTAGTTCATTTTATTAATGAAGACATTCATAGATATAATGAAGGACTTATAAGTTAACTTAAGGATAAATAATTTGAGATCATGGATATCTGGATCATTCCCTTCATGATAGAGAAACTAATGAAAATGCGTACTTAACTTTAAAAATTGATTTGTAACAACACCCATGACAGTAAAAGTAGGTTTTGATGTATTGAATATGAGATTAAGGGGGGAAGGAATAATTATTGTAAGAATAATATCTAAGAACTAATTATCATAAAATTCTCCATTAATATTTTTATGTAAGGACCAATCCAATTATATAAAATTATAAGTAGGTAAAAGTTTCCATGTATTTCAATACTTTTTATTAGAGGTATAGTCATTGGGGGTGAATTAGTCATGATACATAATCAAATTCAATTCCCAAGTCTTAAAAAATCATCATACATTAACTTTATCAAGCAACATAAACATGAAATTACATACATCCAATGCATACATAAGATCATACATCACATGAACACATCATATAAATGGGAAACCCTATTAGGGGATAAAACCCACTAAACCCTACAAGATGGAATATAGTCCTATAAATCAATATTCAACATTTATACCAACACCCACTAATCAAGGAACACCCATCCCTTAGTTTAGTGAGACACCCATCCCACAAGGAAGAACTAACCCCTTAGGAAACCAAGCACCCACTTAACTACCTTTATTTGATCTCCACCTTTGATTTGATGTCTAATACACCAGATGATGGAATTTTCTTACTTTCAATATTTCCCTTTTACACTCTCAAAAACTTTCACACATAATTAATACATCCAAAACACCCTTTTGAATCACTCTTCACTTCTAAGTACATACACAATCAAAAAACCTATAATAAATCTATCATAATATCAATAACATGATCTATAGGTTATGAACATACTCATAAACACAATCATATCTTCAATACATTCACTAATCACACTCACTCAATCATCCTCTAAGGTTTACTTGCTCAATATACCTCTTCTAGGATTATTAGGTCCAATGACCTATGTGTTCACATTCATCGAATTGATCAGATAAACATGATTTATCCTCTTGAATCTATGATGATCCTCACTAACCTATACCTTCTCTTTATAATTTTACTTTTCTCAAATTCACATCTACTCTAATTTTCACTATCAAGTCTAGAAACCTTTGCATTGATCTCCACTATTTATAGAGTCTTTATGAATATAAGCTTTTTGGTCAGCCATAAGACTTACCTTAACTCTTAATATATCTAACATGATAATAAATATCTCAAAAACATCCTCATATATCATCCATAACATCTATGGGTCACATTTAAGCAACTATGCCTTTAGTTAGGCCTTAATAGCCCTTATAAGTCTCATGGAGACATATTCACCCATTTAACATTTCTTTGATCAAATTAAGAACATAGGATCACTTTAAACTACATGGGTCCACTCCATATAATATCTATGACATCTTCAAGTGAATTATCCTGCAAAAACATCCTTCTACTAAATCACAATTCTTTGAACAATATTCTATACATAGTAGTACCATGAATGAATAAACATTCAAATTTGAAGCTTGATATCTTCACTTGTGTAAACATTTAAATATTCTAATCAGATCCATTGGATGCACCTCGAAGTCCTATATAAATTTAACTTTTAATACATCAATAAATTCATCTTGGATCCAAATATATAACCCAAAAATTGAGAATTGGTTTTATTTGCAAATTTGAATATATGAATTCCAATGGTCATTGATCAAATGTTAAACATCAAGCACCTTAACCTCATATCACGATTCTTAAAAAATATGGAATAATAAGCACCATTGATCTCATCTATGTATCTTGATATTTATATTTTAATGCTCATCATTGATCTTGGATCAAAGCTCCCATGATTATGCCACTTTGCAGCTCTACGTTCCTTCTACACATTTGACTTTTTGACTTGACCTGCACTATCATTGTTTTGATTACATGATCACATGTGAATCATTGATCTTCTATCCAAGCTCCATGAATTTGACACATGTCACTATGAAATTCGTTCCTTAACATATTTATTTTTATGTGCATCGTTGAATCAAGATCTATGATTTAATGTGCATTCTTAGATCTACTAACTAGTTGACATCAGACTTCAACATTGTTAAACTTGATGGTCTTTGCCCTAACACAATCTACACAAGTAAATTTGAATCTTTATAATTTGAGATAGAAAACACTTCAAGAGTCCAAATTTTTAGGCAACCTTCTTGGTAATATATAAAATAATTCCATTAAAGCCTTTAACCTTAGTTGACTTTATGATTACTAGAAATAAATGCACAAACTTTCTAGTTCATTCACATTTGAATGATGTGAAGTGACAATCTAGCTTCTCTTAATATAAAATATGCATGTTTCTTATTCCAAATGATCAAGTGACACACTAGAGATTTACCAAGACATCTATGGATACCTCATAATGTCTTCTTTGTCCTTATAGACCTGCATATGTGTTATATCCATCTAAACTATTAATAACAAACATCAACTACCTATATCAAGCAAACACTAAAGAAAAATTCAAGAGCATTAAATCACATTGAAGCACACTTTATCATTGTCATCCTAACACACATGACACTTCATTAACCACCTTGGTCACCTTAAAGACATCATTGATAAACCTCCAATAGTTTTTACACTACCACACATGAAACTAAGAATATTTGGATTATATACAACTTACATGATGCCCAAAATATTGAATACACATCAATAAACTATAGGAACCTCATAAAATGAGTAAGTTATCATGAGTACCATTATTATAAAGTATAAAGAGGAAGAGGAAAAGGTGTATTTATATTCTCCCCATAAACATGTCATAGGTGTGAAAGTATTATAGAGAGGCACACAAGTTTTAAGAGTCTTCAATTTATATTAAAATATCATTGAAAAGGAATTAATTTAGAAGCAAACTATAACGATAATTATTTGCCAAGAGGATGAAAAATGGGTTCCTAAGGAAGGTGTGCACAATAAAATAAGGTGGTCATAAGATCAATATAAATACATGAAATGCCACTAATAATTAAATGACAATGGTGGAATAACCTAACGAGAAAATTTAATGCATGCCTCATAAAAATTTAATAATCTATCATGATGATCTAACCCATAAGACTCTTTATAAGTAAGTTATAGATGTAATATAAAGGATTTAATAATTACAAAGCACATGATACATTAAACCTGAAGTGAATGAAATATCTTGAATTAAGTGAAAATTAAATGGATGTTACCACTCCTTAAAATTATTTATAAAAAATGTGATTGTTGTGATATAATAATGTCACGACAAAGAACATGATATCAAAACAAAATGATAAATTAAACATGACTCAGAACTACTTGTTCATGATGCCATCAATATGTAGTTGATGTGTGACATCTTGGTTGGAATGTTAACTAAATTCATCATCCTTAACAAGTATTATTAAAGTAAAATGGGAAGTCATCCTTTATAACCCTCCCCTCATATCTTATTAAAGGATAACAAGACAAGCACTCAACCTTGTGGCATGTTGTATAACCTTTATATGGATGTTATGGTAGCTAGGTTCAATGTAGACTTTGAGGTCATTAAAATTTATAAAGTTAATAACTACCCTAAATTAGCTTATAGGAAATGATAATATGAAAATAATGTATACATGCACTTCAAAAATCACTTTATGATATTTGAGAATGAATAATATTGATGTATATCTATATCGAGGATATAATGTGAATAATAGATCAATATTTCTCTATTTATAGTGTATGTCCTAGAAGACCTTAGGAATTAATTCAATTTTTATATAATTATTATGTAGTCACCCCCTTTAGTTTGAAATTAAATCCTACAATAGGGATAGTAGGAGCTCAATAATCACACAATCTATCTAAAATATCTTTTGTGTTGTTATGATGTGAAATTGCTTTATGTTTTTCCAATTTATTCCCAAACTAAAAACAAGTGGATATTTATAGTGACCATTAATCTAAAGTGATTCATGTCTAAAAATATTTAG
This sequence comes from Torreya grandis, assembly GCA_037957365.1. NCBI lineage: Eukaryota > Viridiplantae > Streptophyta > Pinopsida > Cupressales > Taxaceae > Torreya > Torreya grandis. Next base: position 956,000 of record JARHVA010005183.1, on the reverse strand, counting down.
AAGGGGAAGTAGGTTAGAGCATAAAATAAATCTTACATTGAAATAAAAAATACCAACACATTTCCTTAAGTTCTTTCTAATAATAGTGAATACAAAACAAACATTCATGAGATCCTAGTGCTAGACTCAAAATACCATGAATGTAGTGGTGATTCTAGGTAAATAATGATATAAATAAAATATATAATTTAGAATAGTTATATATAATAAATTTTCTTAAACACATTTATTTAAAGAATAGAAGGGAAAAAAAACATACATAGAAAATTTTATTAGAATAGTTGAAAGCACAAACTAATAAGATGCATTTGAAACAATACTATCAGACTTAACCATTATATAAGTGAAATCATTTATCATGGGCAAAGCTTGAGAGACAAGAAAATATGAGAATAATGAAACAATGAAAAATTATAAGAATTCTTCTCTCTATTTTCATTAATTTCACACAAATTTTGTTCTGTAGTATAATTGAGGGGGAGGATCCCTATATATAGTCCCTTTTTCATGCCTAATATGGTTACATTGGTTGAAAAAGAACCAAGTACATGACATCTATCAATTGGAAGATTCCCTCATGTCCTAAAAACCAAGTAATATTCCCTATTAAAATAGGAGAATATTTTATAATATATTGAGGGGAATTAAAACATGGCATTCATCAAAAGAAATCTTGACAAGTGGTTATCTCACTCTTGAGGTGCCATGATAAAATCCTACTAATGTGGATGATGACAAAGCTCTTAGTAAAGAAGAAGATGAAATTGAACCCATATCAGTTGAAGGAGTGATTCATAGTGTGGCTAAAGAAGAAGAGATTACAAGAGGGGCTGAGAAGGAAGAAAATCCTATGGTAACCATCTATGGCCTAGTGCTTGCCTATTTCTCAACCTTTATTTGTCCCCTCCATGCCTTAGAGAATATATTGTAATCATTATTGATCAAATCCAAATAAATAATGGGTTCCTTTATTAATTTTATGGTGAGACTTGACATTACATTGTGTTTTCTTAAGAGATATCCCACATTCTCATGATTTTGATTGCTTTTTCTATTATTTGATTGGCAAATGTAGCCAAATATACCATCTCCTACCCAAAATCCACTCCCCAAGCTATATATTACTTTATAAAATATACAATGAAGTTTTGTAGATAAGCTTTTAAGGCATCCTTGATGATAATGGAACCATCTTTGTTAGCAAGGCACATGATCTCATCCTCTTTAAGCAAAGTTATGGATCTATCACCTACTAGGTGAGAGACTAACCTAGGGATATCATTTCATCAATGCATTGGTTTAAATCTTTCATTATTACAATTATATAGAGATGATTAATTGTCAAGACCTCTAATGAGATCAACTTTAGGTCTTCAAACTTTTTCATCCTAATAAACTTTAGCAAGTTGATTACCTTGCTATCATACATCTCATATGCACCTTTTACCTTAAGAATCCTATTGTAGACTTCATCCCCTCTTACTTTGTACTAAGACAAGGTGTTTAATGTATAAAAAATTGCCTCCATATCCCATTCCAACTTTGTTATGGTCTCCTCTAGAAATGTGGGTTTCTGTTATTTAAAATTATTTTATCTCTATTTCATTCTTTTTACTATTTCTTTAGCTGCATCATCATATGCCTTTAGAGTTGAGAGGAGGTCCTCTTCATGCTATTATTGTTAAATAGGAATGGATATTTTCTTATTATTTAACTAAAATAAGGTCTCTTTATACTCATACTTAATTATCTAATCTAGATGAGTGACCTTCCTCTTAGTTAGTCTCTTCATTGCCCCATACTTCTTACAAAATTCTAGTGAAACCTCTAGAGGGTCCACTATGACCAAATCCTGAATTTCCATTATAGCCAAATACATTACTTTTATCTAGTATTTATCTGAAGTACCAATCTAAGGTTGAGTGGATGATGGTAATTATAGAGCTGGTGTCAATCCCTAGAAGGTAAATGTCTAGAAATTATCTATGGATTGACTATGACAAATGTAAAACTAGTGGATGAAGTGGGAAGTGTCATCCTTGAAGATGAATAAGAACTAGTGATATCTAAAGCACTGGTTGGGAACAAATGAACATGGGGAATGAAAAAAATGGTAAATTTGTAATAATGCTACTAGTTTTGACTTATAATTTTTTAAATTTCATCAACATATTATTTTATTAGACTTCATCATGAGAATATAATTAGTGATCTAGATATAACAGTCTAAGTATGTTAAATATAAATAAGCACATGACATCTAAAACCCACTTATCACTATCAACATATGAAATGAATCATAACCAAATATGAAAATTAATTAAAATTATATATGCATGCATGATACAACCACTACTACCAAAGTAAAATTAATTAAATAATTACATCTCATCAAGGATAATATCTCAATAATAATAAATACAATATAATGTACAAAATGAAAGATAAAAAGCTCCATTGAGAATGAGTTCCTAAACTCCAATATCTTAGGCAATATAAACTATCATCTCCAATTAATTACTATTTTAGGGAGTGAAAGCATCATCTAAGAACTTTTCCACAACAACCATAGACCATCTATCCCCCACAAAATTCCCCATTATAGAATATCCCTCCCTTTAGGAATGAGTAGATAGTGATGGTGTGAGAATCTAAAGATACAAGCTAGTACCCATGTGTTATATGATTTATAAAACTAAACATGAGGTATATCATAAAGAAAATCATTATAATAAGATATCACATAAATATGTAAATCATACACATGAAATGACAATGTCTCACTAACATTACCTAGCCTAGGTTTTTAAATAGTTATTGATCTCTAGGATCAATCAATTTCATACACACCAGTTGATAGGAATATCTTCATCTAGCATCATGGTGCTAGTAAGATATTTATTCCTTCTCACTACTTAGTTACAAAATTGAGAGATTTGGCTCTCACTTACTTCCTACTATCAATTACAAAACATGTTAAAACATAGTTATAACCAAAACCCATATATTTAGTCCATCCAATGTATGAATCCATCTAGACATACAATTATAGTTTGTACCTCCCATGTATAACATACATTTATACTATAGTTTTAAAATACAAAACACTTTATGACATCACATAATATCATAGTCCATTCTTCATGAGCACAACTACTCAATTATGAACAACCATTCTCATATTTTAAAGAATCAATGTCTCATAATCTTAAATAATAGGCAAGCATGTATAATTTATACAAACCAGGTATACCCTTTGTTTAGAATACATAATTTAATTTCCATAAGTAAATTCAACATAAATAATACAAGTAGCAATAACACGAACCACCATTTTATGTACACACTACTTACAATTATTCATTCATAATATTTACAAATAACTAGTAATAACATAATTTTTCACATAAATAACTCATTCCATTTCTTGGAGACCATTTTCACAAGGTCATAGTTTTTGGTCCCTAATAAACTTTATTTCTTATTTTAACCATCTTTTGATATAGGTATATTTCCTATATATGAGTTCTTGTACATCATAATGTGTACCATATGTAAGTACTCAAATGATATGTAAATACTATATCAATGTTCTATTAGAGCTACAATCACTAAGAGGGTGGGGTGAATCAATGAGCCCAAATAATCTAGCTTCAATTCTAATCTTTAAAATCACTTAATCAGTTACCACAAGTATTCATGGAGAGTGCACATAATTCATAGCAATGACAAAGAGAGATTATGCAAGATCAATCACATAACATAAGACATATATGGGAGACATTCTTTAGGAATAAAAACCATTATAACCTATAATTAGAATACTATCCTATAGTAATAAGAACCAATCTAGACCATTTTATAAATTATCAATTAATTACAATCCATATTTAGTTAGACTACAATCCCATAAGGTGTTGTTGCACTTGTCTAGCTAAGTTACAACAATAACTAGACTTTTAGCAAGTTCCACCTTGCAAGAAGGATACAACCACCTTAGATGTTGAGATGGAAAAATAACACCTAAGAACACATCCACCTTTTAACTTGTGTCTACAACACCTGATGATGGACCACTAATTATCAATCTTTACCTTTATTCGTACTCAAATAGAAAGAGCACTATTAAACCAATAGAATTATGACCAATAGGTCATAAAAATAGTCATCAATATGTTCTAATATTAAAATCATCCTTAGGGAAATCTACCCCTCATTTTCTCCCTAATACACACACAAAACTCTGTTTAATCTCTCCCAAGTATCTAACATAAAGACTCAAAATTACCATCTTTGATTTAACTATTTATAGATCAATCTTGATAATCAACACCTTCATCAGACATTAGGCATGAATTAACCATTAAGGAAACTATCACATGAAGACACATCTCAAAACAATGTTCATATGTTGGCCATAGAATATATGGGTCACCTTTAAGCAACTACACCTTTTAATAATGCCCTTGTAGCTCTTATAGGTCTCATGGAGACCTATTCACACATTTATCACACCCTAAAGAAAATCAAGAACATATGACCACATTCAAATACATGGGTCCATTACTTATGTCCCCTTCAACATCCTAAAATTATAAAAATCATCTTATCTTACCTTTGCATATGTTTAAATAACTCAAACATAGACCTTATACATAGGAACACCATTACGAACATATAGTCAAATTCTTAATCATTTTTCATACTCAAGATAGATACTCAAAAATACTCAAAAAACATCATCATAGAATCCAAAACACTCCCAAATATCTAAGACATCATGAGACATCAAAATAGCATTAACATAAGCTCATACATCCTTCTCGGGTCCTTTTTAGCAAAATCACGAACACACAGTCAACTTCTAGGCTCAATATCTTTGACTATACACACTTCTAGATCTTCAAATTAGGTTAATTATATATGACATGGAGTCCTCTTCATCTTTACTTTTTAAAACACTAACAATTTTAACTTATAACAAAATATATGGATAAAATATAGAGATCTAATTTTTATTTGTATTAAATTCAAATATTTGAATTCAAACAGTCACAATTAACCTTCAAACACAATTCTCTCATCTCATGTACTCTTAGCTTTGGATTAATCTCACACCATTGATCTTGTCCAAATTTTAGCACATATACTATCGAAGCCAAACATTTAACATTTGATAGTCAACCTCATATCATGCAATCTTGAAATGTTGACTCAATGTGCTCCATCAATCTCTATGGATTAGTCAGGTATTTAACAATCAATACTCACCATTCGATAAATCTATACAAACACCCAGTCACCATTGGATCCTTATCATGTACCTTTACTTAATCATTAAACATCATGCACCTATCCTCATCTTTTTATTTCCTAACTTCTTATAGAAACATGTACCATCAATCTCTTTTGAACTTTAACTTGTGAAAAAATGAATAAGTACAAGAACCTTTCTTTTCTACCTTAGTAGCCATTTTTTATCCTTAATAACTTCTTCTATTAGTAGATGCATGATCTCAAATTTGGAACAAATGATCTCCTCACATAGGAAAATCTATCCATATAAAAATTATCTATTATAAACCTCGCACATATGAGCTATAATTCCATTAAAATTATATCTCAAAATATTTTGTCATAGATCCAACTATGTCAAAACCTACTTGAGAGACCAACTTTCAACATGCATATCTTTTACCTCCCTTCAACATTTGATCTAAAATTTAGCATAGATAAAGTAGGATAAAAAACTAAATAAACCAATAAGATTAGTTTCTCTTGACACCTTTACATGTATAAGATATGCCACCATCAATATGGTCACTTAGCTCTTCTTCCAAATTTTAAAAGTGGCCAAGTATGGGAAAACATAGTCAAAATGCCTAGGATCCCAACTTTGCATATGCATATCTTTTGATGCACTACATTACATGATCTAAAATTTAGTAAAAATAAATGATACATAAAATGAACAAACCCATATGATCATTTTGTCTTGATACCTTCACGTGTGTTAATTTTGACCTTCTTAAACCCTTTTCTAAATTTGGCTAAGTATAAGAACATAGTGAATTATGATAGAGAAGCCATCTTTAAACCCTCATATCTTTGAATATGATTCAATGCATGACTTGAGATATAAAAAAAATAACTAGGGACTAATGTGATCACAACCATATGACCATCTCCCCTTGACTCATTCCCACATGGCCATGGTGATGTCACCAAACGTCCTACATAGATTTTATGCCATTGGACCCAAAGTGTCTACATGAAAACCATGATCAACCGGATAAAATTTGCTCATGCGCATAAGCAATCAAAGCATTATTGAATTTTGATAGGACCCCTTATACATACTCAAATAACCATACTCATCCATTAACTTCTTTAACCATGTCAACACAAAATATGAACCAATCATACTTCAAACATACTAGGACAAGCACATTTCACACTTTGTCATTGTTACTTAGGGTATTAAAGCAATTCATACACTCACCATGATATATACATGACATCATCATTACATCACTCAAAAATCTCTAATAATCTCTCCCTTTGTCATTGATGTCAACAACCATCATATATATAGAAATATAGAACTCACCTTCTCCCTCTTCAATCACTTCCACAATATGAACTTTCTCCCCCTTTGACACAATGACAAAGTAGTCACCCATTGATCCTAAGGACCTAAAAAGACTATCAAATAGGAAAAGACCATCTTAGAAAAATGATAAAAACTTTCCCTTACCTTCATCTCACCTCTTGTTGCGTTGGCAACATTGTTCTTGCTTCATGAAACTCTCTCTTCAACCAAGCACTACAACCAATAAAGAAAGAAAACACATAACACTAAAATCTGATGGAACTCCCCATGAATCATCTAAGAGGTACTCCCCCTAATAAATCTAAGTAATTACACCTTATGATCTTTTTCAAATAAAACAATATGAATAATTACCACATATGATTACTAGACTTGTCTGTTAAGTTACTACAATGATCACCAATCATAACTTCATGCCACTCACCAAATAGGAAACATTATCTTAATCAACCTAAAAAACACCCATTCTAACCTAATACTATAAATCCTTCACAAATATCTAGAGCAAGCTCATAAACATGTTATTCCCCCTTAACCAAAGACCTTATTTGATTAACATTATCATCTTGAGCACGCAAACATGCTAATACACTAAAATGAGTCTCTTATGAAGCATAGATAGAGACCTCCTCTACACCATAATGCTCTACCATGGTGTGTAATTAGGTATTACCCACAAGTCCTCAAATTCCTTCTCCTCCTTAGTCATTTGATACTTATAGTTATTGTTCTTCTTATTATTTAGCTTAGGAGAAACAACTTCCTCATCCACTACACCATTCTCCTTTTCTTCTTTTATTGTATTGACAATACATTGAGACAACACATGTTTATTACATACCATTTCATTTGAAAGATCCACCTTATATTTTGGACCCTCATTACTAGGCACAAATAATTCGTGTTATTTGCTTGATATATGATCAACAATAGTAGTATGTTCACTTGGATCCATACATACCTTATGACTAACTTCAACCAATACCTTTGTTTTTTCTTTGAGCCTGATCTCTTCATTCTCAACATTGTCAAACAATGAGACTTCTTGGAACTCTTCAACTTCTAAATAATTCTTCACCATAGAAAAAAAATTACTTAGACCTACAATCTCGTCATGATTTACACTTTTCACCTTTGGCTTCCATGTGTTAACACGCCTTCTTCCTTTCACTCTAGGAGATTGATTAAACATATTTTGATTTATAAACATTTGCTTGTAGAACCTAGCAATGTGACATCTCTCTTCATAATTGTAGGAAACCATACCTTTTGAAATAAATGTATCTTGTCTTATTTTATTTGGATATAAATTTGTAACATGGCCTATGTCATGATAATTAGAGTAATGACCCCCATTATAGTCCTACAAAAAATCATTTCTAATAGGTCTCTTGCAATCTCTAGCCCTATGACCAAATTGATTACATGTATAATAGTAACCATTGAATCTTGCACATCTCATGGAATTTGACTATCAAATCTGATTTGTCTTTATTCTGATAGCACCTTTAATCCTTGTCTAATGATTTTTATTTCAAGTATGATTTTACTCATTCACATTAGTCTTCATCTTGTCTTGAGTAACATTATTTTACTCTTCTTCATATCCAAGACTAGTTATATCACTAGCATTTTTTTGACCATGCAAAATGTTGTCTAAATCATATGAGCTCTTATCAAATGTCAAAAATGAATTCACCTTACTATATGTCTTCTCTAACTCAAATTTCAGATACTCATTTTTAGAAATATACCTTAAACATTCTTCTTTTTTAGCTCTTGGAATTTTAGACATATATTCCAACTTAGAATTAAGAAAAATGACAACACCTTCATGCTCCCTAGAGTCTTTAACCAATCTTTCCTCAAATACACTAAATTTATACTCATAGTCCTTGATATTATATTTAATATTCTTACTGATCTTTTTATCAATCTTCAATTCTTCAAGAGCATTCATCAATATAGTCTTATAGTCCACCTCATCTTCATCATTATCTGAATCACTCCATGTAGACACATTTTGATGTGAGCAAATTACTTCCTTATCCATGAATAGAGCTTCATATTCAATAGGACCATCATATTAATGATAATATTCTAAGTCACTATCTTCACTCTCAATTTATGATCTACAATATTATTTAGTGTAGAGGCTCTTCTTTTTCTTATAGGACTTCTTGTTGTTATATTTTCTAAATCATTTCTTCTTATATATCTTCTTATTTTCATCCTAACCTTCACCATGCTATTCATAATCAATATTTTCATGATTATGAGGGAAATTATGAGCAAAATGTCCCATCTCTCCATAATTGAAACATTTAAAGGGTTGTTTACCCTAATACTTCTTTTAGCCTAAGTTTAATTTCTTAGTAATCAAAGTAATTAGTTTATCCTCATCAATGTCAGATATGTCATCCTCTTTGCATTTCTTACCTTGGAAATTATTCTTAGGATTCACCTCTATCTTGAATTCATCTTCCTTCTTTGGTGGTATATCATCATTTATTCTCATCTAGTATGAAGTAAGGGTGCCATGCAATTGATCCATCTTCAACTGAGTAAGATCATGATTGTCTTCTATATTAGATACTTTTCGATCAAAATTAACAGATAGAGAGCTTAATACCTTATGGAATATAGTCTCCTCTTTAATATTTTCTCCAAGACCTTTGATGATGTTTAGAGTATCATCAACTCTTTCCAAAAAATATGCCACAAAATCTTCTTCCTTCATATTTATACTTTTAAATTTCCTTTTATTAGTCTATAACTTATCGATCTTGACCTTTGAATATCATTCAAAAATGATCTTCATTTTGTCCCATATCTCTTTATAATATGTATAATGGATTACCTTAGTGTATTTAGTCTTTGAAAGACCACAAGTGATAGCATTCAACACCTTTGAATTGTTCTAAAATAACTTCTAATCTAAAACACTAGATGGGAGAGTAATAGGAGCAACATAACCACCCATATTAGATTGCCATACATCAAACCTTAGGGAAATAATGTATGTCCTCATCCTTGCATTCTAAAAATCATAATTGGATCTATTTAATAATGGTGTTTGCTTAGTAGATAAACTTCTTTGATGATTACCCATATTGTGCTTTGGATCACCTTTAAGATGTTAAGCCTTTACCAAAGGACCTAATATGATACAAATTGTTAGAGGTACAGTGACTAAGAGGCAGGGTGAATTAGTGAGCCTAAATAATCAAAATTTAATTTTTGATCTTTAAAAACACTTAATCATTTGACATAAGCATTTATGAAGCATACACATCATTCATAGAAATGAGCAATAGGGACAATGCAAGATTAATCACATAACACAAGACATACATGAGAAACCCTCTTGGGAAATAAAACACACTAAAAACTAAAATTGGAATACTATCCTATAATAACAAGAACTAATTTTAAAAATCTACAAATTATCAAGGAACTAAAATCCCTATTTAGTGATACTACAATCCAAAAAGGTGTTGCCACACCTGTCTTGCTAACCTACAATTACAATCAAACTTTTGGCAAGTTTCACCTTGAAATGAGGTTACAACCACCTTAGATGTTGAGATACCACAACAAAACCTAAAAACACATCCATTTCTGAACTAAGGTCTACAACTCCTAATGATGGACCACTAATTATCACTTTTCACCTTTGTTCATACTCAAATATCAATAGACCTATTATGTCAATATAATTATGACCAATAGGTCATAAAAATAGTCCTAAATATGTTTTTATATTCAACTCATCCTAAAGGCACTCTACCCCTCCTTTTTTCCCCAATACACACATAATCCTCTCTCCAATCTCTCCAAAGAATCTCACATAAAGTCTTGAAATTACCATTTTTGATTCCACTATCTATAGATCAATCTTGATAATCAAAACCCTAGTAAGCCATTAGGAAAGCCTTAATCCTTAAGGTAACTATCACACAAATACACGACTCAAAAAATCCTCATAGGGCATCCATAACATCTATGGGTCACCCTTAATCAACTATACCTTTTAATAAGGACCTTGTATCTCTTATAAGTCTTAGGGAGATCTATTCATCCATTTAACACACCCTCAAGCAAAATTAGAACACATGACCAATTTTTAATACATGGGTCCACTCCTTATGTCCCCTTAGATAATGATCACATTCATCTTAGCTTACCTTTGCATATGCTCAAACAACTCAAACAAATACCCTATACACAAGAGCACCATTACAAACATACATTCAACTTATTAAACATTGTTAATGCTAAAGATAGATTGATCAAACCTCAAAAATACACACCATTCATATTCATGGATTCTAAACACTCCAAAATAGCTAATTCATCATGAGACATTGAAATAAAATCAACATAAGCTCATACATCCTTCTCAGATCTTTTTAAAAATAAGCATAAACACACAGTCAAATTCTAAGATCAATATCTTTGACTATACACACTTCAAAATCTTCAAACAAAGTTTATTATATGAACCATGGAGTCTTATTCATATTTTATTTTTACAACATGAAAAAAATTGACTTCTATCAAAAGATATGGATAAAATATAGATCTCTATTTTTTCCTTGTGTTAAATTCGAATACTTGAATCAAACAGTCATAGTTGACCTTCAAACATAATGATCTCATCTAGTGTCCTCTCATCTTTGGATCAATCTCACACCATTGATATTTTTCAAAGTTTAATGCATATACCACCAAAGCCAAATGTTAAACATCTAACAATTGACCTCATCTCATGTAATCTTGAAATATTGACTCAACATGCTTTGTCGATCTCTCCAAATTAGTCAAGTATTTAGAAATCAATGGTTAATGTTTGATCAATCTATATGAACACCCTCTCACCATTGGATAATTATCTATACCTTTGATTAATTATTAAACATCATGCACCTATCCTCATCTTACTACTTCCTGACTTCTTGGAGTAATATTCACTGTCGTTCTTACTCAAACTTTAACATGTGAAAAAATGACTAAGTATGGGAACCTTGCTTATCTACACGATTAGCCATTTTTTAACCATAATAACTTCTTATGTGCTTAGATGCATGATCTCAAATTTGGACCAGATGATCTACTCACACAGTAAAATCTAACCATATAATAAATAGCTCCTAAAAACCTTACATGTGTGAAATGTAATTCCATGAAAATTCCTTCTTGAAATATTCTATCATAGAGCCAACTATGTTAAAACCTACCTGAGAGGCCAACTTTGAGCATGAATAACTTTTACCACCTTTTAATGCATGATCTAAAATTTAGTAAAAATAAATTAGGATAAAAAAAATAAACAAACTCATAATATTGGTTTATCTTGACACCTTCACACATGTAATATATGCCACCATCAAAATACTCACACAACTCTTCTTTCCATATTACAAAATTGGCTAAGTATGGGAAAACATAGTCAAACTACTTCAGAGACCAACTTGACATATGCATATCTTTTGATTTGATATATTACATGATTTGAAATTTAATGAAAATAAACTAAGCATAAAAATGAACAAACCCGTATGATAATTTTGTCATGAAACCTCCACACATGTGAATTTTGACCTCATCAGCATGCTTACTTATCTCTTTTTGAACCCTTTTGCCAATTTGGCTAAGTATGGAAACATAGTGAATTCTAAGTGATAATCCAAATTTTCACCCTCATATATTTGATTTTACTTTGATGTATGAATTGAGATATAGTACATAATAACTAGAGACTATTGTTATCACAACCTTATGATTAGCTCTACTTGATTCATTACCATGTGGCAATGGTTATGTCACCAAACTGCCTACTCAAATTTTTTGCAAATAGACCCAAAGTGACCAGATGAAAACTATGACCAACTAGATGAAATTTACTCATACACACAACCACTCAAAACATTCTTGAATTATGATAGGATCTATTTTACATGCTCAAATAACCTTACTCATCTCTGAACCTCTTTACCATGTCAACACAAAATATCAACCAAGCATACTCCAAACATATTAAGACAAACACATTTCACACTTTTTAATTGTTACTTAGGCTATCAAATCATTTCATCCACTCAAGAAGATATCTCCATGACATCACCATTACATTACTGATAACTCTCCAACAATATCCCCCTTTGTCATGATGTCAACAACCATCATATATAATAATATACATCTCACCTTATTTGTCTTCAAGCACTCCCACAACAATAATTTTCTCCCCCTTTAACATAATGACAAAGTGGGCACCAACTAATCTTGAGGACCTAAAAATTATATCAAATAGGAAAGGACCATCTTAGAAAAATGATAGAAAGTCTTCCTTACCTTTTCCTAGATATTATTTCCTTAACAAAATCAATCTTTCTCCATCCCAACTCTCTCTTCATCCAATCATTACAACCAATGAAAAAAGAAAACACACAAATCTAAAATCTAATATAACTCACCAATAATCATCTAAGAGGGACTTACCCTAAGAAATATCAATACTTTCACCTTTTGATCATATTAAGATCACACACTATGAATAATACCCACATATGATTACTAGCCTTCTCTCTCAAGCTACAACAAAGACCAACAATTATAAATACATGCCACTCACCAAATAGGAAACATTCTCTCAATCAACTTGAAAAATACCCATTCTAACCCTATATTATAGATCCTTAATAGACACCTATAGAAAGCTCATGAACATGTTGCTCCCCTTTAACTAAATACCTTCTCTGATTGACATTATCATTTGAAACACACAAACATGCTTATCCACTAAAAGGAGTCTCTTAAGAAGCACTCCTCTACACCACAATGCTCTATCATGGTGTATAACCAAGATTTTCCCAAAACTACTTATATTTTTTCTCCTCTTTGGTCATCTAATCCTTATAGTTCTTATTCTTCTTCTTATTTGTCTTAGGAGAAACAACTTCCTCATCCACTATATCATTCTCCTTTTATTCTATGATTGGATTGATAATACATGGAGACAACATAGGTACATTACATACCTTTTCATTTGAAAGATCCAACTTGTAGTTTGGACCCTCATTACTAGGCATATAAAATTTATGTTCTTTTCATGATACATGCTCAATAATATTAGGATATTTTCTTATATCCATACATGCCTCAAGACTAGCTTCAACTATCACCTTGGTCTTTTCTTTAAGCTTGATCTCTTCATTCTCAACATGAGCAGACAATGAGAATTCTTAGGAAACCACTTGGGGGATAAAATAAAATAGAACCTACAATTGAACTACTATCCTATAATAATAATAATAACCAATTTAGACCATATATAAATGATCAAGGAACTACAATCCCTATTTAGTGAGACTATAATCCCATAAGGTACTACCACACCTGTCTAGTTGGGCTATAATAATAACCAAAATTTTAGCAAGTTTCACCTTGAAAGGAGGATGAAACCATGTTATATGTTGATATTCCCCAGCAACACCTGAAAACACATCCACTTATGAACTAATGTCTACAACACCTGATGATGGACCATTGAATATTGCTCTTCACCTTTGCTCATACTCAAATAATAAGAGCACTTTCTTTTCAATAGAATTATGACCAAAAGGAATTATGACTATTTATAGAACAATATTGATAATGAGCACCTTAGTAATACATTAATAATTATTTAACACTTAAAGAAACTATAACACAAATAAATATCTCAAAATAATCTTCATAGGTTGGCCATAGCATCTATGGGGCACCCTTAATCAACGATACCTTCTAATAAGGCCCTTAAAGCTCTTATAGGTCTCATGGAGACCTATTCACCCATTTAGCACACCCTCAATTAAAAAAACACATGACCACTATAAAATACATGGTTTAATTCCTTATGTCCCCTTCAACATCCTAAAATGATCACAATCATCTTAGATTATCTCTACATATGCTCAAACAACTCAAACATAAACCTTATACACAAAAACACCATTATGAACATACAATCAACTTCTTAAGAATTGTTCATACTCAAGATAGATTGATCAAACCTAAAAAATACTCTTTGAGCATCCTCATAGAGTCTAAAACACTCCCAAACATTTAATCCATCATGAAACATCAAAATAGTATCAACTCAAGCTCATACATCCTTCTCAAGACTTTTGTAGAATAAGCATGAACACAGTCAAATTATAGGCTCAATATATTTGACTATACACACTTACAAATATTAAAATTAGGTTCAATAGATGCACCATGGATTATTCTTCATATTTTATTTTTACAACATGAACAAATTTGACATATATCAAAAGATATAGACAAAATATATATCTCTAGATTCTCCCTATGTTAAATTAAAATATTTGAATTCAAATGGTCACAGTTAAACTTTCAACACAATGCTTGCATCTCGTGTCCTCTTAGATTTTTTCTCAATATCACACCATCAATCTTATCTATATTTTAATGCATAGACCACAAAAGCCAAACATTAAACATCTGATAGTTGACCTCATCTCATGCAATCTTAAAATGTTGACTCAATGCGCTTTGTTTTTATATACAGATTAGTTAGCTCTTCAGCAATAAATAATCACTATTTAATCATTATATACAAACACTTGCTCACCATTGGATCCTTATCCTTTACCTTTACTCAGTCATTAAACATTGTGCACCTATCCTCATCTTAGTAATTCCTAACTTAGTGGAGCAATGTGCACTATTGATATTACTCAAACTTTAACTTGTGCATAAATGACTATAGGAATATAGATTAATTTCTAGAGTATCCATTTTTAACCTTAATAAATTCTTCTATGATTATAAGCACGATCTCAAATTTGGACTAGATGATATCCTCACATAGGAGAATTCAACCATATAATAAATATCTAATATAAATATTTTATGTTTGAGATATAATGCCATTAAAATGCCTTCTCAAAATATTCTATCACAAAGCCAACTATGTCCAAACCTCCCTGAGAGGCCAACCTTGAGCATGAATAAATTTTACCACCCTTTAGTGCATGATCTAAAATTCAGCACAAATAAAGATCAATAAATTTAACAAAGACATTAGATTATTTTATCTTGATAGCTTCACATGTTCAAGTTATGTCACCATCAAATACTCACTCATCTCTTCTTTCCATATTGAATAATTGGCTAAGCTTGGGAGCCCAACTTTGCATATGCATATCTTTTGTTGCATTACATTTCATAATCTAAAATTTGGTTAAAATAAATTAGGCATAAAAATGAAAAAAAAAATATGATAATTTTATCTTTACACCTCCATGTATGTGAATTATAACCTGATCAACATGCTTACTTACCTCTTCTTTAACCCTTTTGCAAATTTGATAAGTATGGGAACATAATGAATTATGACTGAGAGGCCAACTTTGCACCCTCATATATTTGACCAAAATTTTATGCATGACTCGAGATATAGTAAATAACAACTAGGGATTAATATTATCACAACCATATGACCAACTCCCATTGACTCATTTCCATGTGGAAATAGTGACACCACCAAACTTCTTACTTAGATTTTCTACAACTAAACCTAAAGTGTCTAGATGAAAACTATGATCAACCAAATGAAATCCATTCATGAACACAAGCACTCAAATAATTTTCGACTTCTAATATGATCCCTTAAACATTTTCAAATAACCATACTCATTCCTAAACTTCTTTGTCCATGTCAACATAGAATATCAACCAAGCCTACTTCAAACATACTAGGACAAGCACATTGCACACTTTGTCATTGTTACTTAGGATATCAAAGAACTTCATCCACTTACCAAGATATCTCCATGAAATCACCATTACATTGATAAAATCTCTCCAATAATATACCCCTTTATCATTTATTTCAATAACCATCATATATATAATAATATATAACTCACCTTCTCTCTCTTCAAGCACTCCCACAATAGGAACTTTCTCCCCCTTTGACATAGTGAAAAAGTGTGCACCAATTAATCTTGAGGACCTAAAAAGACTATAAAATAAGAAAGTAACATCTTATAAAAATTATACAAACTCCCCCATACCTTGATCCTACCTCTTCTTTCATTGACAACATATTTATTGCTCCATGCCAGCTCTCTCTTCAACTAGGCACTACAATTAATGAAGAAATAAAACACACAATACTGAAATCTAGTAGAACTCACCAAGATTCATTTGAGAGGGACTCACCCTAAGAAATCTAAGAAATTACACCTTTTAGAATCTTCATATCATAGACTATGAATAATCACCACATATTCTTACTATCCTTCTCTCTCAATCTAATACAAGGACCACCAATCAGAACTTCATGCCACTCATCAAACAAGAAACATGCTCTCAATCAATCTAAAAACACCGATTCTTATATAATAGATCCTTCACAACATCGAGAGTAAGCTCATGAACATTTTACTCCACCTTAACCAAAGACCTTCTCTAATTGACATTATCATTTTGAGAACACAACCATGTTTATCCACTAAAAGGATTCTCTTAAGAATCATAGATAGAGACCTCCTCTACACCATAATACTCTACCATGGTGTGTAACCAAGAGTTTTCAACAACTCATATTCCTTATCCTCCTTGGTAATCCAATTATTATTATTATTATTATTATTATTATTATTATTATTATTATTATTATTATTATTATTATTATTATTATTATTTGGCTTATAAAAAAAACTTCCTCATCCACTACAACAGTATCCTTTTCTTTTATGATTGGATTGACAATACATGGAAATAACACAAGTTCATTACAAACCTTTTCATTTCAAATATCCACCTTGTGGTTTGGAGCCTCATTACTAGGCATATACAATTGATGTTATTTTCATGATACATGATCAATAATAGCAAGATGTTCACTTAGATCCATACATACCTTATGACTAGCTTCAACCAACACCTTAGTCTTTTCTTTGATCCTAACCTCTTCATTCTCAACATGAGTAGACAGTGAGACTTCTTGGTACTCTTCAACTTCTAAATAATTCTTCACCATACCAAAAAAATTACTTAGATCTGTAGTCTCATCATGACTAATGCTTTTCACCTTTGGTCTCCATGTGTTAACATGCCTTCTTCCTTGCACACTAAGAGCCTAATTAAATCTATTTTTATTTATAGACATTTGCTTGTAGAACCTAGCAATGTGACCTCTTTGTTGACAATTATATCACACCATACCTTTTATAAGAAACATATCTTGCCTTACCTTATTTCGATAGAAATTAATAGCATATCCTATGTCATGAAAATTAAATCACTTAACTTGATTCATACCCTTTTACTAATGACTCCCATCATAGTCCCATGAAAAATCATTTTTAACATATCTCTTGCAATCTCTATCCCTATGACCAAATTGATTACATGTATAATATTAACCATTGAATCTTTCATACCTCATGTAATTTGGTTATCTCATCTAATTTGTATTCATTACACCATCACCTTTAATCCTTATCTAATGATTTATCTTAAAATTATGATTGTCCTAGTTCAAATTTGTCTCCATCTTACCTTGAGTAACATTCTTTTACTCTTCTTTATATCCAATACTAGTTCTATCAATATCATGTTTTTGACCACTTAGAATGTTGTTTAGATTAGATGATCTCTTATCAAATCTCACAAATGACTTCACCTTACTAGATGTCTTCTCTAACTCACATTTTAAATACTCATTTTGAGAAACATACCTTCAACATTCTTCTTCTTTGGATCTTAAACTTTCAGACATAGATTCCAAGATAGAATTAATAAAAATGATAACACCTTCATCCTCCTTAGAGTCTTCAACCAATCTTACCTCAAATACACTAAATTTCTCCTCATAGTCATTAAGATTATATTTCATCTTTTTATTTATATTTTTCTCAATCTTCAGTTCTTCAAGAGAATTCATCAATACAATCTCACAATCCACCTCATCTTCATCATTACATGAATCACTCCAAGTAGACTCCTAATGTGAGAAACTTCCTTACTCATCCATGAAAAATTCTTCTTAGTTAATAGAACCATCATTTTCATGATCATATTTTGAATCACTATCTTCACTCTCATCTGATGAGCTATAATCTTCTTTAGCATAAAGACTCTTCTTATTATTGAAGGACTTCTTCTTATTATACTTTCTAAATCCTTTATTCCTATATGGATTATTATTTGCATCTTGACCTTCACCATGCTCTTCATCACTAATATTTACATTCTTATGAGGACACTTATGAGCGAAATGTCCTATCTCTCCATAATTAAAAAAATTTAAGGGTAGTTTACCCTTATACTTCCCTGAGCCCATGTATAATTTCTTAGTAATTAAAGTAATTAGTTCATCCTCATCAATGTCTAATATGTCATCCTTTTTGGATTTATTACCTTGGAATTCATTCTTAGGCTTCATCTCTATCTTGAATTTATCTTCCTTCTTTGGCAATATAACATCATTTATTCTCATCTCATATGCAGTAAGGGTGCCATGAAATTGATCTATATTCAACTAAGTAAGATCATGAATCTATTCTATAGTAGATACTTTTGGATTAAACTTGAGAGATAGAGATATTAATACCTTTTGTACTATATTTTTCTCTTTAATATTCTCTTTAAGACCTATGATGATGTTCACAGTCTCATCAACTCTCTGCAGAAAGGATACCAGAGAATCTTCTTGCTTAATCTTGGGACTTTCAAATTTCCATCTGTGAGTCTATAACTTAGTAATATTAACCTTTGAATCTCCTTCAAAAATGATCTTAATTTTGTCCCATATCTCTTTAGTAGATGTATAATGGATTACCTTTGTGTATTTAGTCTCTAAAAGACCACAAATAGTTTCATTCATCACCTTTGAATTATTCTTAAACAACTTCTTATTTGTAGCAATAGATGGAGTAATATGAGAAACACAACTATTCATAATATATTTCCATACATCAAACCCTAGTGATATAATGTATGTCCTCATCCTTGCACTCCAAAAATCATAATTACATCCATTGAACATCGATGCTTTCTTAGTAAATAAAATTCCTTGATGAATACCCATATTTTACCTTGGATCACCTTCAAGGTGTTAAGCCTTTACGAAATGACCCACTTTGATACCAATTTTTAGAGGTACAATGACTGAGAATAGGGGGGAGGGGGTGAATAAGTGAATCCAAATAATACAATTTTAATTCTAATCTTTACAAAAACTTAATCAATTACCACAAGCATTCATGAAGCATACACAGCATTCATATCAATGATCAAGAGGGATAATATAATATCAATCACATAACACAATACATATGTGGGAAAGCCTCTTGGGGGATAAAACCCACTATAACCTACAATCAAAATACTATCCTATTGTTTATGCCCCAAAGTGTATCATAGGTTCTCTTAGTGTTTAAAAAACACTTCTCATTTTATAATCTTGAGGATTCAAAGTATGAGTAGTAGGATTTAGTAATCTAGTTACTTGTAGTGAAATAGAGGCAAATAACATTTTACTATTCCACATATTTATATTTATTGGTGGTTAGGAGCCATTGTGGCCCTTAATCTATGAAAATTTTGAAGCATCTATGATAACTTTAGTGAATTATGATCAAATTTTTACACTAAAGACTAACCCAAGTGAATATTTACATTGAGATCTAAACTAGAGTGATTTGGTCAAACAATAAATAAAAGGAACAGTAGGGAAGAAAGAAAATATGTGATTATTGATCCTTGCCTCAAACATCATGACAAGGATTCACTTTCAACTAAACATGCATTTAACCAATATATAATGTGAAGTAGCAGATGCTCAAATCCCACCATACATAATGCAAAAATATAAGGAAAGCATGAAAGAATATAATTATAAACTAACTTTGCCTTAACTATTTATTGTTGCATTCAAATAAAATTTACACATCATAATACAAAGCAAATAGAATGATATAAAGTCTAATAATATTAAACTAATATATCATTAGCATAAATTAGCGATCCTATATCAAAGATGCAATTTAGAATTCATAAAAACCATTCAAATTCAAGGATTAAACAAGGCAATTGAGAGAAAATCCATGTAATAATTGATGAAAACAAATTTGGACAAACTTTTTAGAATTAATTGCTTATATTAATTTCTTAAAAGTATACAAGTTTTAGCTAAAAAACTCTCTGAATACACCATGGTGATACTACCTTTTATAAAACACTCAAGCAATATACTGATTAGTCATGAGATTACAAATGTACAAGAGATAATTATAGTTTTCCTTTTTATAAGGTTATAAAATATATTCTCTTTTCCAAAGTGGACCAACCTATAGGCAAATGTGGTAACAAACTATCACGTGAATTTATAAAAGAATATTCTAATTTTTGAATATTAAAATATTTCTTACAAAGTGGAATGTTGTTAGTTAGCTGGTGGGATCTATGTTAAATATCTCCCTTATTGCTTTGGAAATATATTCATGGCTTTATTACGTTGCTCATCAACTAAACTTAAGTTAACAACTGGCACTAATAGGTATTCATCCTCCTAGTCTACTAAGTAATCAAAATCTCTACCATTTCTAGCCATTACTTCTTTGATACTTCTTGCTTCATCAATTTTCTCCTCTATAGTTAGGATCATGACCATGATCCTATTTTTATCACCTCTAGACTAGCCCTAATCCTTGCTTCAAACATCATGACAATGTTTCACTTTTAACTAAACATGCATTTAACCAATATATAATATGAATTAGCAGATGCTCAAATCCCACCATACACTAGGTTAATATATGAGGAAAGCATGAAATAATATGAATATGAGCTAACTTTTCCTTAAAGGTTTATTTCTACATTCAAATATAATTTTCACATCCTAATACATTGTAAATAAAATGAAGCAAAGTCTAAAAACATTCAACTAATCTAGCATTGTCATAAATTAGCAACCCTGTATCAAATATGCAGATTCATAATTAATAGAAACCATTCAAATTCGAGGATTAAAATAGGAAATTGAGAGAGAATACATGTAACAATTGATACAAACAAATTTGGACAAAATTTTTAGTATTCCTTACTTATATTAATTGCTCAAAAGTATACAAGTTTTAAATCAAAAACCCTCTCTGCATACACCATGGTGATATTGCCTTTTATAAAAGACTCAAGTCGAATATCGATTAGTCATGAGATTACAAATGTACCAGAGATAAGGACAAATATACTTTTTATAAGGTTTTATAATACATTCTCTTTTCCAATGTAGACTAACCTTTAGGCAAATGTGCTATCAAACTAGCACATGCATTTACATAAATAATTTTCTACTTTTTGAATATTACCATGTTTCTTACAAAGTGGAATGTTGGTAGTTAGTTTGTGGGAACTAAATTGAAGATATCCCTTATTATTCTTGAAATATTCATGGATTTATAATCCTATTCATTAATTATCCTTAAGTTGATAACTATCTCTAATAAGCATTCATCCTCCTAGTCTGTGAAGTCATCAAAATATCTATCATTTCTAGCCATTACTTATTTAATACTCCTTACTTCAATAATTTTCTCCTCTATAGTTAGGATCATGCCCATGATCTCGTTGTCATCACCTCTAGACTATCCCTAACTTTTTCTTCTAACATCTTTCATAACCAA
Source organism: Torreya grandis (assembly GCA_037957365.1). Taxonomy (NCBI): domain Eukaryota; kingdom Viridiplantae; phylum Streptophyta; class Pinopsida; order Cupressales; family Taxaceae; genus Torreya; species Torreya grandis. The sequence goes on along the minus strand of JARHVA010005183.1, from coordinate 933,680 downwards.
AGTGAACATATGCTTATACTTATCATCTCCAATGATGTATAGGGATCTAAGTGTGGTGGCTATGGTAAGTATGGTGCCTAGAAGCTACTCAATTCTACTTATTATTTATTCATCATCCCCAATGGATATCTTCAATATATTTAATCATGTGTTCAAACCCTAGATCTTATCAACAATTATGCCCATAATAGTATTCAAGTGGGAAGGGCTTATGGTTCTAAAACCAGAGATCATATCCTCAACCATTGTGATAATGAGTTCCTTGGTTTTATCTTTTAAACTCTTTCATTGGGATATCAAACCCTTGGCTACTTCATCTAGGTGAGCTAAATGAATTTGCCTTGTCTTCAATTATTTCAAGGAATTGAACATATCATGGAATGATGCCTCAAACATCTTTATCATCTCCTATAGAACTAATAAGACAACCTATGTCTCCATATTCTCTTTCTAGTTTTACAAGTTTTCAATCTTTTGGTATAAACCTTTGATGCTTGACTTTAGTTAGGTTAAATGGGTATCAAGTAGTCCAATTATGTCATCCTCGTTAATTAGGTGCTCACTAGGTGCCTATCCTCTCACAAGAGTTAAGTTCATAAAAGGTTCAACTCACTAAAAGGTGAAATATTCACCCCAACCATGGTCTTCTTTGTCATCACCCTCTCTAGACCTATTGTCTTTGGGTTGAGCTACATGTTGAATGATGACTCTTTAACTTTTAGATGCTTTTAGATCTCCATCAATGTGTTGACTAAAGCTCCAGAGGTGTCTAATTGAATTCCAATTAATCTTATATAGGTGGTCACCCTCCTTTCCTCTTCTTCCTTCATTAAATCCATAATACATATCTTGACATCATCATGGATAAAGATGTTAATTATTTTGGTTAAGGCCCATAAATGTTTTAATGTTGTACTCTTATGTATTTTACCATAAATTAACCATTCATAGATGATTATCTCATGGATGGGATTATCATCATTGAATAGGCTAACCTCACTCAAAGGGTGAGTAAAAGTTAGCTTTGGCTTCTTTTTTAATGTCACTGGGACCAATATAAATTAAAGCTTTATCTTTAGGGATATAACTAGAAATAGGTCCATTAGAAATTCCTTACCTTTTTCCTATTTTTATTCCTCATCTTGGGCTTGAAGTTCCTTAGCTTATTCTTATTCATCTAACCCATACACCTCAGTAAGCACCTTAAGTGCATCTTTCACTATCTCTTCAGGATTTAGTGAAATCATGTTAATATATTCTATTATGGATTTTGGTCTATCAAGTTAAGATAAGGATGATGGCTCTTCTTTAGGTCTCTTTCCCAATTTATATTTCCCATGTCCTTATGCCACTTGTGCTTGAGGTTGTTGTAGTGGTTGTTATAGATGGGGCCTAGAAGATGGTCCAGGTGATAAGTGGTAATAATGGGGTCCCATCTTCTAGATCTCTCCATGTGGCTTGTCATCTCTAGTTAGCCTATCCTCAATCTTAATTTTGTGCTTATTTAACATAGCTAATACCTATATGAAATTGGTGGCTCTAATGTACATCATGTCATAAACACCTAGCCTATGCTCATAAGGGTAATTCATTATTCTTGATTTCAAATGTTTAGTGACCCTATTATGAGGGTTCCATTACCCTAGTTCATCCAATTACAAATTGAAGGAATCTATGTGCTTAGAGATAACATTCACATACTCCCAATCTATAACACAGTCTTGATAATGGTCAAAGGAAAAGGCTAAAGGATGCCCTTCTTTTTTCATGCACACACCATCTATACCATCGAAAAGTTGGTATGAAAACTCTTGTTATGCCAATTTGGTTGGCACATGGACTAGTAGTTTAAAGGGTTGAACTCAAGTCCATTCTATCATTATTATTGTGCAATATAGATACAACCAAATATGCACCATTAAATCTACATATTTTTTGATTATAGAGATGACCCTGCCCATGGGGATACCTATAATTGATTCTACTAATCTAGATATACACAATCATAAATAAATAGTATGTTTTGTTTGTATTTAAAGATGTGTAACTTGGAATAGTGGTGAGATATAGTGTGTCTCCCATCAAGTGACTAATTATTTATGTCTAGGATCCTAGTGGTGGTTAATAGGGAATCTAAGAGATATGACATCATGAAAAAGTGATCACTCATTTTCTTATTAATGGTTGTGAACTATTTCTTTAAATAAATGTTGATCATTTCACCAATTGGGTGTATGATTCCATTTTCCATCATGAAGTATATTTAGGGCACCTATATCTTGTTAACATGTGTGGTGGAAGGGGTTCTAGATAACGTATTTAGAAAAGTCATGATTACTTTTATCCCTTCCCTAAATTGAGTAATTAGGATCTTCCTAATAAGGTCTTGGATTACATGGGTTCCAATAAGTATCCATGGAGCAAGGATAGATTTCAAGTCATTCTTATTAGTCTATGCTCTAATTGTGGGAAATTCTATTCGAGGCTTGCCTAGCTTGTAGTCACTTTGAAATTTTAAGGGGGAAATATATGATACATTATTAAAAGTATGGTCATGGACTATTTAATCTTACTCAATTTTTCAATCAATAAAAATGAGGTCAATAACATTGATGCAGTGCAATACCTCAAGTTTCATAGAAACATAGTGGAGACTGGTCATCTGGATGGAGACTAGGTCATTACACCTCTATAATATTATAGAATTATTTTTTTCCTCATTAATAATGGCTTGAATTTCATCAAAATTCTAAAAAATATCAGATGCATTCCTATTTCTAGTGTTTAATATCATAGCATCAAAGCTAGTATCCTTAAAGGCTCTCCCCTCATGGTTTGAATTCAAGTATAACTCTGTCTCATATATTTGTTATTTCCTCTGAGTTGCTATGACTAAAACTTGTAACTTATTACTAATAGTTTTTCAAGTGGCCTCTAGATCAAATTATTCTTTCTCAAATAATAATTGGACTCTTTTAGCTCAAATTTGATTGATTTGAGTTCAAATTAGGTCCTTTTATATGGAGACTAGGGTTAGTTTTAAGATTTAGTGGTAATAGTAGCTTAGACTTAGGAAAATTTGTGCCTTAGATTTGATTTAGACCCCTACCTCTATACTTTTACCTTTTCATGCTCTTAAAATCTTCAATTTTGTCATTTTTTGCTTATGTGGTACCTTCATGGTGTATATTTGGAAAATTTCATGGCAGTTTCCATAAATTCCTTAAAGGAACTAGTTGTTGCCTTTTGAAAATCCACCTTTTCCTTCGTGCCATCAGATCTTTATTTATGGATCAATGCAAATCATTGATCATGATCATGGGGCTTGATAGCTATTGGTTGCCTTTGTGTTGGGCCTCATGATCATGCCACTTGGCACCTTCAAAGGCCTTCTAAGATATGTATTTTGTATGGTGAATATGTGCTTACCACTTGTCAATCCTATGGGTCTTTGGAGGTCTACTGAATAGCCTTTGTCAATTTTGCTTCATTCAATCAACTTGCTCTGATTAATCATGATATTTTATCCTAAAAGATGCATGATGTATTATTAGCATCAGGACTTAGGAGGGAAATTAGGTTAAATACTTTGGGATAATGTCTATTTAATATTAATGAACATGATAGAATTTAGGCTAAAATATTTTAAGCTAAGTTTGAAAATGCATGTGAAAGGGGATTGAATAATAAAAGGATCAAATGCTAGGTTTTAACCTAGGGTTTTTTCATACTAATAAATATGATAAAACCTTAGGTTAAAAGCATTTTAAGATAAGTTTTATGTCACAGGAACCTCCTAAAATAAGACCTAATATAAGTAGCTAGCCTAGGGTTTACTTTATTTAAATAAACATAATTGGAACCTTAGGAAATAGACTTAGGTTAAGGCTACATCTGTAAATATTTATACCATAATATATTTTTATTATTTAAATTCCAAAGGTCTTAATTATTTAAATATTTTTGGAGTCCCTTGATTTGAAATACAAGTACCAAACTTTATCCATGTTTGTAAAGTGTATTCATGTGTCTAAGCAATATATATGATGAGATTAAATTGGATGGCATCATGGACATCAATGATGGCCTCATGTGCATCAAATGATGGTTCTAAGAACACCATATTTATGTTTGTGAATCATTGGGTTTGATGATCTTAAATTTAGCGATCTCATGGATGTCAATAACAACCTTATGGATGTCAAATGATGGTTGTGAGAAAAAAAATTCAAGCTCGTGATGTTCCTTCGGTCCACAATTATTAGATTCAATATGTTTCATCCAATCATATAGTATCTACCAAGAATGGACCATCGATTAAGATCTAGGTATATGCACACCATTGCTTCCAACAATCATGAAGGAGACCAAGTCAACTTAAGACCATGTCATAAAAATTAAAGTAAGATAAAAGCCCAAGTCTATAAACATAATAAAATAAGTCATTTCTAATATTATGGTCTTAACATAAGGTTCCATTATATTAAAAATACATTGAACCTTAGGATAAAAACATAGGTTAAGTCTAAATTTTAATGCACAAGGCCCATTTTGATGTTAAGCTCAAACATAGAAGTACCACATGACAACTTCATAGGAATCTTGAGATTATAGCTTCATTTAACCCTAAGAAGGGTCCATAAGTATCAATCTAGATTTAGGTTCCTGAGATGGTGACACATGTCATATTTAAAGGAATACTAAGACTTTTGACATTTCAATGCCCTACATGTTCTGTTGGATTGATTTGTGTGAGTAGGCATGGGACATTGATCATGATCTTGGATACTTGCACATGATTGGTTCTTTTTGAGTATTAAAGTTGTAACATAAGTTTTATCCTAATGTTTCATTGTATTAATAAATAAAATGAGACATTAGGGTAAAACTTAGGTTAAGTTTATGTTTGATAAAAAAGGGGTTCCTTTAACCTTAATGATGATCATGCACCATTTGATTTGTTGTCCCACTTAAGCACATACCTTCAATGAAGATATGTGTAGATGCATGCCATTTGTGTAATTGGGTAAAGGATTTGGATTCATTAGGTATTTTCACTCCATATAATGAATTTGTATAATTAAATAAGAACTATTGATCATGCAAAGAAGCACAAGGCTTGAATTAGGGCTCAGGTCAACATGAGAACTTAGGCTAAATATTTTAGATTAAGGTCTCATTCATGTTACTAAATATGAAAGGGGCCTTAAGACTAATACTTTAATCTAGGTATGTAACAAAAGGACCACGTGATATGATGAGGCCAAGTTAGGAAAATAAAGGGTCCTACATACATGAATGCTTATATTTTTTTAAAATAAAGGGGGGGAAATGGGGAAAACATAAAGGGACCAAACATTATTTTAGGCTAATGTTCAGTCATGCTAAATAAAGAGATCAATCTTTAACATAAAATTAGTCTTAAGTCTAAATTCAGTTTAAATTATTCCCACCAAATTTTCTCCCATCAAATTTGAATTTGAACCAGGTCTAAGCTAGGGTTTGCTAAAAGAGGGTCTCAAAACATGATTCCAACTATGAAATCTTATAGACCAAAGGCTGGCAAAGCCCTAAATATAAATAAAACCATGAACATCCCAATATGATCCAGTAAAAGGAGCTTCCTAAAACCTAAAACTTAAGACATAAAGTCAATTGTTAAAAAAATTAGGCAAGGTTAAATCAAAACCATAAACAAATGGGGCAATTTCATCTGGTGTGGATGATCTTGAAATTCTAATAAAATGTAAAATATCAATATTTTAGTGTTAAGGTTCAAAGTAATCATAAGGGTCTCTATTTTTTTTAAAATGAGGGTATGTTGACCTCAACAAATGTTGACTTCTAGGGAAAACATAACAATATGCTAGAACTTAGAGACTCTAGTTTAGACAAACAACTAGGTCATTCATTCCACTTGACTAATGGCATTATCGAGATCAGTTCATGGTTGAAACAAGCTTTGCACATGTAGAATTGGGATAAAACATCAAGACATGACCATGTTATGTGTGTGATTTGATTACACTTACTTTTTTCCATGGGATTCAAAGGACAACTTCCAATTTTCATGTCTTTAATCATTAACTTTGATTTGGAACATGTTTATATATTCATTAGGAACCATGCTTCTAGTTTAGGGAAGGCTTGGGAGTTGCTCTACTACAAGTCAGGTATCCATATCCCCAACATAGATGCCTTTGGATCCACTCATGACATTTATCCACTACCATCTAGGTGTCCATAGCCCTGATGGAGATTACTAGAATTACCTTTGCTTGAAAATCTTTTTTTATTTGCAATAAGTTCTTTTTTTTACATTTTTGGCTCTTTTAGGTTTTCAACAAAGGTTGGGAACAAGGGTAGTAAGGTTTAATGATTTGGTCAAGTGTCTAATCTTCAGATAATCATATATGGTTGCAACTTTTATCCTAGGAAAAGATGCTTGTTAAGTGTAAGCATGATTTTACCTTAATAGATTAAGCTTTAATTCTATATGTGTAATTTTTCTTAGAGCCATGTTCATATCAAGATAATGTTTAAGGTCTTATGGAATGGTTAACCTTTTCACGGGTCCTTACTAATTTCTTCAACTCATAACATCAAGCTCATATCTAAAATCCATGGTCAACATATATATGAGGTTTATACCAACATTCATGAACTTTTAGAGTTTCAATAAAATTAAGTAAAATTGAGTTGAGGGTTGTATAAAAGGACTTATTGGAATCAAGGAAAAATTAGAAAAAATAAACACATAAAATAAATTAGCAAAGAAGGAAGCAAAATGGAAGAAAACAAATATATACAAATATGTACAAATAAGGGTTAGGAAGGAAAAAGATGAAGGAAACTAAATAGCCTACCTATGCTAACTCTAAACATCTTAAATATTTACTCCATAAAGACCCCATGAGGATTAATAGAGAAATAGTGTTTGAGATATTTCCCATTAGTGGATAGTGTGAACTAGGCTCCTTGTAGATCTTTCAACGTGAAGGTGTTATCTCCAAGTGTATCTTTAATCTGATAGGGTCCAATCCACAAAGGTGTGAAATTTTCATGTTTTCCCTTGGGATCAAATGCTTTATCCCAAAAAAGAATGAAGTCTTCCTTTATGAATACCTTAATCTTTGATCTCTTGTCAATCTGCATCTTCACAATGATCTGGTGTATACTAGAGTTATAAAAATCTTCCTCTCATGTAACTTCCATCTAAATGATGTCCAACAACCTTGATTGTACAAATTCTTGGTCTTCCTCCATATACTCTTGCATAAACTTGTAATTTTACATCTTGATTGTGATGGAGAATATGGGATCTTGGCCATATAGCAATAAGAAGGGAGATGTTTTAAGAGCCTACTTGAATCTTATTCTATTTACCCAAAGGGCATACTTTAGAATCTTGTGCCATGTTCTAGGTTTGTCAGTAACAAATTTATTAATGGCTTTCATCAGGGTTTTTTTTGTTGAATCAGATACTCCATTACCTTAAGGATAATGGTTAGATTGAAACTTGAGAATAATTTTGTTGTTATATACCCATTCTATCATCTCTATCAATATGGATGATAACCCATTATCACATACCAAAGAGACTAGGGATCCAAATCTATTACATATACTTTCTTTTAAAAACTTGATCACTTATTTTGTTCACATTTTTTGGTAGCTACTACCTCAGTCCACCTAGTGCAATAATCTGTAGTTATTAGAACATAATTGTGACCTTCTAATGAGTTGGGGTTGATTACCTCCATAAACTATATCCCCCACTGGGCAAAAAGGTTTGTCAATCATGACCTATTTTAAAGGAATTATTGCCTTAGGTTCTTTTGTGTTTAATATCTAGCATGAATGTCATTCCCTCATGTGTTTATGAGAATCTTTAGAGATGGTAGGCTAATAACATCTAGCCCTGAGGATCTTGTGAGCTATTTTTCTCCTAGATGGATGCCCACTTCCCAGCTTCTCATGGAAAGTTTACATTTTTAATACCTTCTTCCTTAGAAACACATATTAGGTATACACCTTCAAAGTTATTTCAATATAGGACTCCATTTTTAATGAGGTAGTGAGTTGTCTTGAGCCTTAGAGCTCTCCTATGTCCCTTTTTTAGTCTTGTAGGACAAGTGCCGTTAATTAGTAAATAAATAATGGATTCATACCATTCATTAGCTTAGAATATTTGCTAATAAACTTTCATAATAATTAGTTTAGGTTTAGTATTGGAAATCATTTGGATTAGGCCTTGACATCTTACTAGTTTTGTAGTTTTCATCTCTATGTCATATTATTGAAAGATAGACATCCACTTACCTATTTGTTCTCCAAGTTCACATTGGCTCAGCATTAGCTTAGTATTTGGGTCTATTAGAATGACATGCACTTTTTTTTATGAATGTAGTGCCTAAATTTCTTCATAGATTTAATTAATGTAAAGGCTTATTTATCAATTAAAAGATAATTTAAATCAGAATTTTTCAAATTAGTACTCATAAAAGTAATTGGATTGTCAGATCCTTCTATTTTTTGAATTAAAACAATATTCATAGTGTGGTCAAAGGAAAAAGAGTAGAGATAAGAATCTTTTAAATAGTTTGGACTTATCAAGACTGGATCTTGACTAATTGCACTTTTCATGTCCTCAAAGGCCTTCTTAGATTATTCATTTCATGATACTTTAACATCCTTCCTCAACATATCATTAAGTGGTTTGACAATCTCTACAAAGCCAGAAATGAATTTTCTCACAAATTTTATTTTACCAAAAAATGATTTCAATTCTTCTCTATTATTGGGAGGCTCTATCTTAGATATAACTTCTACTCCTTCAAGATATATCAAATTTAGATATTTAGTGATAACATGGTCTAATAGTTTACCTTTAGTGACACAAAAATTCTCTTCTTAGGGTTAAGGGAGATCCCATACCTTTTATCCATTTCAAAATTGTTGTAAATACATGAAATGGTCCTCCCTATTCTTAGAGAAAATAGTTAGATCATCCATGTAAATTATAATAGACTTACTGATTAAGCCCTAGAATGTATGGTTTATGGCCCTTTAAAAAGTGGATCTTGCATTTATCAGTCCAAAATACATTATTGTGTATGAAAAGGTGCCTCACTTAGTTATGAATGTTGTCTTCATTCTATCTTCCTTGTCTACTAGCACCTAATTGTCTCTTGAAAAACCATTAAGAAAAGACATCATGGTTGATTCAAAAACAATTTGTGTCACTTGGTTAAGAGAGGGAAGAGGATAATTATCATTTTAAAATGTTTTAATCAGATTTATAAAGCTAATACATAGTCTAATTTCACCATTATTCTTTCTAACTAGCACCATATTAGAAACCTAGGTAGAGTTCTTAATGGAAAATACAATTCTAGCATCTAACAATCTCTTGGCATCTTTGAAAACCATGGGTTATAAGATAGGATTCATAGGTATTTTTTTCTACCTAAAAGGTTTACAAATGTTTTTTGAGAGGTGTGGTATGTGTGATGACCCTTGGATAAAAAATATTCAATTCATTATATCACCAAGCTATCACATCTTTGTATTTTGTCAATAGCTCTTTAGATTTCTTGTTCTTAATACTAGAGTAGGATTTTCCAATATTAATGAGCTAAGGTTGATCTTTGGGTCCAAGGTCAATTAAATCATAATCCTTTCCACTTATTTTGGGAATCTTAGTATCTTTATCTAGTTTATCTTGATCAAACAACATTTTCAAGGTAATCATCCCTTTGGGGATTTTGTTATCATTTATATAGATGACATTTCCATCAAAAATACCTTCTCTAAATGCATTTTCATCATCCCCATACATTATTTGAGCTTATAATTATCTTGAATTAGTCATGAAGTTTAGGATCTATTGGACATCACTAAAGACCTACATATGATTTGCGTTGTTTAAGATAAAAGGGTAAGGTATCATCACAATGTTAAAGTTTGGTGAATCTTGGTCAAGCATGAGATTAGTTAGAGTAGAGGCAAGCTCATCAGCATCTTTATTTTCTTCCCTAGGGATAGAAATAATATTGAAGTAATCAAAAGAATCCACTTGATCTCAACTCTAAATTTGTGCCTTTTGAGATATACCAGTTTGCATTGATACTTGCTTCTTACTTGATTTACTACTAGTTCTGAATCACCATAAACTAGTAGTTCCTTGACCTTGTTTTTAATGGAAAATTGTAGACCTAATATGAGGGCATTCATATTCTACAAGGTTACTAGTGAAAGGAAACTAGATTCTATAAGAAGTATGATATTTCTTACCAAGAGGGTTACTTAGAATAATGCTTACTCTAGATCTAGCTTTACACCTAGCCCCATTAAAATACAACTTCCATAACCCAAAAATAATATTAAAAACTTTAGGATTATATAATTTGATAGTTTCTAGGGTTAAAAATCCTAAATTAGAATCAATTATGTTGACCCTTTCATTGAAAACATTATACTCAGTAATTATTTGTTTCATTATTGGCTCCCTTTCAACTATAATCTGGTCGGGGACTCCCTTCCAAGTTATCCAAAGGTGTGAATAGCCTGTGGACATATATCCATTTAAAGCCTTTATCCATTATATAATTAAAAGTAGTCTATATGCATCAGTGATATCTACCACTTGGATATCTATAAATTTTTAGACTCTCAGATCAGAAGCTAGTTGCATGTGGACATTTAATAATTATCCAACAACCTTAACCTTAGACTTATCTAATTAGGTTATAACCCTATTGGACTTAATGGGGGTCAAACCAAGCAGTTTATAAACACCTATAGACATAATATTTGTAGAGGCACCAAAATCCAACAAATAGTTATGCAAGTTTTTATCAAACATTATGACCGCAAGTAAGAATTATAGGGACATTATTTTATCTTTGTACATTGATACATTTTCATTATCATATTGGACATCTTGTTATATTTCTTGGATAGGGATTCCATCAATATATCTTTTTGCTCTATGATTTATTTTAGTTCATGCAAGGTAATATTAGCTTTAATTTTTTTCATGTCCTCTACAATATTATGGCCAATTCTATTGGAGTTGGAAGTATCAGTGTTAGGTTTATAAGTAATTCCATTTGGAAGCTCTAGATTATTATCTAAAGTGGTATCTATAGGAGTACCAAAGTTATTTGGAGGAGTATAAGTATTCAAAGGTTGTATCTATTCTATATTACTTACAGGATATGTCTTATTTAAGAACTATTCGAAGGCATGAACTTATTTAAGAACATAATTAGGTTCATTGTCTTATTAGAAGGGGAAATCAAATGCTTCCACCATGAAGGTTTGGTCAGTAGGCTTGGATCCAGAAGTACCTATACCATTATATTTGTTAGACACTACCTCAAAATTTTCCAACTCTTCTTGGAATACTTCAAAAGCTTTTCATAATTCAATACAATCAATTTAACCATGTTTAGCATTATGATGGACTCTATAGTAATCATGTAGAGCAATATCAATAATATTAATATCCATAGTATTTTTTTGAGAAGATGGTTCACTATTCATATTATTGTGGAAGCTATCATTATTAAACCTGTTACTGGGCCAAATGAACCTTTGGAAAAAGAAGTTACTACCAAAATTTTCTCCAGTATTACCAACTTATTTTTGTAATTGAAGGAAGTTAGTGCTTAATTTTTAGACCATTTTTAGAATGTACTCATTATCATTTTTTAGGGTTTATAAATTATGAACCTATTTTTTATTGGTACCAATAGTTAGTACCAAGGCCCTTTGATCATTTACATTAAATCCATTATTAGTAGGGTGATTTAAGAGCCCCAAATTCTAGTTAGGAACATCAAATCTTAGAGGTAATTGGTTCATATTTGGGAGTTGGTTTAGGGTAATTGGTTCATATTTTGGTTATTATGAGGAAAATAATTTAAGGTAGGCATATATGGATTAACATTAGGAATAGAGTAGTCCATTTGACCTTGTAGTTTCATCTAGTCACTAATGACCATAGCCTCACCATAATCTAAAGCTAGTGTATTCATTAGATCTATAGCCCTCTTTATGAATACTAAGGTCATGGGATTAGGAGCATCTTTATTGATTCCCAAGGATAATTCATATTTAGGTTTATAAGGGTCAATGGTTTTTCTATACATCTTTAGGAACCTAACATTAAAATTTCTTATAGGTTCATTTACGTCCCTTTTTAGGGTGCTAAATTGTTTGTATAGGACATAGGGGTTGATTATTTTGCCAAATGGGTGAATGAAGATGTTGTTAAACTCATTTCAAGTGAAAATGCAATTATTAAGAAAATTAAGGAACCACTCATATGAAGAATATTTAAATGTAAAAGGAAACAACCTACATGCTACATATTCATGAGTTATATTTAACAATCTCAATGTAGCTTTAAATGATTTAACATTTTCTCTTGTTACAATAATGCTATCACTAGAAGTTAGAAAAAATTTATTTGGATTATGAGGAAGGTCATGAACCTCACCTTGAACATTAATAGGAGAGCTTCTTAACTAGGACATACCTTGATGAACGTTGAATGCAAGAGTACCTTGGAGTGGTCAAGTTGGAAAAGACTTTAAATGCTTGCTTCTACCTTTGTCTCATTTGGCTCTCCTATGGATTTTTAACTCAAGTAGAGGCTCTCTCATCTTAGAGTGTGACCTTGTTCAGATTTTTCATAGTTTCATATTAATAACTTTTGATCCTATTCGAGATATGATGTGTCAAACTAACCTTTATAAAGGATAGGACTCAGATTTATGCATTAAGCTAATTTTGTAAAGTTATGAAAAAAATAATAAAAGGCATCAAATTTAACTAAGTTAGATAAAATATGTGTCTAATTACACAAATATCGCTAATATTTACAATTTTAAGCCCAAATAAACCTATATTTGTGGAAGACCTATCAATCTTTGGTCCAAACAAGCTATTCTAACATCAAATACTGTGGATTCTTAGATCTTAAGCTATTTTTACTACAACTAAGCATCTAACCTCAAATAAATTTGATATTTATCTAAAGGAAGCATGAAGATGGTTCAAAAACCATAAATATCAATGATCTTTATACTTTTGAGCAAATAATTATGTATATGTGTAAAGATAACACCAACCTTTAATTAAAACACACTAAGAGTAGCAAAGATTCACCAAATTCAAAAAGATGGCCCTCCTTCTAGTGCTAGTATATCTCATCATATTGATGTCCCTAAGTGTATCATAAGTGCTCATAGTGTTTAGATAACACTTTTCATTTTAGAATTTTGAGGATTCAGAACATGAGTAGTGGATTTTAGTAATCTAGTTACCTATGGTGAAATAGAGGTAGAGAAAATTAAACTGTTCCACAAATTTATACTTATTAGAGGTTGGGATCCATTGTGGTCCTTACTATATAGATTTTTTAAAGCATATATGCCGTTGTTAGTGAATTGTGATCAAATTTTTACACTAAAGACTAACTTGAGTGAATATTTACACTAGGATCTAAACTAGACTAATTTGGTACAAAAAAGAAGCAAAAGGAAGGGTAGGGAAAAAAGAAAATATGTGATTGTTGATCCTTAACTCAAACATCATGATAAGGTTTCAATTTAAAATGAATATGCATTTAACCAATATATAATGTGAAGTAGTAGATGCTCAAATCCCACCATACACAAGGTGAATATCTTAGAAAAGCATGAAAGAATAAAAGTATAAAATAACTTTACCTTAAATTTTTATTGGTACATTAAAATAAAATTTTAACATCCTAATGTAGAGAAAATAAAATGAATAAAAGTCTAAGAATATTTAACTAATCTATCATTAGCACAAATTAGCAACCCTGTATCAAAGATGCACATTCAAAATATATAAAAACCTTTTAAATTCAAGGATTAAAATAGGTAATTGAGAGAGAAGCCATGTAACAATTGATAAAAAAATTTGGATAAATTTTTAATTATTCCATAAATATGTTAATTTCTCAAAAGTATACAAGTTTTAGTTTAAAAACTTTGTTTGCATACACCATGGTGATACTACCTTTTATAGAAGACTCAAGTAGTATACCAGTCACTCATGAGATTCAAAATGTATAAGAGATAAGGACAGATATCCTTTTTACAAGGTTATATAATACATTCACTTTTCCAAAGTGGATTGACCTATAGGCACATGTGCTAACAAACTAGCACATGATTTTATAAAAAGAATATTGTTAGTTAGTTGGTGGGCTCTATGTTGAAGAGCTCCACTATTCCTCTTGAAGGATATTCATGGATTTATGATTCTTCTCATCAAATAACCTAAGTTAATAGCTATCTACAATAGGCATTCATCATCCTAGTCTATTAAGTCATCAAAATCTCTATCATTTCTAGCCGTTACTTCTTTGGTACTTCTTTCTTCATCAATTTTCTCCTCTATAATTAGGATCATGACCATTATCCTACCATTATCACCTCAAAACTAACCTTGAATTTTGTTTTTGACCTATCGTATAACCAAAGTGATCATGTGTTTATACTCACCATCTCTAATGATGCCCAAGGAGCTAAGTGTGGAGGGAGTGTCAAACATGGTGCCCAAAAGCTGCTTAGTTTTATTTGTTAGTTCTTCATGATCCCTAATGACTCTCTTTAATATCTTTAACCATGTGTTCAAACACTATATATTATCAACAATTATGCCCATAATAGTATTCAATTAGGCAAGGCTTATGGTTTTAAAATTATGGATCTTATCCTCAACTATTATGCTAATGAGTTACCTAATTTTATCTTTTGAACTCTATCATTGGGCTATCAATCCCTTGGATACTTCATCTAGGTGAGCTAAAAGATGTTACCTTGTCTTAAATTCTTTCAAGGAATTGAACATATCATGGAAAGATGCCTCAAACATATTTATCATCTCCTATAAAACTGATAAGATAGCCTATGTCTTTAGATTCTCTTTCTAATTCTTTAAGTTCTCAATATTTTCATATAAACCTTTGATTCTTGACTTTTTTTGGGCTGAATGGGAATCAACTAGTCTAACTTTGTCCTCCTCATGAATTGGGTACCCACCAAATATTTATCCTCCCACAAGTGTTAATCCCACAAAAGTATCAACTCACTAAAAGGTGAACTTTTCACCCCCAACCATGGTCTTCTTTGTTGTCACCCTCTCCAAACCTGTTTTCTTTGGGTTGAACTACACATTGACTGATGACTATGTAACCTTTATAGGTTTTGAGACTTCCATCTATGTGTTGTTTAAATCTATAGGGTTGTCTACTTGAATTCCACTTAAGATTCGAGATGTGATCACCCTCCTTTATTTTACTTCCTTCATTAAAGCCACAATCCATTTCTTAACCTCATTATGGACAAAGATGTTAATTGTTTGGGTTAAGGCCCATGAATGTTGTGTTGTTTGAATCTTTTGTATTTTATAATAAATGAACCATATAGGGATGATTGTCCCATGAATGGGATTATCACCACTAAATAGGTTAACCTCACTCAAAGGATGAGTAAAGGTTATATTTGGCTTCTTTTTTTTCACTAGGACCAATGCCAATTCAACCTTTCTCTTTAGGGGTGCAACTAAAACTAGGTCCATTATAACTTCCTTCCCTTTTTCCTATCTTGATTCCTCATCTTGGACTTGAATTTCCTTAGCTTGTTCTTATTCATCTAAATTATACACCTTAGTAAGCACCTTAAGTTCATCTTCTACTATCTCATTAAGAGCCAATACAATCATGTCAATATAATCTATCAAGGATTCTAGTGTATCAGTTTGAGAAGATTATGATTGCCTTTCCATAGGTCTCTCTTAAAATTTCTATTTCCCATGTCTTTGTTCCACTTGTGCTTGGGGTTGTTATAGTGGTTTCTCTAGAGGGGGCCTAAAATAGGGTCTGGGCAATAACTGGTATTGTAGGGGTCCCATCTGTCATATCTCTCTAGGTGGCTTGTTATCTCTAGCTATCCTAGACTCAATATTAATGTTGTGCTTCTTTAACCTAGCATTAAATTTTTGAAATTGGTGGCTCTAATTTACATGATGTCATAAATTCCTAGCTTGTGCTCATAGAGTTAATTCATTATTTTTGATTTCAAATGTTTAGTGACCTTATTATGAGGGTCCCATTGCCTTAGTTCATCTAATTATAATTTTAAGGTGTCTCTATGCTTTGAGATAACATTCACATGCTCTAAATTATGTAGCATAGGCTTGTTGATGGTCAAATGAAAATGGTGGAGGGCCTTCCTTTTTTTCTTGCACACACCATATATACCATTGAAGAATTGGTATGCAATTTATTATTCTACCAATTTGGTTGGCACATGGACTAGTAAGTTGAAGGGTTGAGTTAGAGTCCCTTATATTCTTATTATTGTGCAATTTGGATACAACCAAATGGCCCCCATTAACTCTACATCCTTTTTTATTAGAGGGATGACCCTACCAATGGGGATCCCTTTAATCTCTTAGACTAAAGCTATATATAAATAATAATAAATAAATTTTACGGTGTTTCTATATTTTAAAATGTACAACTTGAAATAGTAGTGAGATACAGTGTGTCTCCCATCAAGTGACCTATTGTTTATGTCTAGAATCTTGGTGGTGGCCAAGAGGGCATCTAAGAGATAAGACATCATAAAAAAGTGATTATTTTTTTAATTTTTAATGTATATGAACTATTTCTTCAAATAAATGTTGATCATTTCACCAATTTGGTGTGTGAGTCCCTTTTCCACCATGAAATATACATAGGGTACCTAGATCTTATTAACATGTGTGGTAGAAGGGGATCTAGATAACCTGTTCAATAGAGTCGTGATTACTCTGATCCCTTCCCTAAATTGATTAATTAGGATCCTCTTGATAGGGTTTTAGATTACATGGTTTCATGTATGTAGCCATGGGGTAAGGATAGAGTTCAATTCATTCTTATTAATCTATGCTCTAATTATGGGAAAGTCTATCTGAGGCTTGCCTAGCTTATAGTAGCTTTCAAATGCCAAGGGTGAAATGTATGATACCTTACTGAATGTATGATCATAGACTATCCAATATTGATCAATTTTAAAATCATTAAAAATAGGGGTAATAACATTGATGTAGTAAAATACCTTAGGTTTTGTAGCAACATAGTGTAGACTAGTCATCTAGACAGAGACTAAGTCATTATACCTCTATACGATTGTAGCATTCTTATTATCCTCTCTAGTAATGGTGTGCATCTCCATAAAAGTATATAAAATCTTGAACTAGTTCCTATTTTTAGTGTTTAATGTCACAACATAAAAGTTAGTTTCCTTAAAGACCCTCTCATCATGTTCTGAAGTCAATTATAACTTTATCTTGTCTCTTTATTGTTGCCTCCAAGCTACCATGACTAAAACTTGAAAATAATTACTAATGTTTCTTCAAGTGGCCTCTAGATTAGATTGTTCTTTCTTAGATAATAATTGGACTCTTTTATCTTGACTATGATTGATTTGTTTTTAACTTAGGGATTTTAGTATGGAGACTAGGGCTAGTTTGCAGTGTTAATGGTGATGGTAGCTTAGACATGGGTAAATTTATGCCCTATATTTGATTTATACCCATGCTTTTATACTTTTTTCCTTTTTTCACTCATAAAATCTTCAATTTTGTCATTTTTTCCTTATGTGGTAATTTTGTGGCATCTATTTTGCAACTTTTGTGGCATTTTTCATAAATGCCTTAAAGGAGCTAGCCATTACCTTTTGAAAATCCACATTTTGATTTGTGCCATCAGATATTTTTTATGGATAAATGCATAACATTGATCATTATCGTAGGGCTTGATAAATATTGGTTGCCTTTATGTTAGGCCTCATGGTTGTGGCACTTGGCATCTTTACGAGCCTTCATAGCTCTATATGTTGTGTAGTGAACATGTGTTTTCTATGTATTCATCATGTGGGTATTTGAACATCTACTAAATATCCTTCATAAATTTTCTTTATCGGATTGGCTTACTCCAATTAACCATGATTTTCTGATCTTGTAAGATGCACAATGTATAATTAGCATCAAGACATAGGAAATAACTTAGGCTAAATACTTTGGCATAAATTATATTTTGTATTAATTAACATGACATATACTTTAGGATAAATTATTTTAAGATAAGTTTTAGAGCACATGTGAAATGGGCTTGAATAATAAAAGTACCAAATGCTAGGTTTTAACCTAGGGTTTTGTTGTATTAATAAACACAATAAAACCTTAGATTAAAATCATTTTAAGTCATGTAAGTTTTATGTCACAGGGACCTCCTAAAATAAGACATAATATAAGTCTCTAGACTAAGGTTTATTAAATTTAAATAAACATAATTGGAACCTTAGGAAATAGACTTAGATTAAGGCTATGTCTATAAATATTTAGATCATAAGATCATTTTATTATTTAAAGTTCAAAGGTCCTAAGTGTTTGAATAGTTTCTAAGGAGTCCCTTGATTTTTAATATGAGTAATAGACATTATCCATGTTTGCAAAGCATATTCATGTGCCTAAGAAATATATTTGATGATCTTAAATTTTATGACTTTGTAGACGTCAATGATGGCCTCATAGACATCAAATGATGATTGTGAGAACATTAAATTTAAGTTTATGAATCATTGGGTTTGATGAGATTAAAGATGATAGTATTTTGGATGTCAATGACAATCTTGTGGATGTAAAATGATGGTCATGAGAATTTCAATTTTAAGCTTATGAAGTCCCTTTGGTCCACAAATCTTGGATTTAATATGTTTCATCTAATTGTCTAGTCTCGACCAAGCATGAACAGTTGATTAAGATCTAGGTAGATGCACACCATTGGTTTCTATAATCATAAATTAGACCAAGTCAACTTGGGACCATGCCATAAAAATTAGACTAAGAAAAAATCCTAAGTCTATAAGAATAATAAAACAAGTCACTTTAAATGTTATGGTCATAATCTAAAGTTTTAGCCTAAGGTTCCATTGTATTAAAAAATATAATGAACCTTAGGATAAAAACATAGTTTAAGTACAAATTTAAATGCACAAGGTCCCTTTTAATCTTAATCTTAAATTTTGGAGTTCCACATGGTGACTCCATGGGACTCCTAAGATTTTGACTTTAGTTTACCATAGGGAGGGTCCATAGAGCATCAATCTAGATTTGGGTTCCTGAGATGGCAACACAAGTCATCTTTATAGGGATCCTTAGGCTTTTAACATTTCAATGCCACATACACTCAATTGGATTAGTTTATGTGATCAGTTGTGGGCCATTGATAATTATCTTGGATACTTACATATGATTGCTTCTTTTTTAGTATTGAAGTTGTAGCATAAGCTTTATCCTAAGCTTTAATTGTATTAATAAATAGAATGAGACCTTAGGGTAAAAATTAGGCTAAGTCTATGTTTTATAAAAATGGGTTCCTTTAACCTTAATGGTGATCATGTGTTGTTTGATCTTCTGTCCCTCTTAAGCACATACCATCGATTAAGATCCAAGAAGATGCATGTCATTGGTCCAATGAGTTAAAAGCTTTAGATCCATCGATTCTTTTTACTCCATCTGATCAATCTTCATAATAAAGCAAGAGCCATTGATCCTAAAAATAAGTATGGGGATTAAATTAGGTATTGGGTTGACATAAGAACTTAGGCTAAATATTTTAGATTAAGTTCATGTTTGTGTTAATAAATATGAATGGGGCTGTAGGAATAAGAATTTAAACTAGGTATGTAACAAAAGGAGCATTTGATACAACGAGGCCAAGCTAGGAAATAAAGGGTCCTACACACATTAATGTTTATATTTTGCTAAAATAAAGAGGATAAAATGGGGAAACATAATGGGACCAAGCATGATTTTAGGCTAAGGTTTGGTCGTGTTAAGAAAAATACCAAACCTTAACATGAAATTAGGCTTAAGTCTAAAGTAGGTTTAAAATATTCCCACCAAACTTTTTCCTACCCAGTTTGAATTCAAACCAAGTCTATGCTAAGGTTTTTTGAAATGGGGTTTAAAAACATGATTCTAACTATAAAATCTTAAAGAACAAACGTTGGAAAAAACTTGAATGTGGATTAGACTGTGAACATCCCAATATGATACATTAAAAGTATATTCCTAAAACCTTAAAATTAAGAGATAAAAGTAAATTGTTATAAAGAATAGGCAAGGTTAAATCAAAATAATGAACAAATGGGCCAATTTCATTAGGCATTGGTGATATTGAAATTCTAATAAAGTGTAGAATATCAAACTTTTAGTGTTAAGGTTCAAAGTAATCACAAGGGTCCCTAATTTTTAGAAATAGGGGTATGTTGACCTCAACACCTATAATAATAGGAACCAATTTATACCATATATAAATGATGAAGGAACTACAATCCCTATTTAGTGAGACTACAATCCCATGAGGTACTACCATATATGTCTAGATGAGCTACAATAACAACCAAAATTTTAGCAAGTTTCACCTTGTAAGGAGGATACAACTACCTTAGATGTTAAGATACTAAAACAACACCTAAAAACACATCCACCTCTAAACTAATCTCTACAACACTTGATTATGGACCACTAATTATCACTCTTCACCTTTGTTCATACTCAAACAATAAGAGTACTATTTTGTTAATACAATTATGACCAATAGGTCATACAAATAGTCGTCAATATATTCTTATCTTTAAATCATCCTCAAGGAAATATACCCCTCCTTCATTCCCCAATACACAAACAATATTCTCTCTAATCTCTTATTGGAAATATTGTCATTAATGTTAAAAGTCTAGCATTATTGGTGATAAAGGCCCCATTGCATTTAATGATATTTGTAATAGTTATATCTTAGCTAATGTGTGTTAATATTTATTTAATATTAATGAATATATTTTTGGTTGCATAAAGATAAAAGAATGGCCCATAGAGATGTCAAAGATTCATGGGGTAAAGACAAAAGAAGAATGGGATGAATTTTCCCATGAAGAGTTATCTTGGGGAATTCTAAGAGTCACCAAGTCAAGACAAAAGAGGGAGGGCACAATATCTCATGAAGGGACACTTTGAGGAATATGAAAAGTCACCAAGATAAGGACAAAAGAGGAAAGGATGCTTTCACTTATGAAGGGTCACCATATGAATTTTCAAATCCAAGGATATGAAGGGTCATGCAAGTTTGGAACCATTTTACATGAGGATTGAAGGGTCACAAAGGGGGAAGGCCAAAGGTCATTTGGAAAGCTACAAACAAAGGCTTGAGAAGCCATTTGTAATATGTGAGATAGAGTTTGATTTGAGATAGTAATATCTAGCTTATAAGTGTAGTGTGAGAGATGAGTATGATTTATATTTGTTATATCTATCTTAGAAGAGCAAAGGTGAGAGTGGAAGGAGATATTGTAATGAACTATCAATTATTGAGATAGAAACATTGAGAGATGGTTGTGTGGTATACATAAAAGGGGTTGGTACTCCTGTGGGTTGGTGCTCATGAATTATTTTTGTGTTGGTGCTTAGAAAAGGGGTTGGTGCTCCTATGGGTTGATGCTCATGAATTATTGTTAAGTTAGTGCTCAACAAAGGGGTTGGTGGTCCTATGGGCTGGTTCTCATGAATTATTGTTGTGTTGGTGCTCAACAAAGGGGTTAGCACTCCTGTGGGTTGGTGCTCATGAATATTTGTTGTGTTTGTGATTTGTAAATGGGTTGGTGCTCCTGTAATTTGGTGCTCATTTATATACTTGAGATTATTCTCTATGGTTTTTCACACATTGGGTTTCCACGTTAAATTTGGTGTCTCTCTTTACCTTGTATGGTGTTTATTATTTTAGTTTTATTAAATATCTTGAATGTATGTTAAAGTGGAATTTGCTTAAGGGAAAGTTTATAAGATATATGATATACTAATTCACCCCTACCCTCTTAGTATATCCTATGCTTAACAATTGGTATCAGAGCATGTTCCTTTTGAAAAAGATTTACAGCTTGAAGGTAGATCGAGAAAGCACAAGATGGCTATACATGAAGATTCCTCTAAAAGCAAAAGAATAGATGATCAAGAAGAAAAAGAGGATGAAGAAGAAGTGAATATTGAAGGAGAACTCATTTTTTCCTTAGAAGAGTTAAAAGCTTTTGAAAATAAGAATTGAATATTGAAGCGCTAGATAGAGAAAAATGAAAATGAGTCAAAGGAAATAATTGAAGATCTACAATCACACTTTGAAGAAGCCAAGAATAATGAAGATCTAATGACATAGTTGAAAATAGTAAGAAAATAATGTGAAAGGTATGTTACTGAAATTGCCTCTTTAAAAGTAGATCTTGATAAAACAAATAAAGCAATCAATGATAGAGTAGCCAATGATTCAAAATTTTAGAATATCACTAATATGCTGAATAAGATATTAGAAAGCCAAAAGGTAATATCAGATAAGACAGTTATCAAATTTGAAAATAAAAAAGAGCTATGTTGAAGCTCTTACAAAAGAGGAAATAAAAAGGGAAGAAGTGAAGAATACAGAGGACATCTCAAATAAACAAGGCTAGAGGGAACAAAGCTACAAAAGGCAATCAGGTTAGAGATACACAAATAGGTCCTATTTTTATGGTTATTGTTTTTATTGTAATGGATATGGTCACAAGAAATTAGAATGTAGAAAAAGAGATAATAGTCTCAGAAAAAAGGAAAATGAAAGTCATGTAGAGTCAAGCAGAAGCTACAACTTTTTTTCTCCTCTATCAAGATTTTAGGAAGAGGCCAAGATTATTTACAAGTATAACAACTTTGGACACATAACTCAGTACTATGGAATCATGTTTGAGTCAGTCAAGAAGGACTAGAGTTTCAAGGCTCCATTCATCAAGAAGAAGGTTTAGACATGGTAAAAGAAACAACCTAAACATTTTATGTTGGTTCATACAACTTTGTATGCAAGAAATGAAGAAAAGTCATGTTTCATTGATATTGGATATTCTAGGCACATGATAGGAGACAAGAGCAAGTTCATAATCTTGAAGAAGATCAATGATGAAAAAGTGAAATTTGAAGACAATACTACTACAAAAATTATTGGAAAATGTTCAATAAGTTTGTATAATGGTAGAACTAAAACTAAAAATGGTTTATATGTAGAAGATCTTAAGAATAATCTTTTGAGTGTAAGTCAAATGTGTGATCAAGGGCACACACTAAAATTTTATGTAGAAGGTTGTGAAATTAGAAGAAAATATTCAAATGTGTTGGTTGCAGATGCTCAGAGAATAGGCAATAACTTGTATATGCTATCAGAAATCAAAGGTCAAAAATGTTGTTTGAGTCAAATTGAATAAAATTGGCTATGGCACAAGAGAATGGGGCATAAATTGTTTGAAAATCTTGTCAACATAAACAAAAACAAGCAGTCAATAATCTTCCAAAGATTACAAATCCATCTGACATGCTTTGTGGACCTTGTTAGCATGGGAAGCAGGTGATTTAAAATAAAAGAGTACTCGACTATTCAAATGTTAGAGCTTGTTCACACTGACATATGAGGACATATGATGACTCAAACTACTCAAGGTGATAAATATTTCATGTTGACTATTGATTATTTTTCACATATGACTTGGGTAATGTTTTAAAGAAAAATCAAAAGATTTTAGACATTTCAAAGCATTCAAATCATTAGTTGAAAATGAAACTAGTATGAAGATTAAGTGTCTAAGATCACATCGAGGAGGAGAATTCATGTCAGATCAATTTATTGAGTTTTTTGAAGATCATGGAATAAAGAGACATTATTCATCAGCTAGAACTCCATAGCAAAATGGAGTAGTTGAATGAAAAAATATAATAGTTTAGGAGATAGTGAGGACAATGCTAAATGAATCCAAGATAGAAGATAAATATTGGAGAGGGGTGGTTGGTATAGTAGTGAATATTATGAATAGATCATTATTAAGATTCAATAGTGATAAGAATCCTTATGAGCTATGGAAAGACAAACCAACAATAGTTGATTATTTTAGAGTTTTTGGTAGCAAATGTTTCATAAGGAGAACAGATGAAAAACTTGGTAAGTTTGAATCTAGAGTAGATGCAGGTATATTTCTTTGTTATTCTTGCAAAAATAAATGTTATAACAAAAGAACTAATAAAATTGTTGAAATTGCAAGTGTTAGGATAGAAGAAGATGGAACACAAAAAACTAGTGATCTAATAGACATTCCTAAAATCATTGAAGATGAAGGCTTTGAAGAATTAGATGAAGATGAGGAGAAGGAGATAAAGGGCACCAAAACTCCATCCAAATATGTTTAGAGAAATCATAATGAAAGTGACATCATCTGGGACATAAATGAAGGAATTTTCACTAGAAGAATGATGGTAAGTGAATCTGAACAAGTTAATTTCTCTTTATTATCTACAATTCAGCCTAGAACTTTTTCAGAAGCTAGACATGATGAGCATTGGATTAAGGCTATGGATGAAGAATTAAATAAAATAGAAAATAATGATACTTGGGAATTAGTGCCTAAACCAAAAGATCACAATGTGATAGGAACAAAATGGGTTTATAGATATAAGTTGAATGAAAATGGAAAAGTGACTAGAAATAAAGCAAGATTAGTATGTAAAGGATATGCTCAGATTGAGGGAATAGATTTTGAAGAAACTTTTGCACTAGTGGCAAGGTTAGAGGCTATTAGAATGTTTCTTGCATATGTAGTGTTTAAAATTTTCAAAAGTGTTTCATATGGATGTCAGATCTACCTTCCTAAATGGGAATCTTGAAGAAGAGGTCTACATTGAGTAGCCTGAGGGATTTATTCTCTCAAATATTAGTAACCATGTATGCATATTAAAGAAAGGATTATATGGATTGAAACAAGCTCCCAGAGCTTGGTATGCAAGACTTGATAAGTATCTACAAAATCAAGGATTCAAGAGAGGATGTGCTGATAGTAATCTTTACATCAAAATAGAAGGTGAGAATCAATTGATTGTTGTGGTATATATTCATGATATCATTTTTGGAGGAAATATTGAAATGATGACAAAATAATTTTGTGATAGAATGCAAAAATAATTTGAGATGTCTATGCTTGGATAATTATCATTTTTCTTAGAATATGCCAAAGAAATGTTGAAGAAATTTGGTTTCAAGGATTGTGCACCAGTTGGCACACCTATGTGTATAGGAAAGAAGGTGAGCAAGGATGAAGATTCACCTATTATAGATAAATATTTGAATAGATCTATGATTGGTAGTCTTTTATATTTGATAACATCAAGGCCAGATATCATGCATGCAGTAGGTATGGTTTCAAGATATGAGTCATCTCCAAAAGATAGTCATGTTTAGTTGGTAAAGAGAATATTTAGATATATCAAGGGGACATTGGATTATGGATTATGGTATCCCACAAGTAGATATTTCACTTTTATTGGTTATATAGATTTAGATTGGGTAGGGTGCTTGGATGAAAAAAATAGTACAAGTAGAGTAGCTTTCTTCCTTGGTGATAACTTGTATCATGGCTAAGCAAAAAGCAGAATTTAGTATCACTTTCTATAGCAGAAGCAAAATATATTATAGCAGTATTGTGTTGTACTTAAGTACTTTGGATGAAGTAAACTTTGGAAGATATCAAGGTAAATTATGATGAACCTATTTCCATTTTTTGTGATAACATAAGTGCTATAAATATTTTGAAGAATCTAGTAATGCATTTAGGAACAGAACATATTCCCATTAGATATCACTTCTTGAGAGAGTAGGTTGCATATCAATAGGTTAAGATGGAATATATTAGTACTATAGAGCATATTATAGATATTTGTGTAAAGTCACTATCAAAAGACACATTTGAATATCTGTGAGAGAAGTTGGGAGTAATTTCTTTTACTTCCTTCCATTGAATTTCAGCATTAGTTGAGGGGGAGCTAAGTGTTAGCTCCAGGTAGGCCCTTTTCCATTGATGCCAAAGGTGGAGAATAATAGGTATAGGTACAGGTGTATAAATAGGTATACAAAATAGGTATAGATTTCCATAGTAAAGGGGAGTTATTGTATGTTTTTTAGGTGATAGTATGTGTAGGTTTTAAGATGTGGTGGTTTTAGGATTGAGGTTGCCATCAATGATAAAGGGGGAGATTGTTGGAAATATTTTCATTGATGTCAAAGGTCTATCATTATTGGTGATAAAGGCCCCATTTCATTTAATGATGTTTGTAATAGTTATATGTTGGCTAATGTGTGTTAATATTTATTTAATATTAATGAATATATTTTTGGTTGCATATAGACAAAAGAAGGGCCCATGGAGAAGTCAAAGAGTCATGGGGTAAAGACAAAAGAAGAATGGGATGCATTTTTCCATGAAGAGTCATCTTGGGGAATTCAAAAGTCACCAAGTGAATACAAAAGAGGAAGGGAGCAATTTCACATGAAGGGACATTTTGAGGAATACAAAAAGTCACCAAGATAAGGACAAAAGAGGAAAGGACACTTTTGTTTATTAATGGACACCATATTACTTTTTAAATTCAAGGATACAAAGGGTCATGCAAGTTTTTCACCATTTTACAAGAAGATTGAAGGGTCACAAAGGGGGAAGGGAAAAGGTCATTTGGAAAGCTATAAATAATGGCTTGAGAAGCCATTTGTAATATGTGAGATAGAGTTTGATTTGAGATAGTAATATCTACCTTAGAAGAGCATTGTGAGAGATGAGTATGATTTGTATTTGTTATATCTAGCTTAGAAGAGCAAAGGCGAGAGAGGAAAGAGATATTGTAATGAACTATCATTTGTTGAGATAGCAACATTGAGAGATAGTTGTGTGGTATACACAAAAGGGGTTGGTGCTCCTATGGGTTGGTGCTCAAGAATTATTGTTTTGTTAGTGCTCAACAAAGGGGTTGGTGCTCTTGTGGTTGGTGCTGATGAATTATTTCTATGTTGGTGCTCAACAAAGGGGTTGGTGCTCTTATGGGTTGGTGCTCATGAATAGTTGTTGTGTTGGTACTCAACAAAGGGGTTCGCGCTCTTGAAATTTGGTGCTTACAAACAATGTAGTTTGAGTTGGTGCTCATTCATATACTTGAGATTTTTCTCTATGGTTTTTCGTACATTGGGTTTCCATGTTAAATATAGTGTCTCTCTATCTTGAATGGTGTTTATTATTTCAGTTTTATTGCATATCTTGAATGTATGCTAAAGTGGAATTTCATTAAGGGAAATTTTATAAGATATATGATATACTGATTCAACCCCCCTCTTATTATATCCTATGTTTAACATGTCTCCCATGTCTCTCACATAAACTCTCAAAATTACCATCTTTGAGTTCACTATTTATTAAGAAATCTTGATAATTAACACCTTTTTTAGACATTATGCATAATTTAACCATTAAGGCAATTATCACATGAAGACACAACTCAAAACAATATTCATAGGTTTCCCATAGCATCTATGGGTCACCCTTAATCAACTACACCTTTTAATATGGCCCTTATATCTCTTATCAATTTCATGGAGACCTATTCACCCAATTAGCACACCCTCGAGAAAAACAATAACACATGACCACTTTCAAAATACATGGGTCTACTCCTTATGTCCCCTTTGACATCTTTAATTGATCACAATCATCTTAGCTTACCTCTATGTATGCTCAAATAACTCAAACATAGACCTTATACATAGGAACACCATTATGAACATACAATCAACTTTTGAAGCATTATTCATACTCAAGATATATTGATCACACCTCAAAAATACTCATCAATCATCGTCATGGAGTCTACAACACTCCCAAATAGCTAATTCATTATGAGACATCGAAATAGTATTAACACAAACTCATACATCCTTCTTGGATCTTTTTTAGATCAAACATGAAGACATAATCAAATTTTAGGATCAATATCTTTGGTTGTACACACTTCAAGATCTTCAAATCAGGTTTATTAGATGCACCATGGAGTCTTCTCAACATTTTATTTTTAAAACACCAAAAAATTTAGCATCTATTGAAAGATATGGAAAAAATATAGAGCTCTTATTTCTCCTTATGTTAAATTCAAATATTTGAATTTAAATGGTCATAATGATCATATCTCATGTCCTCTCAACTTTGGATTAATCTCACACCATTAATCTTGTCTGAACTTTAATGTATAGATTTCCAAAGCCAAATGTTAAACATTTGATAGTTGACCTCATCTTGTGTAATCTTGAAATGTTGACTCAATGTGCTCTATCAATCTCTCTAGATTAGTTAGGTCTTTAGCAATCAACACTCACTATTCGATCAATCTATATGAACACCCTCTCATCACTGTATCCTTATATTATACCTATGCTCAATCTTTAAACATCATTCACCTATATTCATCTCACTACTTCCTAACTTATTGGAGAAACACACACCATTATTATTTCTTTAACTTTAACTTTTGTAGAAATGACAAAGTATGGGAACCTTACTTATCTACCTAAAGCCATTTATAAATCTTAATAACTTCTTTTGCACTTATATGTATTATCCCAAATTTAGACTAGATGATCTCCTCATATATGAAAATCCAAGCATATAACAAATATCTCATGGAACACTCATGCATGAGAGATATAACACCATTAAAATTCCTTCTCAAAATATTCTATCATAGAGGCAACTATGTTAAAACCTACTTGAGAGTCCAAATTTGAGCATGCATAACTTTATTTGTGCTTCAAAAAATGATCTAACATTTAAGACCAATAAACTAGGATAAAAAAACTAAACAAACCCATAAGATTAGTTTCTAATGACACCTTCGCATGTGCAAGATATGAAACCATCAAAAATTTAGCAAAAATAAACTCAACTTTGCATATGCATATATTTTGACACACTACATTGCATGATCTAAAATTTAGCAAAAATAAACTAGGCATAAAAGTGAACAAACCCATGAGATCATTTTATCCTGACACCTCCATTCATGTGAATTTTGACATCATCAACATGCTTACTCAACTCTTCTTGAACCCTTTTGTAAATTTGGCTAAGTATGGGAACATAGTGAATTCTAACTAAGAAGCCAACTTTGTACCCTCATATCTTCAACCATTCTTTGATTTATGACTTAAAATGTGGTGTATAACAAATAGGCACAACTATATGACCATCTCCCCTTAACTCATTCCCATGTGGCAATGGTGATGTCACCAAACTGTCTACTCAAATTTTCTTCCACTAGACCCAAAGTGTCTAGATGAAAACTATGATCAACTAGATGAAATATACTCCTACACACGGCACTCAAAGCATTCTTGACTTCTAATCAGAGTCCTTACACATGCTCAAATTACCATACTCAAACCTAAACCTATTTAACCATGTCAACGTAGAAGACCAACCAAACATACTTCAAGCATACTAGGACAAGCACATTGCACACTTTGACATTGTTACTTAGGCTATAAATTCACTTCATCCACTCACCAAGATATCTCTATGACATCACCATGAAATCACTGAAAACTCTCCAACATGTTTGTTCATATTTATTAATCAGGATCTCCCTATGATTTCAAGAATCCTTAAAACTTCATATTCACAAAATATTTTGATAATATATAAGGGATTCAGTAATGTAAAACTCCTTCATAATTTTTGTATCCATAACTAAATAGATTTTATTCCATATATAGTCAAAGCATATATAAATCCATATACCAGCTCTTAAGACTCCATAGTCTTTTGCATTAGGGTTCACATATAAATATTTGGAAATATCCAAGTTTCTCTTATATGATAAATAAGAGTTTCATCAAGTATATATATATATATATACATACATTTATATATATATATATATATACATACATACATACATACATACATACATACATATATATATACATATCTATATATATATAAATGTATATATATATGTATATATATATATATGTATGTATATATATATATATGTATGTATATATATATATATGTATGTATATATATATAAATGTATGTATGTATATAAATGTATGTACATATATATATATGTATGTATGTATATGTGTGTGTGTATATATATATACATATATATATATGCACATACATATATATATATATATATACATACATACATATATATATATATATACATATACATACATACATACATACATATATATATATATGTATATGTATATGTATATATATATATATATGTATATATATCACCCAAATCCATGATAATACACTAGTCAAAATATATGCTATAAGCACACATCCCATATATGTGTGTGTGTCTATGTGTATAAAGTCACCTATATTTTCATATGACATATTTTGTATATTTTCAGACATTTCATAACATATACTAATTAATTCATATGTTTCACACTAATATAATTCGTATTTTTTCTATTCATAAATCAACACTCCCACTCTATCATTAGATTATACCAATTTTTGAACCCTTGTTACTTATTTCATTAATTTCAAATCATGAATCCATTTTTATAATGATAAGATACATTTCATTATGGATAACACGTTTTATTACATAAAATATAAGAAAAGGGCATATTCCCTGGAAACAAACACCTATTGAAATAGATCAAGTTGCAAAGGCAACTCAAGCCAATTAAATAGCATTAACTTAACCCAAATGTCAAAATAAACTAGTAAGCATGGATTAAGACACCAATTAAATAATTCATAACATGATATTATTATGATCTTATATCATAGTTATAATATCTATCTTAATTATATGTATACAATCTTACCATAAGTATTTCCAAGTAAAGCTTAGAAATATGATTTATTATAATGGTATAACTATTAGATGTGATATGTTTCCCTTATGATTATTATGTGTTTAACCATTACTTTTAAATATTATATTAATAGTAATCAAATAAAACTATTATTTACAATATGCCTTTATTAAGATCTTACTACAACATATAATATTACTATGTTTAACCCCAAATGACATTGTATACTTGTAAAATATAATATTATTTGACATATTATTAACTGAGTATACTTCATCTTAAATCACTTTTAGTACGTGTGTGTGTGTGTGTGTGTGTGTGTGTGTGTGTGTGTGTGTGTGTGTGTGTGTGTGTGTGTGTGTGTGTGTGTGTGTGTGTGTGTGTGTGTGTGTATACATAATAAAAACATATTAGTAAATAATTAAATTCAATATACTATATAGCTTAGATATACTGAAATCAAATCAAAGTGATATACATATTTGGTTATCCATGTTACATTGCAGAATTATTATCAAACCATAATATGGGATGGACTAAATTATAGTGACTTATGTATTATAATATGCACTTTAATCATATCAAAATACACATATATCATAATATAATAGGATGTTACAATATTCATTAGACAAATGATAAGAGAATAGGAAGACTAAATTAACGATTAACAATTATTCTAGATATCATTAGATGGTGTTGTCAGACATCATTCTATAATACCCTAACTAAATTAATATCATGTTATGGATTGAAATTCACATACCTTTTATAATAGTTTATAATAATATATGTAATGATGATTATAGTGTGATATAAGTAGGATGGTGGAAGGGTACTACATAATAGTGAACTAATGTCTGATAATTAGGGGCATGATATAACACATAAGATTGCTAACTAAATTTTTAACGTGAGGGACCTAGATATAGTAAATCTATTAATTGTTATAATGTCACACAAATATGGTATAATACCAAGTCAAAAAAGAATGGCATACGTAGTGGAATTTATGTAGCAGAACAAAATTGAGGCATCCAAGACTAATCTAATTAACAAAGATTGTCAATATATAACCACCAAGATTTAAGCATGGTAAATATGCTATAGATATCAAATCTATGACCAAGATCCAATAATATATCCAAAGTATGGACCACCATATTTAAACTAGATCACCATATTTAGACTAGGTCTTCATAGATTATAGATGTATAATAGTTCATATTTACCCATATATTCAATTAAAAAATACATTCTAATATCCTTGTACATTGACCTAAAGCATCATTATCTATAAATATTTCTTTATAAGACCTATTAAGTTATAGGATCTGTTATTACTCTATTATCATGGAGCATCATTGTATTAGTCTGACCATATCCTAAGTTTAGATTATGGATCTAGAGTTATGATGCTTATATGTTTTTACCAATTTGCTAATAATATTACTTTATTTACATAGGTATCTATATTTATAAAATCATTTATTAGATTAACTTATAGTACCTATCATCTTACATAATAGAATATGTATATATTGATGCATTTACTAACTTAATGTATATATAAGATGTTATACATACTATATTAACTGACTCAATGTTAATCACTTTTCAAAGTGAAGTAATATATTCAAAAAACATAAAATATACATAATTTGGTTACATTGCCTACATGGGAATATGCTCAATCACCCCTTTTGGTTCCATGTTTTCTCTCCTTTTCCATTCTCCCATCTCTCCTTTGTACTTCCTTCTTATATGTTGTACCTCACTTTCCTTTTGCTAGAATATATTCTAATTTTCTTTCTCTAAATATTTCTCTTATGGCTCCTAGAGTTATTGCATACTCCTTATTCTTATCCTTTATTTTATGAGTCTCACCTTATTTTTGTAGATCATATTTCATTTATTTTTATTTTATCCATGGTTTTATTTTTGTTTTATTCTATTTTTTATAAAAAAAAAGTTTTTTCTAATTAATGCCTTATTTCCTTATTATAAAAATCAATCCAATTATTTTATCTATTTGTTCCCTTTTTTATCTATTTATAATCCAATTGCTTAATTTCACAATAATATAAGTCTAATAGCTTATCATAATCATACTAGGTTAATTTCACATAAACATTAAATGTGTTAACACATATCTAACCAAGCATAAGTAGTTATTTACAATCAAACAACATATAAAATTCACTAACACTAATAATTCAAACATTGCATATAACATATACAGTCTAATGTGGTGTGTGCAAGGTTCTAGCCATTCCTCTATCATCCCATAACAATTCCATCTACATCACCCCTTTTTGATGATTCTCTCCCTATGTCATGTTCTGAGGGATGAGTTTCTCATGTGTCAAACTCACAATAAGAAAGTAGTTAGACCCTAACATCATGACATAAATATCATAAAATACTACTAATTAAAAAAACAACATGATTATAATATAAATAATATTATTTACAACTAACTCATAACAATGAAATCATGAAATCTAAGAAACAAACAATTTCCCCATAACAACATATGACTTACAACTCTACTAGTAATAATCAAATTAGATTATCAACTATAGAAAATCCATGGATAATTAAGTAATTTTACTTAGCAAATAATTGTGATGTAACATCCTTCCCCATAAATCTATTCATCATCCCAGATGACGCTTATTTAAACATAAGTTTTGAAATAAAAACATTGTTCACAGATAAATAACATAGTATAAAGTATCAAATCAAGTAAATAAATGAAAAAATTACCTATATAACTCATTATAGTTCTCCCAAGTAATATTATCC
This sequence comes from Torreya grandis, assembly GCA_037957365.1. Taxonomy (NCBI): domain Eukaryota; kingdom Viridiplantae; phylum Streptophyta; class Pinopsida; order Cupressales; family Taxaceae; genus Torreya; species Torreya grandis. Next base: position 900,055 of record JARHVA010005183.1, on the reverse strand, counting down.
TCATTGTATTGATTCATAAATACCCTACACTATGAAATCTCCCTATTATGCAAACAAGGTTTGTGAGTGTCACTCTAAATGGTTCTATCATGACCACCCTAGGGTCTAGAATTGGCAAGGAAAACTTATAACCTACAAGGTTGGTTGCTTCTAATACCTCGAAGGTCTCACATATCATAGTAAAATTTTCACTAACTTCCCAAATTTAGGTTTCAACCAAAAGTACATGTAATCATCATAAAAGCCAAAAATAAATGGCTAAGGAGAGTTCCAAAAAACCTCTTGGTCCCTTTGTACATCTCTCTATCCTAGAGAGTGTTTTTCTCATTCTCGAGAAAAGTGTTTAGGGAACTTATCAAGAATGTTGTGTATAAGTTAATACCATCACTATTCTATATAGCTCTTGATAAGTATAATATGTCAATATTTCCATTACTTCACATAGCTCCTAACAACTATGATGATGAATAGGAACTATAAAGACTACATTTACAATGTATAAAATTAATTAGTAAACATCCCACAATATACACATGTATGTCCTTTCCTTCCTTGATTCTTCTTCCATGGATGGCTATATCAATTTTATAGCTCCCAAGAGTATTTCAAAGCCTTTATTTGCTTTTAACTCTAGTATTTTATTATGTAACCTATATATATATATATATATATATATATATATATATATATATATATATATATAGGTTACGTAACAAAATATTAGAGTTAAAAGCCAAGAAAGGCTTTGAAATACTCTTGGAAGCTATAAAATTGATAGAGCCATCCATGGAAGAAGAATCAAGGAAGGAAAGGACACTGGAGGAGTCTATAGTGTGTGTGTGTGTGTGTGTGTGTGTGTGTGTGTGTGTGTGTGTGTGTGTGTGTGTGTGTGTGTGTGTGTGTATCGAGGCTTGTTCCAAATTTTATAACTCTTAGTTATGAGGAACTCTATCTCGATCTATTGTTTCTTTCATGGTCCTTTCTTCAAGCAATTCTTCTTCTCTTATAGGCTGATCTGATATTCTTATTTATTTTTCTATATAACCTATTTATCTGAGGAGATCCATGTATTCCTTAGTAAATATAAGTGCTTAGGTAACTATATTTATTCTTCTTTTATAGACTGTTCTTCCATAGACCATTCCACAATCTCTAACCCATCAACGGTCTTTTAAATTCTGGGCTCTTTCTTTTTCACTTCATGTGAGGATGCTCAGGTTGTCTTCTATATTTTAATTTTATGAGATATCTTGGGAAGAGGTCTCTTTTTCCTTGATACTGAGGGATTTTTCTCTTTAGTATTCTTCTTCTTTTTAAAAGGGTTGCCTGTTGGAACCTATTCTTCCTATGTAGTTATTGATGGAAGAAGTTATTTTTCCTTTCAAGGAGCCATGGTGGAAGAGTCAATCTTTGGTGAGGAAATAGTTGGAATAATTGGAGATGGAATATTCTACCTAATTTCTATGGGTGTATTTTCCTCCTCTATTTTCTTAAGAGGTAGGACTAGTTTCCTTCATCTTCTCCTACTCGTAGCAACTTTAGATGAACCTTCAATGGTTATGGGCTGACTAGTTGCACTATTTCCTATAGTACTTTATTGTGCTATCTGTTGGTCCTATTCCTTGAGATATTCCCCCTCATGTTTTCCCTCTTCTTGCTAAGGTTCACCAATCCTTAGGGTTAGAAATTATTCCTGATTGAGGTTAGGTTTAGTAGTGTTTATTCCATGTTTAACTATCAGCTAGATTACACAATGATGTGATTGAGATTTCTCAACCCCTTTCTATTATTCTTTAGACATTTTTTTAGGATATTCCACAAGTGCTTTGGGACATTAATGGTCCTATAATTCTTTAAGTGATTCAAAAATTTTAATTGGAGAGTATAAATTAGAGAGTACCTTCATAGTTTAGATATTTGATAATTTATGAGGCTACTTCCCTCCAAGTTAGGGGTAGGCTTAGTCTCTCTACACCTCCTTTCTTCAACACTCACCTTTCATTTCCTTGATAGTACTATTATCCAAATATTTTACCATTATGTTTATCCTTCTAGTTTTCCCCTATGCTTAGTAGTATAGTAACCTGGCTTACCAATTCTTTAGTGAATGGGAATGTAATTCCATATATGGTCATTTTTTTTCTTATAAAGGACCCTACAAATTCCTTATCAAAATGTTTTAAATTTTTTTGTAGTTTCTCAAAATAAGTGGTGTATCCAACTCTACTAAGGATGGCCAAGTTGTTTAGGTCTCCCTATAGTTTCTTGTGATCTAAGGGTTCCCTTCTCACTACTGGCCCTCCCATTCTAGTTAGGTTAGCTTCTTGATGACTCTTTCAAATGATAATTGTCAACACACTCAATTTTACTTCAAGAGTTCTACCTATATCAAAGAAAGTATTTTTAAGTAATGGTGATTATGGTTTTAGGTTGTGATAATGTCATGTTTTAGGCTTTGTTTGAATGGGTTACAATTTCAAGTGGAAAACATTAAAAGTGATTGTTTTCCCTATTGATTTTATGGTGTCATCATTATATTTTAATCTGCATGCATAGACCATCCCAATGGAATTGATTTCCCACAACATTCTCCCCCTATGTGAGATGTCACTTGTCCCAAAGTGATGTGGTATGTGTAGGATGGAAAGAGATAGCATGGGGTCATGATGAGGGTGTGAGTATTTAGTTGGCAGAGTTCATGACAAGACTCGATGAATGATGTTTTAATGATTAAATATGCTTTTTAATATAATGCATGCTATACTAAAAATAAAAATGCTTTTATATGACTAAATGATACATTTTGCCTTTTTAATGGTTTATGCCTAGGGTTACATAGAAGAAAGGTGCATGTGAGTGTTTGATGAAATATAAATTATCTTGTTATTTCCTCATGTAACTATTATCTTGGTAGTAATTAATTGGCTATAGTGGGCCCTTTGTGTAATTATGGGATAACAAAATGTTGGCCTTAAATGATTCCCTAAAAAACTTATATGCAATCATGATAGCCTATATAAAACTAGAGTATGGGCCTTGTTGTGGGATGATAGACTATTTCCATCCTTCCATAACGTGGTTACTATAGATCTTTATGTGTTATCCAATTCAGGTCCTACATGAGCCTTCTGATGGTGTGATTTTGTGATATATTACTCTTAGTGAATGAGGAGACTTATTGGTGGATTCTATGGCTATTAAAATTTTACTTTGGTAACCAACTAGTTTTTCAAACTTGGAACTATGCTCTAAAAAAATCTAGATCTCATTGCTTGACATAGTGAAATCATCTCCACCAAATTAACAGAAGCTAAAAGTGATTCATGTGTGTCTTCATAGCCATAAATTCTAGTCTTAAGAACTCCAAATAGAGATTATAAGTGTATGCCTTTGTTATGGCTCTTACCTTGTTATTTAGGGGTATAGTCATTCCTTAACAATGTTTGACTTTTCTGGTTTTTTTTTCTTTCGGGGGCTGTATTCTAGTTGAATTTTCTAGTTTTTGGTTTTAGCTTGCTGTATCTGCTGGTCAAATTTTAGATTAGTGTTTTGACTGCTAGGTTTTATGGTTTTATTTGTTGGTTTCAGGTCCCTATAAAACCTGGTTTTGGCTCTTTTTTGTAAGCAAGTTTTATTGTTAATCTGGCTGTGCTTAAAGGGTTATCTTTCCCTTTGTATTGGGTTTTGGGGTCCCTTCAAAACCTATTTTTACCTTAATCTAAACAATGTTTGACTTTTGTAATCTAATCTTCCTTCACTTCTCTAGATTGTCTGGTATCTTCCATGAATTGCTCAAAAATCCATAGACAAAACCACAACTTATAGTTTGTGAAGAATTAATATGCATGCACTATAGAGGTGTATATAGAGATTAAGATGTACCTATAGCGACTATAAGTGGAGCCCATAAAAATGTAAAGTTGTGTTTAATGATGAGGAAGGTACCCAAAATAGCTACAAAATAACCCATAGCAATTAGAGGAATACATTTATTGACAAAGGTGCATATAACAATGATGAGGGTACCCTCAGTAACTCCATGGGCACCTATAACATCCTTTTTCTAGTTGTTTCTTTCCCATAACAATTACAAGTTGAGTTCATAACTAATAAAGATGGAGGTTGGAAACAACTGGAAGAAAAGATGTGTGATAATAATATGAGTAGTTTTACTCATAAAGATTATTTATTATACATTTTGGTTTTTACCCCTAAATAACTAGTAAGCTAGTTTTCTATTTAGGCCCTTTTTATAGTTTTGGGCAGCTAGCAAGCTAGTTTTCTATCTAGAAACTACCAAAAATGCTTAAAAGGGTTTTCATTGTTGTATTTTTGTTTACTCTAGTTGCTACCTATAGTATAATGTTTATTATAGGTCCTTGACAAGTCAACTATGAGGATGACTAGTCAAAGACTAAGTGAATGTCTCATTCTTCATTCTAGAAGAGGGATATGATGTCCTCCTCTCCTTCTTCATCTATGTGTTGGTTAGTTATTCTTGTGTCTAGTGAGACATTAGGCTGATCCAACACATCATTTATTCTATTTAGTAATTACTTATGTATGTGCTTGTTAAACTCCTCTTGAGTGAGTGGATTTGTATACAACTTTAGTATATGGTCATTAACCAATAGAGAAAATATTATCAGATCAATGGTCTGGACCTACACTACTCCATTTTCATAAACATGTTCAATCTTAAATAGATCAAGCCATCTGATCTGGAGTTTTCCCATGTGATCTTTGTATTTTGAATTAAAAAGAATGGCCCAATCTCTTATATTGAATTACTTAGTCTTAATATACCTATCATACCATCCAATCCATTATTGTTGTACAAGTTCTATATTTTGTAGTGTCTAATGTATGTTTTCATCTAAGGCATTAAGTTGTATAATCCTTTCTTGATGTGCTATAGATATATCCATCCCAAGTTCTAGTGCTATCTATAAGGTTTTGTGCTCAAATTCAATTTGCTAAATAAGTTTCTTCTCATAGACCAACTCATATGGGGTGAATCTTGTAATGGTCTTCCATGTGATTCTATATGCCTAAATAGCTTCAAGATGTCTAGCCTCCCAATCCTTATTAGACATACTAATAGTCTTGGTCAAAATATTTTCTATCTCTTTATTGGTGACTTTCACCTATCCATTAGACTATGGATGATATGGAGTTGATTTCTTGTGCCTAATCTCACATTTTTGGACCAAGGTAGTAATTAGACTATAGTAAATTAGGGTCCTTAATTAGTGACTATTTTTATGGCACAACATATTTTGTGAATATATCTTCATAGAGGAAAGCTACCACCTTATTATCCCTAGTGCATGTAAGAGTTTTTACTTCCACCCATTTAGTGGCATAGTTAGTACATACAAAGATGTAATCTTTGTTGTTGGATTTTGGATCAAAAATTCCTATAAAATCAAGGCCTCATTTTTCAAATGGTTTAAGAACCATTTGAGGCTGCAAAGGCATTTCATCTGAACATATGGGTATCCCCATATGTTGACATCTATCACAATGACCTATATACCTTATTGCATATTTATGGAGTGAGGGCTAATAATACCCTATATTTAATATTTTTATTATCATACACTTAGATGAAAAGTACCCTCCATAGGGTTCATCATAAAAATATTTGAGGATATCTGTAACTTCATCTTCTTTGAGACATCTTGTGATGATGGACTCAGGCCTAGTATAGAAAAAAATCTTGATAGCCAGGAATACCTACCACTTTTTTGAATCAGAGATCTTTTCTATTTAGGGAGGAAGTGTTATGAAAGTAACCCTATTACAAGGTATTTATCAATATCATCATACTAAGGTATGGTAAGGGTAAGGGAGAACATGTACTCATTTGGAAATGAGTCATCTACTATGGTATCTTATTTAGGGGATTGTAGTCATGATAATAATTCATCCATGACATTGTCCTTAAAAAATTTATCTAAAATAGTTAGATCATTTTTTTGTAATAAGAACATCCATCTTATCACTCTACCTGAGTAGATAGTTTATTCATAAGGTACCTAATGGTTGCATGGTCTATATGAACAAAGACTTGGTACCCTATTATGTAGTGATAAAACTTATTGATAACATAGACTACTACCAAGAACTCTTTTTTAGTAACTTTGTAATTTAATTCTGCTACCTATAGGTTTTTGCTTACAATATATATGGGATAATTGAGTGCTTCTTGTTTTTATCCTATTATAGCTCCTAAGGTAGTATCTAAAGCATCTATGTGAACGTGGAAGGGAAGATTCCAATCAAGACCATATAGAGCTAGGGTGGTGGTCAATAATTCCTTAAATGATTTGAAGGTTGTATCATAAGAAAGAGTCCATATCAATTCAACATCTTTAGTCATGAGAGTAAATAATGGTGTTACTACTTTGCTGAAATTATTTATAAATCTCATGTAGTAACCAACATGTCCTACAAAAATCTTGACATATTTCTATTTCTAAGGCACAAACATGTTTTTAGTGATGCTGATTTTTATAGATTCAACATTAATTCCTTTAGCAAATACATGGTAGCCTAGGACAATGCTTCTTGTCATAAGCATGTAGCATTTATTATGTCTTAAGAAAAAATGGTGCTCCTAGTAGTGTTGCAACACTTTCTTTATGTTCTTCAAGCACCCATCAAATGTTTCTTTATAGACAATGAATTCATCCATGTCGATTTATATACATTCATTGGCCATACCTAAAAATATACTTAAGACAACCCTCTAAAATGTTGTAGTAGTGATACATAGCCCAAAAAGTAATACACCATAGGCATAATTATTCCAAGGATAAGTGAAGGTGGTCTTCTCCTTGTCCTGAGGATAAATTATAATCTAGTTGTATCCATTGAAGCCATCCAAAAAGACAAAATATTTCTTAATAGTGTGTCCAACACCTGATCAATAAGGGGTGGAGGAAAATGATCCTTTCTATTTGTTGTATTAAGTTCCCTATAATCTATGCAAACATGTCATTCTACATTTTTTTAGTGTAATTACTAATGGTGAAACTCATTTACTATTTGAGACGGGATATATAAATCCAATGGTCAAGAGTCTCTATAGTTCCACTTTGACAATTTTTTTAAGAGTTGGATTAATCCTACATTGTGGTTATCTGATTGATTAACACTTCTATTTTGTATAAATATGATGGGTGCATATTTATAGGATAATTCATTGAATATTATCATAATCCCATGGAAAAGTGCATTGGTTTGCATGCAACATGTTGACTAGGTGCTTTTCCTCCTTTGAATCCAACTTGCTATTAATAAGCAATGTTTTTCCTAGAGAGATTTCAATTTGCTTAGAGATTGCTTTCATCATTTCTATATTTCTAATGGATCTAGTTTAGGTGTAGCTATGAGGAAACAATTGATAGAATATTCCATATATAGATGCATTAAAATTATCTTCTTCTTAGAGGTTGGTAAATGGGAGCTTAACACATTACAGGTGGTTGGGAAGTTCATAATGAGTCTGGTAATTATTCTAGAGAATATTTGAGAGAATTGTATCTTCCTCCTAATTAGCCAAGGTGCATGCATGGTCTATGGTGAATATAGGAATCAAGGGAAGATAGCCTACCTCATCATCTTCATCTCATAATGTATACTTTAGTTCCATGGATGGATATGTTGGAGGATATAGAACTAACTTCTTAGTGTGGTTGTTATTGGATATCAACATGTTAATTGATCTATAACTGATAAAGGTATCTATTGTGGCAAGCTAAGGATGTCCCAAGATGAGAGGATATTCATCCAAATTAGACTTAGTTTTTAGCACAATGAAATAGATAAGATACTCCCATGAATATATAGTAATGACAAGATCTTTAATGACTCCTTTTGGTATGACTATAGACCTATCAGCCATATACAACATTGTAGATGTAAGATGAATGATACTCAGCAATATATTTTTCATGGTTTCAATTGTCATTATATTTATTACAGCCCCCAAGTCTCTGAATGTATTGGATAGTTGTTGGTTATGAATATAGACTAATATAATTGGGCATCCTAGATTTGAATATTTTTTTAGTAGGGTATTTTTAGCATAATATATGCCAGCTGACCAATCACATGCATTATATTGATATCCTTCCTCTTCTATCTAGGTTTTCATAGATAAAGGTCTCTTACAATGTTCAAATATATGGGCACATCTTTTATGGCCTAAAAGAGAGGAATTTTAACACAAATATTCTTGAGCTATCCTATGAATTCAAATTTAAGCTTAATTGCATGGTGTTGAAAGCTAAGATGTTCTAAAAATGGTGAAACTACTATGTCAACAACTTTATTTACTTGTTTGGAAAGTTATTTTGGTGGTGAAGGTGGGTTAACATGATATTTTGGAGTTTCCTAAGTTGAATCCATTATTATGGGTGGGCTTTGGTGTGTTATAACTCTTTCTAAATGTAGGTGAACTTCATTAATGTTTACTATATATACCAAGTACTAAATAGGTTCAGTACTAAATATCAATTGCATTGACTTATTTGCAATATTTTATATAGGTTGGGTAGGGAAATAATTAGGCTTGGGTGTAGCTTGTGTATTGGGCATAAGAGTAGGAGGTTTTTTTTTCTTCTATGAATGGAATCCTCCCTAATAGTTTCCCCAAGGCTGATTAGGTCTTTAGGGCTACCGCCACTAGTTTGTGAGGGGTGGGCCTTGGGGTGGTTGCCAAGCTTGCATCCAAGGTGGGGATACATTTTGTGGAGGTTTCTAAGAGGTGGAGGGGTGTGTTTCCTAAGGTGGGTGTTAGTTTGGATTAAGAGGTGAAATTTTCTTCCATGGACTACTCCAATTGGGAATAACATTTGCCAATTATGAATTGAAAAAGATAGAGTTTGCAAAAGATGGATTTTATCCCATACCTTGATAAGATGGTCATTGAACCCATAGATTTCTTTGTGAAACATATAAAAATTGTTCCCCATCTCCCTTTATAGTATGTATCTCTACTAATTTTGGTTCTCTAGTTGTGAAGTTAGCTACTTTAGCCTGAACCTCATGACACTTACAATCTATCTTCTTCTTCTTGAAATCTAGACAATAGATGGTCAAAGCTTGATATAAGGATTCTTGATTTTTCATTGTGTGTAGGATATCCATTTGGGTGGCCAAGTGACTAATTATATCATGTTTCATGTATTGTAATAGGTTACTAACTTTAGATTCTGATAGGATACTTGTGGCTATTAGTGAGAGCTTGTTGCCCCAAACTTTATTTATGACATATTTGGAATAATTTTTTATTAGCTCTTTGATGTCTACAAATATAATTTGTGATATATCTCTCCCACTCATTAGGTCCAAGGCTTCTAGACAATCTTCTCTAACTTGTTTTACGAAGATGATTTTTAGAGGCTCTTCTCTGAATGCACTTTATTTGAATTTCTATACACTAAACATGAACTATTCAACATAGTCTTTTAAAGATTCATCCCTTTCTTGAGTCATCCTAAAGATGCAATTTATTTTATAATCTATTTTTCATTCATACTCATGATAATTAAATAGAAAATTAATTTTCATGTCTTTCCAATTGCGGACTAAATTACTATCTAGTCCCATGAAGCAGCGAAGTGTTTAGTCTTCGAGGGTGGCAGGAAAAAGTTTAAATTTTTTTGAATCCTACCTATAGTCATATCTTATATAAAGGATATCAAATTGGAAAAAAAAATGTCTGAGTCTTCTAATATCATACCTCTAAAATTAGCCAAGGCTGAGGGAGGGATATTTTTCATTTGTGTTATGTTTTTTGCATCGGGAATAAGAAATTCAAAAGTAATTGTGTCTGAGCCCTATTGTCATCTAAAAATTCTCATTATCTATTTGTGATGGATTTTCTTATGATATGAATACCAAAGGTACTCAATATCACATCCTTAAATTCTATATCAGTATCTTAGTTAGCATGATATTAGACATTTATCTATTGATCCATAGTCTTTTTATGAGATAAAAAGTCTAAAGACTCTCTTGAGATTTCTTTGATTTGTTCAAGAAAGATTTTTTAGAATGTTGTTCTAATGTTACTTTTTGGAGTGTTTAGTTCAGGTATATATTTCCCTTCATTTTTTCTTACTAACTTAGCTAATGCTTCTTTCTCTTCTATTTCCTTTTTCAAATCCAATAGTGATTATTCTACAAGTTGCCTCCTTTAGTTTGTAGTGTTCCCTTCTTTGAGATCCTTCCAACTTAGGATATATCTTTCAATAGGATTCTTAGATGTTGTAGGTATTTGTGGTCATTTCTTGATAAAAACTTATCACTTGTTTGGTAGGAATCTCCCTTGAGAATGTATTTCTCTTTACATAAATGTTGTTCCACTCCTTCAATTGTCATATCCCTTCTTGCATAGGGTTAATTGTTTTTTTTATGTGTGTCAAGGGTTGCTTCAAAATAAACCAAAATAAAATGTAGATAAATAAATGAATGTAGAAATTATAAAAATAAGAATTGAAATTTTACCTCTAGAAAGAAGTAAAAATATCCAATGAAAGAATAAAAATTACTCTAGAAAGCAAGAAATGAAATCATTAAAATTACTCTAAAAAGCAAGAAATGAAAACAGTAGAATTAATCTAGAAAGTAGGGAAAGAAAATTATTATAGAAAGAAATAATTAATATTAAAAAGAAATAATTTACTTAGATAGAAATAATTGACACCTTACTTGATAATGACACTAAAATTTTTGTTAGACTTATTACCCAGTTAATACTAGATTCTTAAGTCTACTTAACATTAATTGTTAACCTAGGGTATGTTGGATTTTCAAGGATGTCATCACTATATATTCATTATTGATTCATAGGCTAAATTAATTATTGGTTTTAGTATAATGAACTTATACTAATTTCACCATATATATATACAAGGAAATATTTATAGTAGAATGTAGAACTTATTCACTCTTATGAGTCACACATGCATCACACTTTATATAATTAACTAGTAATGAAATCAATTCACACAAGACACTTTAATATAAAAAGGGTCAAGATATTCACTATAACTCCTTCTGAAGGGGAGATCCTCATTCATAACTAAGTTACAATCCTTCTCCAATAGACTTACAAAATCTTATTATAGAATTAACCTTCTCATTACTCAAATTTTTAGCAATTAAAGATTGCTATAGTAGATTACAATATTTAGAAATTACAATGCAATTACTATCTACAATTCTCTTATTGTTATTATTCAACCTCTAATATAATCTATGTTCTACCATTAAATACATAAGATAGTTTATTAGATTCAACCAAGAACACTAAACTAGGAAAGGTATAAATACTTTACAACTAACCCAGTGAACCTTCAGGGGATTAGTAACTAAAAGTTACTTATTTTGGGCCTAACTAGGTTAAGGAAAATATACACTAGTTTGTTATTTTACTTATTTTATCCTTTATATTGTCATTTTATTACTCATATTTGGGTAGCAAATCCAAGATTATTTTCATGTAGGGGGTCCATAAAATAGTTATGGAGGATCCTCTTCAATTATCCACTTAGTTTTTAAGATAGCTAGATGTGTCCTTAAGAACTAATTACATCTTATCACAACAATAGTTCTACTCTATGTAGTGGTTGTAGGCTCTTGTAGGTGAAATCTTATCGTTTATATGACCAACCTATAGGTGGAAGCCAACAATTGCTACAAATAATGTATAGCTGGAAGCCAATAGTTATTATGGGTAACCTGTAGGTAAAAGCTAGTAGTTGCTATGGGAAACATGTAGGTGGAAACCAGTAGTTTCTATGAGAAATATTTAGGTGGAATCCATTGTTTGATATGGTCAACCTATAAGTCGAATCCATTATCTTGGTCATTGATATAGGCTATAATCCCCTTTTGTTGTGAGATTCTATATAATTGATGTGATCAAACAAGATTCTTCCAGTCTTATTTTACCCTTCAATATTTGTTAAATAAGGTTACACAAGTATAATTTTATCAAATAAAAAAAATCATTAATTCATAACATAACTTGTATATATAAATTCCCACATAAAACCATAAATTCGTTAATTTTCATGAGTCATGGATGGTTATATGGATTTACATAGGAAAAAGATATATAACTAGGTATGGATGAGGTTATAAAATTGAAAAATCGGTGGCCTCATCACATAGTATTTGCAAATAACTATTAATGACATAATATTTAACATAAACAACTCATTTTGTTTCTAGGAGATTCTTTTCAAAAGGTTATATTTTTTGGTCCCTAGGAAACTCTATCTTATTTTTACCATCCATTGATATTGGTATATTTCCTATATATAATTTCTTATACATCACAATATGCACTACATATATATGCTCAAATTATATGTAAATACTATATCAATTTTCATTCATATTTTTTAATCAATAAATACATATGATTTCAATAATCCTTAAAACTTTCATGTTCACAAAATATTTTGATGATCTATAAGGCATTCAATAATCTAAAAATCCAGGATACTAGAGATTTGTAGGTTACTAAGGAGCAGGGTGTTGACACTATGGGAACTGCTGACAATAAGGGGAAAATGTATGTCGAGGAAGCTAGTGAGGGCACTGAGAATGAGACTGATTGGAAAATTGAAATTGGGGCCCTGAAGGACCACATTTAGAAGCTGGAGAAGGTCTTCACCAAAGGGCTTTGTAATACTATTCTGTTGAACATGTCTATGCTAGAAGTGGTGGGTAATACTGGGTATGATGACAACACAAAGAATGAGAAACTTAATGATCTTATCAAATCAATAGTTATGAAAGGGGAGACCTCTCTGACTCTAGTCTTCTCATGGCCTATGTTTTGTTTCTATCTATTGTTCTTGGCTGTTTCATCATCTCTCTGAAGGCATTTTTTCTTTGTTTGCCTTCTTGTTTTTTTTGACTATATAGGGTTTGGCCCCTGGTTTGCCGCCTTAATAAAAAATAATCTAAAAATCCATAGTTTTTAATCCCTAACTAAATATATTTTCATCCAGATATAATCAAAGCATATATATCTTCGTATACAAGATCTCAATACTACATAATCTTTATCATCAAGGTTCACATATAAATATTCACTAATATCCAAATTTATCTTATATGATAAATAAAATTTTCATCAAGTACATAGATATATGAATCACCCAAAGTCATGATAATATATTAGTCAAAATCTATGCTATATGAAAGCATCCCAATGTATATATATATACTATGTATGTATAAGGGCACATATATTCTTATATAGACATATTTTGTATATTTACATAATTTGCATAACATATACTAAGTAATACATATGTTTCAAACTAATAAAATTCTTCATTTTTCTATTCCTAAATCAATAATCAAGGTCTATCATTAGATTATACCATTTTCTAAACCCTTATTATTTATTTGATTATTTTCAAATCGTGAATCCATTTTTACAATGAGAGGATACATTTAATGATGGATAACACCTTTTATTAGGTAAAATATAAGTAGAGGGCATATTCCATGGCAACAAGCACCTTTTGAAACAGATCAAGTTGCAAAGGCAACTCAAGTCAATCATATAACATTAACTTAACCCAAAGGTCAAAATACATTAGTAAGTATAGATTAAGCCACCAATTAAATAAGTCATAGCAATATCTTTTTATTATCTTATACCATATTTATAAGATCATTCTTATTTATATATATACAATCTTACCATAAATATTTCTAAATAAATCTTAGAAATATGATTTGTCTTAATGGTATAACTATTAGCCATGTTATGTTTCACTTACTTATGATTACTACGAGTTTAAAAATTACTTGTAAACATTATATTAGTAGTTATAAAATTGAAATAATAATTAAAATATACACTTGTTAAGATCTTAATACAACATATAATATTATTATGTTTAACCCCAAATGACACTATATACTTTTAAAATCTAATATTATTTGACATATTATTAACCGAGTATACATTAGCTCAAATATCTTATGGTACACACACACACACACACACACACACACACACACACACACACACACACACACACACACACACACACACACACACACACACACACACATTGAAATCATATTAGTACATAATTAAATTTAATATATCATAAAGCTCAAATATACTAATATAAAATCAAAGTGATATAGGTATTTGGTTATCCATGTTACACAATAGAGTTACTATCAAACCATAATATGTGCTCGACTAAATTAAAGTGACTCATGTATTATACTATGCATTATAATGAAATCAAAGCACACATATATCATAATATAATAGGCTATTAGTATATTCACTAGATAGATGATAATAAAATAGGCAGACTAAATTAATGATTGAATTTTTTTCTAGATATCATTAGATGGTCGAACATTATTATGTAATACCCTAACTAAAATAATATCATGCTACAACATGAACTCCTTGTAGCCTTTTTAATACCTTATAATAATAGATGTAACAATGATTATAGTGTGATATAAGTCTGATAACTGAAGGGTAATACATAATAGTGAACTAACGTCTGATAATTAGGGGTGTGATATAATGTAGAGGATGGCTAACTAAAGTTTTAACATGAGCAACCTCGATATAGTAAATTTGTTAATTGTTATAATGGAAAAAAACATGGTATAATAATGAGCCACAAACCAACATGAAATCCATAGTGGAATTTATGTGGTAGACCAAGATTGAGGCATCCAAGGCTAATTTAATCGAACCAATCTTGCCAACATATAACCACCAATATTTAAGAATGGTAAATCTGCTATAGATATCAGAGCTATGACCACAATTCAATAATATAACCAAAGTGTGGATCACCATATTTAAACCAAATTTCCACATTTAAAATAGATCACCATAGCTTGTAGATGTATAGTAGGTTATATTTACCCATATATTCAGTAAAAAAATACATTTTAATGTCCTTACACATTTACCCAAAGCATTGCTAAATATAAATATCTCTCTAGAGGATCTAATAATCAATAAGATCTATTATTGCTCTATTATCATGGAGCATCATCATAATAGTCTACCCATATCATAATTTTAGATTATGGATCTACAGTTATGATGATTATATTTTTTAACTAATTTTCTAAGTATATTACTTTATTTACATAAGTCGTTATATGTATAAAATCATTCATTGGATTAACTTGGAGTATTTGTCATCTTACATAATAGAATATGTATATATTATTGATTTTAATAACTTAAGTTATATATAAGTCATTATCCATACTAAATTAGTTGACTTAATCCTAATTTATTTTTGAAGTATAATAATATATTCACAAAACATAAAATATACATAATTTGGTTGCATTGCCTACCTATCAATATGCTTAGTTGCCCCTTTTGGTTCCATGTCTTCTCTCCTTCTCCAATCTCCCCTCTCTACTTTATACTACCTTATTCTTCTATGTCGTGCCTCACTTTCATTTTGCCAAAATCTTTAAAGCTTTCTCCTATGGCCCCCAAAGCTATTCCATACTCCTTATTCTTTTCTTTTGAGTCTTGAAATTTTTTTAAAGAAAAATTATTTTACTTTATTAATGATTTTCTTTTTGTTTTATTCTCTTTTTTTATATATAAATATGTGTTTTCTAATATATTCCTTATTTCCTTATTATAAAAATAAATCCAATTATTTTATCTATTTTATTCCCCTTTTTCTAGTTTTTCTCTATTTATAATCTAATTACTTAATTTTACAATAATATGACTCTAATAGCTTATCATAATCATACCAGGTTAATTACACAAAAGCATTAAATGTGCTAACACACATATAACCATGCATAACTAGTTATCTAAATGCAAACAACATAGAAAATGCACTAACACTAATAATTCAAACATTCCTTATAACATATGCAGTTTAATGTGGTTTGTGCAAGGTTCTAGTCATTCCTATATTGTCCTCAAAAACTCCATCTACATCACCCTCTTTAATGATCCTCTCCCTCCATCATGTTCTAAGGGATGGCTTTCTCCTACATCCAAATCACAACAAGAAGGTAGTTAGACCATAACATTATGACATAAATATCATAAAATAATGCTAATTAGGAAAAAAATGATTATAATATAAATAATATACATTACAACTAACTCATAGAAATGAAATCATGAAATCTAAACAACATAAAACTGACCCATAACAACATGTGATTTACAACTTAGCTAGTAATAATCAAATCAAATTACAAACTATGGAAAATACATGGATAATCAAATAAGTTTAATTAATGAGGAATTAGGATGTAACACTTTTTATTTGGCAATTGGGGACTTAGACTAGGCATAGACCTGATTAGACTTGGAAGAAAATTGGCCATCACAAAGACCTTGGAAGTGGATGATATAATGAAAGGGTTAACAGTGGGCAATGGCATAGTCAAATGCCTAACTCTAGGTCTAGTGAGGTACCTATAGGGTAACAAGTTATATGATTTAGTGTTTAGGGCTCATAGAATATACCTAGGGTCTATTTATATAAAAATTATGAAGGCAAATAAACACACTCTTGGTTAGAAGTACCTGGTTCCTCCTTGATAGGAACTAGGGGACACAACTTTGGTGTTGAAGTTACTAGTGTTGTAGAAGGTGGTATTATTATTTCCACCAAAGGTCTTTTCTACATTGAGGTAACACTTTGTACCTAGGATGAAATTATGGATGTTTCTCACAAAATAGGTTCCTCCATATTTTTCCCAGTATTAGCTCCCCATTCTCCGTGTAAGAGATAATGTTTTAAAAATACTTAGACTAAGTTGAGGGTCAATTGGTCTTTCCTCCTTAGTACAAGTAACATGAGAAGTGAATCTAGATACTCTTTTTGAGCATTTTTAGGTTTAAAAACTTCATAAAAAATTACATCCTACAATCTACCCTTAACTTATGGAATATTTTCAGCCTTCAATCTCTATTTTACCTATGTGTCATTGGTTATATTGATGTAGAACCTATATTAATCTTAAGGCTCATGATGGTAAGTGATGTTGAAGACCACCTTGTGCTTGATGCAATGTTTGAAAGCTATATGCTCAAGGTCCTATTCCTTATTTCCATTTCATTCCAAGTTGAAAGTGGACATTTACTTGGCAATAACAATGACTGAGTTTTAGTTTTCAATCCTAAATTGGCAAATTTTGGATAGTTATGGGTGAACCAATCCTCACTTCTTATCTTTACACAATCCAACTACTCCTATGAATAATTGAAATAAAATTTCTTGTTTATTCATCTTTTCTAGTATTACGGTCAATAACCTAAGGGGGGATGTCTTCACTCTGATTATCCTTATCACTATGCATTTTGGGTAATTCTAGTAGGGCTCCTAGGGTGCTTAGTGTTAATCTAGTTTCATTTGATAACTTAGGAATGGGCCTCTCATTGATGTTCATATAAACTATTAGATGGAAGTGCTCATCTAAGGCCCTCATTTCTTATTTGTATTTTTATATTCTTACCTTTGAAAAGGTGTGAGGCATAGTCCACTTTAGTTTCAGATCCCATTAGTAAACTAGGTAAGATTCTAGGTAACATAAATAGAATATACTAGGTAGGACATGATGTAGAAATGATCTCACTGGTTGTCGATGACCCTTATGATCTATGTTTCCAAGTTGTAGGATATTATTTCTCATAAAGGGAGAGTCTTTTCATCATCTATTATCATCGATAGAAGTGAAACCCACTTCTCATCTATGTGGCATGTGTTCTTGGCCGATGCAACCAATTCATCATATCCATTCCCATTCACACTTCCTTATTGAATTGGGTGATGGTGATTTGGATGATTTTGGATTTGCATAAAAATTCATCTTTTTATTATCTCATTCTCTCAAAACTTCCATTATATCATGTGTTCAGAGCCATTGGGTAATAATTTCTTAATTGTAAACAATCTCTAGTTTTATCAGATTATAATAAGACTAAAAATCTAGTTTAGCTATGAAAGAAATGTCTTGAACCAAATTAAAATATTTAATCACGTTGTTAACACACCTAAATTGAAGAAACATTTAGTAGACTATGTCTACAAAGGGGAGTACATTTGGATTAGATGCAACCTTGTGTAACCATATAGATTTGAGTGCCAAAATGTCTAACCTATCTTATACATTATTGGAGCCTTCCTAATCATCACTATCCCTATATATATTCCTTTCTGCATGGTATAATAAGTTGTTATAATTCTTGTCTTGGGTGTCCAATGTAACATAGTTAAAATTGGTGTCCCAAAAGATGATGTTTGTTCTATAGGAGTAAAGGAGTGGAACTTATTCTTACTTACTATCTCTGGATGTTCCAACTTTGAACATGGTTTTAATTTTTTAATTTATAAGGTTCTAGATTTATTTAATGGTGAATGAATGCATATAAATCATTTGAAATAATAAAAAAATACTTCAAATTTCCTAGAAAATGATAATAAAACAAACCTTTTGATTTTATGGTGAAGGAATGCAAAGATGGTAAGATTTAAAATTAAAATTTAGAATTTAAACTAAAAGATATGAGTAATAAATGTAAATTATCTTTAACTCACTTTTGGATCTTTAATTTTGTTCTAATGGATTCAAAAATATAATTTGAGGAATCAATTAATCACTACCCTAACCTTATCTATGTGGCTTAATATCATAGGATTGAGTTATTTAGTGAAGTGACCTAGCTCTACAACTACCAAAATGATCTCCATCAACATTTAATTTGCACCTACATATAGTTCTCCATCGATAGCTATGCACCACTTAGGTGTTGTAATTGACATGTGCTCAACACTTTTTACCTTTTCATGTGCTTCAGCCTTTCATTTAGAATATTGGGCTATTTGGGTGGATTGTGTGATATTTTTCCAAGTGTCATTTTGTGATTGAATCACTCTTATTTTTATGTTATGTGGCTCAACCCCTTTTATTTTTGGTCTAATTTGGTCTTGGGACCTCTACTATTTTTCCAAGTGATAAGCTCTCACTGGCTTGCACTATCACATGGCTTTATTATATGAAACTTTCCTTACACTTGACTATCATGACATTTTTGTAAGTGTAACCTTTTGACTGTATTTATCTCTAATGGGCTTCATGGTTTCCTTCAATCATATAATTGTCATGAGATAGGGTTCCATGTATCCTCAGTAAATTGGTCCCAACTATCAAATGTGTTCCACATCACTTTTAACTACCCAAGATTGATTGACTAGCTTTTAGGTGTCATCTTGTAATGCAATAAATTTTTCGAGATATTAGAACATTACACCTTGTCTATGGGGTGGTATGGGGATGTGACCTAGTGACAAGTGGCATGATTTAATTGGATTGATTTGTTATAGAGATTTTGAAAGCAATCAAGTCTCAAAAGGCCACGATTGGGTTCCACATGGCATGCTTTAATTGAGTCAGGAATATTTTATAGGATAAAACATAGTGATTGAATGTTAAGTGGAATCATGTTATTAGATCACTAGGGTCATAATATTCATGAACTTGTAATTTCTCTTTGAACTCGAAATACTATGACTAAGTGCCAAGTGGCATGTTATGATAAGATAATAGGGTTGTGAGGATTTATAAGTTTTCCTTGAGCTTGAAATGTTGTGACTAAGTGCCAAATGGCACATTGTGGTTGTGTTGCTAGGTCATGAGAATTTTCAAAAGCTAAAAGATGTGTGACAAAGCTCAAAAATTTATGTGTTTGGGTGTCTATTACATGCGAGACTACTGCATGTCAATCGAAGTTGAGTTAGCATCGGGTTCCTACACAAAGGAAAAATATGCAAAGTTAGCAAATCATGAGATAAAATAAAAGGGACAAGCATAAATGCATAAACGTTCAATATTAAATCCAACTTGGATGCTGATCTAAAACTTAAAATTAAGGTACGTCATAGTATCACATATAAATTTTGACATAGCCAAAGTAATACCATGATTTGGAAACTTTAATTAATTAATATTGATTGAGTCTTAGGGATCATATATCAGATCTTTGAATTGTAAACCCTTGTAAGATTACTTTTAAACAAATTAGATCATTAGAAAACTCAATAAATTAGATATTAATGAAATATTTTAAAAGGTACCCATTAACATTTGTCATGGACCAACATGACTTTAAATCACTCAATTCATACAAAGGGGTTTTAATAATTTGGAACCAATGGTAAGGTATATCATAGGGTGAATGCCCCAAAATTTTCATAAGGTCCTCATTTTTAGGAAAATGGGACATGTTGGTCTCAGCAAATGGTGACCTCTATGAGAAACATAGCAATATGTTAGAATTCAAATATTCTAGTTTAAAATGCAATCATTAAGTATTCATCCCTTATTAGATGTAATATATATTATAATTGGTTTTCCAGAACTAATAAATTTTTGATTGAAGGATTAAAGACTAAAAATCCAAAAACCATTGATACCATGTTTGATCTCTGAATTGATTGACCAACATACTTTTTGGGTTTTAGATCTAACAACTTCAAGCTTCATGGTCTCAAGCATAGGTTCTGAGAAACCACCTTTTTAATATATAATTATGATAAGATTTTAAGGGGATGGCATAGGTATTGTTTTACTAACAACCAAGTACCCATATCCTTGATAAAGATACCTTTGGCTTGAGCTAAGCCTTTTTCCATTGCCAACAATGTGTTTATAGCCCTGGTGGAGTTTACCATAATCACCTCAAAAATAATACAAACTATAGTGTTAAGTTTATTTCAACTTAATGCATGTTCATGTACACACACACACACACACACACACACACACACACACACACATTACAAACCCTTAGAGGTTGGGAATTTGTTTTTTGGATAGGTTTTAAGGTATTTTAGAACTTTTTTCCAAAAAGCATTCACTCATAGTGATTGAATTCTACCTAAGTAATCTTATGATGTGAGATTAATTTCTATTATGTATGAACTTTAATAATTCTAAGACCTTTATTAGTCAATTGTACACTTGTTAGAACTAGTTTACAATCATAACAAGATCACAGACTCCATGAAGTGGCAAATTGGAAATTAGATTCTTCCAATTTTCCAAACCAACACATAGCATAGTCTTTTACTTTAGACAATCATCTATGGGGATGTACACAAGTTTTACATTTTAACTCTTTAGATTTTAGAACTTGGGATGAATGCAAGAGAAAAATCAAGACCCTATCCAAAGGGATTATTGCTAAGCTATAACACAAAGCAAATACTCTACAGAAAGAAAATAAATGAAAGGAAACACACAACAAGAAAACAAAGAAGAAATGAAACTAATCTACCCTTACCCATTACTACACTAAACCAACTCATAGTCCTTTGGTAGGGTACAAGGGGCAATCGATAAGTAGTGCTTCAATTATTATACATTTATCGATAGAGCTAAGTCATTTCCTTGTAAGTATTTTAGTTTAAATGTGCTATCAGCTAGTATTTATGCAATTTGATATGGCTCAATCCAAAGGGACATGATTTTTTCATGTTGGAAATTTTTCTCATCAGCCTTGTCCCATAATAAGACCAAGTCTAAAATTTGGAATGTATTGCTTTTAGCCCTTTTATCAAACCACCTTTTAACTACATCCTGGTGTTTGATGAAATTTTTGAGGGATCATCTCTAGAATTCTTCATCTGGATGATATTTAGTATTCTTGATTGAATTATTTCATCATCATCCATTTATTCAACCATGAAATTTTAAGTAGGAAGCTATAATATGTTGGGAAATATCAGTTGTTTCCCATATACTAGTAAAAATGGAAATGATTTCAAAGCTTGCTTATATCTAGTTTGATATGCTTAGAAAGCACATTTTAATCATTACTACCACTCTCTTGGATTCTTGTCTACTAAATTATTTATTTCATTCATCTGGTTCTTATTTGTCTATTATGCACCACCATTCCCTTGTGGATAATGATTCAAGAAAAACATAATAATAATAATATTGTTATCATAAGCCCACTCTATAAATTTTATAGATTGGAAATCCAAGCCATTATCATGCACCAGAGACAAAGGAGTCCCAAATTTGGTTGTGATTTTCTCCTCTAAGAATTTGATGACATCAATTTACCTATAGTTTTTAGTAGTAATTGCTTCATTCCACCTGGTGAAAAGTTAGTGGCTATCAACACACATTTGTGGCCTACCAAAGAGTTAGGATTTATGACTCCAATTAAGTCCAATCTCCATTAGGAAAATGGTCATATTTCAATCACGATTGTAATGGCATGGTTTCCCTTGCCTCTCTACTATCAAACACTTGACATTGATGACATGCTCAAACATGAGCATGTGCATCCTTAAATATGGTAGGCTAGTAATAGCCTACTCTAAGTATTTTGTGGGTAATGGTTCTACTTGAAAGATGTCCACTTCTCAATTATCATGTAAATTATTGAGTATGTTTGTAATTTCCTTTCTAAAGACACATCTTAAGTATATTCCTTCATATTTTTTTCTATAAAACACTCCTATTTTGATCATGAAGTATGAAATTTTGAGTTTGAGTTCTCTCCTCTATTATTTTTTCAAATTTTGGGGGTAAGTGCCATTAAATAGGTAGTATATTATGTTTTTTACCAATCTTCACTTGAGATCTAGTATAATTCTACCTATAGAACATCAATCTGAGGATCAGTCTTAGTAATCAACTGAATTAAGCCTTAGAGTTATACCATCTTGGTTGAATTGATCTTAATGTCATATTCTTAGATCTTTGTCATCCATTTTCCTCATATTTCTCCTAACTCATTCTGGCTAAGCATAGGCTTAATAGTAGGGTTAGGTACAATGGTATGTGTCTTGTTTCAGAGGATGTATTATCTAAACTTATTTATGACCTTTACCAAGGCATACACTTATTTGTCCAAGATAGGGTATCTCAATTCAACATCCTTTAATTTTTTACTCATGAAGGTGATTAGGTGCTCTTTGTCATCTAGTTTATGCATTAAGATGATAATAATTGTATGGTTAGAAGCAAAATAATAAAGGTATAAATATTTACCAAAATCTTGGCTAATTAACATAGGTGCCTATATTATGTCCTCCTTGATGTTAGGAAGATTTCATAACCTTGGAAATTCAATAAAAATTCACATCCTTTTTCAAAATGTCATTTAGGGGTCTAAATTTTTTTTTGAAACATAAATTGAATTTACGTATAAAGTTAATTTTTTCAAAAAATGATTTTAACTCTTTTTTACTACTAGAAAAATCAACCTTAAAGATATCACTAACTATATTAGGGTTAATCTCCATACCATCCTTTTTGATTATGTGTCCCATAAGATTACCTTCAATCACACAAAAGATACAATTCTTGGGGTTGAGGGAGATACCAAAGGTTCTACATTTCTCTATAACTTATTGAAGGTGCATCATATGATCTTTGCTATTCATAGAGAAAATTGTTAAGTCATCCATGTAAATAATAATGCACTTATAAATTATCCCTTGGAATTCATGATTAATGACATGTTGAAAGGTATCCCTAACATTTATGAGTTCAAAAGGCATCCTTATGTATGTGAATGTTACCCACTTGGTCATGAAGTTAGTATTCATCTTGTCTTCTCTATTAATAAACACCTAGATGTAACCAGAGAAGAGATATAAAAAGGACATCATTTGAGAGTTGTTAACCATTTGAATTTCCTATTACAAATAAGGAAATATGTAATTATCCTTTTCTAAAGATCTGTTGAGGTTATAAAAGTCTACATAGAGTTTATTTTCACCATTTTTCTTCTTGACTAGGACCAGGTTGGACACCCATGTGGAGTGTCTGATAATGAAGACAATGATCACATCTAGTAACTTCTTGACTTTTTTATAAATGATAGGCTTCAAAATTGGGTTCATGAGTCTTTCCCTTTGCTATAAATGTTTTCATGCTTCCTTTAAAGGGATCATATGAGTGATCACCTAGGTGTCTAAAAATTTGAGATCTTCATAAGACCGTGCGAGGACATCCTTTAATCAAGATAAAATGTCAGTAGATTAAACCAATTCTTCCTTGTTATAAATAACCTTAACTTTTATATTTAGAGGATTTCTCAATGAGCCAATATTAATTTTCTTGTAATCCTCACCACTTGCTTTGGGCACCTTGGTATCACTAGTTGACTTGTCTTGAATGAATACTCTTTTTAGAGAGACCATGCCTTTAGGAATTCTATTCTTTTTCAGCTATATTATTCCATCTTCACTAGTCTCAACCTCATTTTCAAATTCTTCTTCCCATTCATAAATTATCTATGACTCAAAGACTCTAGAACTAGTCATGGAAATGATGATTTGCTTATCATCATCAGACACTTATAAGTGATTGATGTTGTCTAGAATAGAAGGGCACAATATAATTTTGACTATTAAATTTTATAATTAAAGAGCTTTAGGTGGGACTAGATTTACTACTATAGAAACCAAAACATCCACCAACCAATTTTCATCCTTGGGTATAAAGGCAATGTTAAATGCTTCAAAACTCTCAATAAAATCCCATGCTCTAAATTTATATTTATTCGAATAAGAAATATTGCATTAGTATTGATTACTTACCTATTTGATGACTAATTCTGAATCACCATGTACTAAAAATTACCTTACCCTATGTTTGATGGTGAATTGAAGTCTTAGGATCAGGACCTCATACTCTACAATATTATTAGTGCATGGAGATTGAAGTCAATAAGATGGTAAATATTATTAACTAGCTATATTTTTAAATATGATATCTACCACTAAGCCTTATTTATCTCTCATACCATTGAATTATATCATCTTGAATCCTTCATCTTTGGCCACTCAGATAATTTCATTTGAATTGGAGGTATCAAGAGCATACATGCCCAAGTCTATGGATTGGAGATTTACCTTTTTATTATTTGACTTATACTCCATTATCATTAATCTCATTCTTATCTCTCCCTTGATTTAAATCTGAATGGGTACACCCCTCAAAGGTAGACACATATACGAGTAGTCCATGGACATATATATGTTTAGGGATTTTTTCTAGTCTCTACTTAATAACATCGTATATGCTTCTATTATTTCCATGACTTGAATTTTGATGAACTACTAAATATAAGGTTCATGAGCCACTTTCATATGAATGTTTAATAGTTCCCCTACAACCTTGACCTTTGACTTGTCCAACAGGATAATAACTCTATCAAACTAGATTAGACTTAGTTACAACTTTTCACAAATACCTATGGGTATTATGTTAGTAGATGCTCAAGAATCAAGTAAAAAATTATGCACATTCTTATCAAATATTATAATAGTTAATAGAAATGGATTAACCCCAACCCTTATTTTGTCTATTAACATATTTGTATTTTTAGTATTTAACTCTGTCTAATTTCTAAGTTTATGATTTTAGTAGCAAATCACGTTACTTAATTATTTGAGCAAGCTCATGTAAAGTGATATTAAATTTAATCTTCTTCATATATTCCATAATATTATATCCACCATTGGATCTAGTTATAAATAATTGTATAGTTAGTTGAATATCCTTTCCCTTGGGGGAGGAGGATCATTATTAGTTTTATGATCTAATGGAGTGTCAAATTTGTTGAGCAGTGTAGAAGTTGTCTCAAGCTCCTTTGGTATCTATTCTTAAAGGCACAATTACTCTTTTGGTATTTTTTAAAATCATGGATATCA
The DNA here is from genome assembly GCA_037957365.1 of Torreya grandis. Taxonomy (NCBI): domain Eukaryota; kingdom Viridiplantae; phylum Streptophyta; class Pinopsida; order Cupressales; family Taxaceae; genus Torreya; species Torreya grandis. The sequence continues at coordinate 874,295 of JARHVA010005183.1, read as the reverse complement.
TCCATGTTTTTATCATCTTTGTCTTTTTTTTTTAGGGAACTCATAAGTTTTAACGATAAGGTCCATTTTGGTAGTGGTAGACCCATTGTCCAATGTTATTCTATTTATAATACAACCAATATTGCCTTGATTATTTGAGATAATGTCATAACTTTCAAACTCACCTCAAAAAACTTATGAGGAATTTAAAAATTCTATGAATTCTAACTCTCCATCTTGAGATGTGATATGGAACCTACACCAATTGGGCAAGGCTAATTCATAGATATTTATGTTAGGTATCTTATTGGCTTGGGGCTCATTTTTGTTATTATTATTGTTCGAATGATTGAAAGGTTTGTTATAATTTTGAAACATGTAATTTATATTATAACCTTCCCCCATGTTTCCCATTTGACTTTGTATATTTAGAAAGTCACTACATGATTTTTTTATCATCCTCTAAATTAATTCTAGATTTCCGTTTGAGGACTAGGCTCTAGACAATGTTTTGGCTATTAAAATTGTTAACAAGGATAAGATCTTGAATATAATTTTGGGTATGAGATATAGAATTAGACTGATCTAAGAATACTATTTGTTAACCTAGATATACATGGCTTAATGGAAATTAATTAAGGCTAAGTATTTGATTTTATGTAGGCACATTTTGATTTACTCTTAGAACTAGATTCAAAATTAGTAAAGTTGGGTTGATGTTTGGGATAGTAAAGGTAGGATTCCCTTATGGGTTCATTTTCTCATTGATATTTATATATTATACATATTTAAGTGGTGGCATATTGACATTCATAACTTTGTGCAGAAAGACAATATTCATTGGGTCTAGGGCATTTATATAAACTTATGTTGTTAGGTCATTCATAGGCTAATAGGGGCTATGGTGAGGCTATCATCTTATGGAATTTATCATTGAAATTTATTATAGGGGAACTTGGGTCTCATTTTAGGACTATGAACATTAGTAAATAATCTTAGGGCTAGTGACCCTTTCAAATTTTGTAATGAAGGTATCATTAAAATAGTTCCACTTGGTGATGGAATCCTCTATAAAATTGAAGAAATCATAGGTTACTTCCCTAAAGGTAAATGGGAATATTTTTTAGACTATGTCTTCATGAATGAAGTTTAAAATCCAAAGAACTACCTAAAATGACTTGATATTTTCTTCAATAGTTATACCCCTAGATGGATTGAAGAGGGGAAGGTACTTTTTGGGATTCTTGGGTAAATCATACACATATTTTGGCACATTTATAGAGGATCCTCCTAACTTTTCCATGACTAGTTAGATGTAAAACAAAGGATGTGGTTGTTGGTTTACTAGAAAGGTAAGGTGGGGTTTAGATCTCTTATGTCTCCCTTTATTATCTTTGGATTTATGATGGCTTTCTAAATATCCAAGGGGATCTCTAGTTTTGGAATAAGATTTGGTCTAGGTCCTAAGAAAATCTAAGATGTTAATCAAAGTATCTATGTCAAAAATCTAAACTACTACAAAGGTTCATCAAATATTACTAAATAAGTTGAAGATCAACCAAATTATCATAAAATAACCCCATTAAAAGGTAAAAATAAAGTAGTGTGTTCTTATTTTACCTATTTTGATCATGATCCTTCAAATCTTTGAAGCCTACACAAAATTTTGTCAGAAGCTTGGTCTAACCTACAAAGATCAATGTTAGACAAGATATTTGAACTAACTTTTAGTGTATTAAACTTATCAAAACAATTTAGAATGAATAATTGTAAATAATACCTTAATGATATGTGAATTTACTCATTTCAGACCTCTAAAGCTTTAGCTCTATGATATTTCAGAAATAATCACTTATACACCAATCTTTACACTTATTTGCTATAGATCTAAAGTTCTCAGTTCAAATCATGTAGACCTTTGTAAATATAGATGAAATAGACCTTGATCTATTTGAATAATTTAATGACATGATTATATTTAATGTTTTTAGATGAAATTTAAATGGATTAGATGGGCAATGTCAAGGTACCTTTAAACTTGAGCTAGTATTTCAAGGATCTCTTGGAATATACACATTTCAAAAAAAATATTTCAAAGTTTACAAAGATCTTACAAAAGATGAAAAGAAACTATAGTGTTTACATCAATATTTGTGTATTTAAATAAATTATTATATACTTCTCTTTAAATACACTACAATTTTACTCAAAACAAACCAAGAAGGCCCTCCTTCTAGCAACAATTTATTTTGTTGATATATATATATATATATATATATATATATATATATATATATATATATATATATATATATATATATATCTGTGTGTGTGTGTGTGTGTGTGTGTGTGTTAAGGACATAATACAAATAATAGAATAATATTTCATAGTTTATAGTGTAGGTCCTAGAAGACCTTAGGGATTAATTTAGTTTTGTTAGAATGATTATGTAGCCACACCTTTAGTACACAATAAAGCCCTACTATAGGGACATTAGGAGCTTAGTAGTGACATAATCTATCTAAAATTTCTTTGTATTATTATGATGTCAAATTGATTTATATTTTGCCAACTTATGCCCAAAATTTAAACAAACAAGTGTATATTTATAGTGAAAATTAATCTAAAGGGATTCATATTTAAAAAATTAAAAAGGGGAAGTAGGGTAGAGTATAAAATAAGGCTTGCATTGCAATAACAAAGACCAACATATTTCCTTTAGTTATTTTTGATAATATTATAGATAAAACTAACATTCATGAGATCCTAGTGCTAGACTCAAAATGCCACAAATACAGGGGTGATTTTAAGTAAATAAAATGCATATATCTAGAAGGTATTCTTTAAAATATTTATCTACAACAAATTGCCTTAAGCACATTCATTTTCAAAATAGAAGGGAAATAGAGCATACACAAGAAATTTTGTTAGAATAGATGAAATCATAAACTATAAAGATGCATTCAAAACACTACTATCAGACTTAACCATTATAAAATTGAAATAATTTATCATTAGAAAAGCTTGAGAAATAAGAAAATATTAAAATAATGAAACAGTAAAAAAATTATAGGATTTCTTCTCTCTATTTTCATTAATTTCACAAAAAAATCAGTTCTAAAGTACAATTGAGGGGAAGGACCCATATATATCATCCCTTTTTCATACATAATATGATTACATTAGTTGATTAAGAACCAAATACATGACATATATCAGTGGATAAAGTCCCTCATGGCCTAAAAACTAAATAATAGTCCCTATTAAAATAGGGAAATATTTTACAATATATTAAGGGGAATTAAAACATGAAATTCATCAAAATAAATCCTAAAAACTTACTATATCACTCTTGAGGTGTCACATTGTGATCTTACTAATGTGGATAATGATGAAGCTCTTAGTGTAAAAGAAGATGAAAGTGAATACATAGAAGTTGAAGGAGTGCTTCCTAGTGTGACTGAAGAAGAAGAGATTCCAAGAGGGGTTAAGGAGGAAGAAGTTCCTATGGAGACTATATATGGCCTACTACTTGTACATTTATTAATCTCTATCTATCCCCTCTATGCCTCAGATCATTTATTGTAATCACTATCGATTAAATTCAAATCAATAATGCATTCCTTTAGTAATTTGATGGTGGGACTTGACATTGCATCATGTTTGCTCAAGAGAGGTCCCATGGCATTATTTATTACCAATATTTTTTCTATTATTTTATTGGTAGATGTATCCAAATGTACCATCTCCTATCTAAAAGTCACTCCCTGAGTTAGATCTTGCTTTCTAAAATTTACAATGAAGTTTTATCATTAAGTTTTGAAGGCATCCTTGCTAACAATAGAACCATCCTTATTATTAAGGTGTGTGATCTCATCACCTTTAATTAGATTTATAACTCTATAACCCTAATAGATGAGAAACTGGACCATGGATCTAATTTCATCAATCCCCTAGTTCAAAGATTTCCTTCCAATTATATAGGACTGAACAATGTTCAAGTCCTCTAATGGGATCAAGTTTAGGTCTTCAATATTTTTCATCCTAATATACTTTACCAAGTTGATTACCTTATTATCATACATCCCATACGTACATTATACCTTGATAATCCTATTGTATAATTCATCCCCTATTACTTTGTACTAATCCAATGTGTCCAATGTATCAAACATTACCTCCACATCCCATTCTACCTTGGTTATGGTCTCATATGGTAATTTGGATTTGTGGTATTATTTTAAATTATTTTCTCTTTGTTTTATTCATTTTACTAATTCTATAAGTGTATCACCATATGCCTTTAGAGCTAAGAGGGGGTCCTCTTCATACTATTATTATTGGCTAGGCATGGCTCTTTTCTTATTGGCAAACTTAAACAAGGTCTCTTTAGAATCATACATAATTGTTTGATCTAGATGATTATGTTGTTCCTAAAATATAAGCCTACCTAGTATATTTCCTAGTATCATCTCCCACCTCCAAATTAGGAGACAATGCTTGTAGAATCCTCTGACTAAGTTAAGGGTTCATTTTTCTTTCCTCCTCAATACTAGTAACATGAGTTATGTATGTAGATGCTCTTACCTAAGGATCTTTAGGTTAAAAAACTTCATATAAAATTGCATCCTCTAACCTACCCTTAACTTTTGGGATATTGGAGGCCTTTAATCTATATTTTACTGATAAATAATTAGTTATGTTGATGTATAACCTACCTTCATCTATAGGCTCATGATGGTAAGTGATGCTTAAAGCTACCCTGTGTTTGATGTAATTTTTGAAAGTTATATGCTCAAGGTGCCATTCCTCATTACCATCTCTTTACAAGTCAAAGGTAGACCTTTATTTGGTAGAAAAAATGATTGAGTTCTAGTTATTAATCCTAAACTAGCTAATGTTAGATAGATGAGGGTGAACTAATCGTCTTTCTTTACTCTTGCACTGTCCATCCACCCCTATGAGTAATTGGAAGTCAATTTTTTGTTTAGTTAGCTTGTCTAACACTATGGTGGGAAACCTAGGGGGTGTCTTAACTCTGCCTATCCTTATCATTGTTTAGATGAGGTAATACTAATAAGATCCTATGGTGCTTAGTGTTTTTCCAATTTTATTTAATAACCTGGGCATGAGCCTCACATAGATGGACCTATACACTATTGGATAGAATTGCTTGACTAAGGCCCTCATTTCCTATTTGTATTTGTAGACTCTTACTTTTAAAAAGGTGATAAGTATATTCCACTTTAGTTTTATATCCCAATTGGTGAATAAGGGGAACTTATGGGTAGTACATATGGTATCCCCTAGGTAATAAATTATGTATAAATGATCTCCCTAGTTGACCATGACACTTTTGATCTATGCTACGAAGTTGAGGGATATTATTTCTCTTAGAGTGGGAGTCTTTGCATCATATATTATCATCGATAGAAGTGTAACACACTTCTCATCTATGTGGCCTATGTCCTCATCCCCATGCAATCGACTCATCATAGCCATTCCCATTCACACTCCCTTCCTAAATTGGGTGATGGGGATTTGCATGATTTTGGAAATGCATATATTTTTCCCTTATTCTCATCCTATTCTCTCAAAACTTCCTTGATATCATGTTTTTAGAGACATTGGGTGATATTTTCTTGATTGTAAACAATATCTAGTTTGGGTAGATCATAATAAGCCTGAAAGGTTAGCCTAGGTATGAAAGAAATGTCTTGACACCCAAATTAAAATATATAATCATGTTGTTAACACACTTAGATTGAACAGACATTTGTTAGACTAAGGCTACATAGGAGAATGCCTCTTGGTAGATGCCAAATATTTTAACCCTACAAATTTGAGTGATAAGAAGTCTAACCTATCTTATACATCATTTGAGCCTTCCTCATAATCATTATCCCTATCTATAGTCCTTTCTACATGGTAGAGTAATTCATTATAAGGATTATCTTTAGTGGCTAATGAAACAAAGTTAAAACTAGTATCTCAGAAGATGATGTTTGTTATATAGTATTAGAGAAATGTAACTTGTTCTTGTTTGTTATCTTTGGATGTTCCATATTCATCCATGGCTTCAATTTTCTAATTGATAAGCTTGCAGATTAATTTAATGGAAAATGAATATATATAAGTCCTTATAAATAATCATAAAATACTTCATAACTCTTAGCAGATGATAATTGGATGAACCTATTACTTTGATGGCAAAGGAAAACATAGATGGTAAGCTTTAAACTCCAAATTTAGAACTTAAACTAAAAGATGTCAGTATAAATAGAAAGTATATTTAACCTAATTTGATTTAAATATAGGGTGGCTCTTCAATTTTATTTTAATGGCTTCAAAAATCCACTTTAATGAATTAGCCAATCACTGCCCTCACCTTGTCCACATGGATTATTATTATAGGTTTGAATTTTTTAGTGAAGTGACATAAATATAGAACCACAAAAATGAGCCCCATTAGCATTTAATTTTCACTTACATCAGGCACTTCATGGATAGTTATGCACCACATAGGTACCTTAGTTGGCATTTGCTTAACACTTGGCACCTTTTCTTACACTTCAACCTTTTATTTCAAATATTAGGATATATAAGTGGATTTCATGATATTTTACCAAATGTTATCTTATGGTTATATCTATCTTATTTTTATGTTATGTGGCTTGACCCCTTTTATTTTTTGATTGATGTGACCTTGGGACCTCTACTAGTTTGCCAAATAGAAAGTTGTCATTTACTCGAATTGTCACACATATTTGTTATATAAAACTTTCTTTAGACCTAACTAAAATGACATTTTTCCAAGTGATACCTTTTTATTGGATTTATCTCCACTAAGATTCATAATTTACTTTTATTGCATCATTATCATGTGATAGAGGTCCAAGTGTCCTCTACCTATTATTCTCAATTATCGAGTCACTTTCACATCACTTCTAGCTACCCAAAATGAAGTGACTAGTTATCAGGTGTCATCTTGTCATGCAATAATAGTTTTGAGATATTATACTATTAAACCTCATATATGGGGGTTGTAAGGATGTAATCAAGTGACAAGTGGCATGGTGTGATTGAATCACTTTATCATAGAACTTTAGAAAGTAATCGAGTCTTAGAAGGCCATGATTTGGTACCACATGGGATATTCTGATTGGGTCAAGAATGATTTGTAGGCCAAAATTAATAAATTAAATGACAAGTGGCATCATGAAACTGGGTTGCTGGGGTCACAATATTCATGAACTTGTAAATCATTTTTTAACATGAAATATCATGACTAAGTGCCAAGTTGCACACTATGATAGGATAGTGGGGTCTCAATAATTTATAATTTTTACTTGAGATTTAAACACTATGAGTGAGTGATAAGTGGCACATTATGATTTGGTCACTGGGTTACAATAATTTTTAAAACCTAAAAGATGCACAATAAAGCTTGGAACTTTATGTGGCTGGGTGTCTAGTTAATGCGACACTATCACATGTTGATCAAGGTTGAGTTGGAATTAGGTTCCTACATAAAGGAAAAAAATACAAAATCTAGAAACTAATGAGATAAAATAAAAGGTAAAAGTCTAAATTAATAAATATTGAGTACAAAATCCAACTTGGACCCTAATATAAAACTTAAAATTAAGGTACATCATAGTATCGAGTACAAATTTTGACATGGACAAATTAATACCATGATTTGGAAACCTTAATTAAATAATATTTATAAATTATTAGGGATCATACCTTATATATTAAAATTTTAACCCCTTATAAGATCACTTTTCAAAAAATTAGATCATTATAAAAATCAATGAACTAGACATTAATGAAACATTTTAAAAGGTACCCATTAATATTTGTCATGGACCAACATGACTTTAAATCATTCAAGTTATATAAAGGGGTTTTAATCATGTAGAGCCAATGTTAAGGTATATCCTAGGGTGAATGACCCAAAATTTTCATAGGGTCCCCATTTTTAGGAAAATGGGGTGTTTTAGTCTCAAAAAAGAGCACTAGGTAGTCATTTTTTAAGATAATTATCAAGACCCCTCTATGTTGAGAGTGCAAATGTGGATGAGGACATCAAACACATATAAAATTAATGTGTAGGTTTAATATCATATAAATCCTAAATATGATTAATTTATCAAATTGATATGTGATAGGTTAGTATAAAATACCACAAGCATTATTTTTGGAAGATGGGTGAATATGAGGTTCTAAGACACATGCAAAATATTGGCCACCAAACAACATAATTCACTTAGGTGAAAATATATACACATGGATACACAATTAAAAAATACTATGGGATATTACACTCAATAACGGATTTTGTAACTAACTCACAAGGTGAAAACATTATTCAATTTAATCAAATGGAGATTGGGTAAGCTTCTTTTGTATGATGGTTTTGTTGACCATTTTAACCACAAGTCAAAATGAGTCAACCCCCTATAGTACAAAAAATGATATAGGGGTATATTATTATGATATATTGTGTCTCATGGTTCATTTTATGTAATTTAATAACTTATTATCCTTGGTCATGGTCCAATTTAGTCTTTATGTCATTTTATGTCATTTAGGGCTCTTAAATGGGTCATAAATGAAGTTGGTATGGTTTTATAGGTGTATATGTGTCCTAAACCTTGTTATAAATGTACCTAATGTTATTAACTATCACATTCATTTTCAATAATTTCATTACTAATATAAACATGTAGGTATTAACTGAAAATAAAAAAATCAAGTGACAAAGAGGGAGTTTCAAACATTGTATAACCTATAGGAAAGAGTGGCATGTGGGAAAAGATTATGGAGTAAAATTTAAAATTACATGAATAAATTTAAATGGTTTTTATTCTTTTAAAGTTCCAAAAATGGGCTAAATCCTTTCTATCTCTTGATCATTCCATTATGCAAGTAAAATTAGTCAAGAGGTCTTTAGATAGTATGACTAGTAGAAGGACTTCCAAGTCAAAATATCTTGGTTGTGGATGTTAAACTTGGTTAGATTAATTTTAATTTTTTTATTTATATTAATGGTGTTTTATACTTTATGACCCATTCCTAAGAAGTTGATTATCTAGTTTTGCTTGTCAATCCCCATACCCTATAGGATTCAGTCCTATTTGAGCTAGTCCATAAAACTCAGTTGATGAATTTTATTATATGGTATTTTTAATTAATTATCTCATGTTTACCATGTTTTTTTCATTACTTTAAGTGATTTTATGATACAAAAAATTTAGGTTTCAAGTTGATGTTGTTAGTGAGGTTGCAGTTAATTTCTAACACTTGCAAAAGGTTTCTTTCTATGTAAGGGTTTCCTATGGATAGGATATGTTGTATTTAATTTTTTCCATGTCATGAAAATTACCCTTTTTCATAGATTAGTCTCTCAATACGATGTATTTATATAGAACACAATCATATGTAGTACACAGTTAACATTCTACTTGTTTCCAACTATAGTCATGGTGAATGAAAGTATTTATAATGTTCATGGAGGTGTGATAAATAGTCAAAGAGGTGTGGGATATAAATATAAATCATGATAAATAAAAATAATCCCATATAAGTGACATAATAAGTATTGTGATAGTCAATGCAATATACATACATAGTCAATCCATTGATGTACACCTATAGGTGCTTGAAGGAGGATAATTATGTTGAGATAAGGCATATAGGTCATTTGAAACCATTAAAGGTTTTGAGGATCCATTTTAATTTGTTGAGATAGTATATAAATTGTTGAATTATCATTCACCGTGTATATTTTTCATGTTCCTACTCACTGCCTAGTTTGTAACTGAATACACACCTACAAGTACCCCCATAAAGATTTGAAGGTGTTGTTCAAAGCTGTGTGAACATGTTTTAAAATCTCATTAATTTTTTTTCATGTTAAAGGTAATTTTTTAACCATGTTTGTGCCATTATACTAGAAAAAAATCTTGAGAATTCACCTCAAGTGAATGAACTATGTTTTATGGGCAAGTTCCCTAAAAGCTCTAAGATAGAGCCCTAGGCACTTTTGATTCCCTTATGTAATGATTTATTAAGGATTTTAGATACACAAATGTTTCCATATTTTATCCCCATATTATTGGTAAAACTTTGAAAAATTGAGTGGGTGTGTGACTAGATGAAAGTGATGTTTGAAGGTCTCAAACTCATGATATTGTTCATTGCTTTTCTTTAGTGTTTTCTACAGGATTTTGAGTTTACAAATAGCTCTACATCCAATTTTTTAGTTTAGGGGAATATATTCACGTTAAATTCATCACATAAGGGTAATGAATACACCAATGATTCAAATTTCACTATAAGAGGTCAAAATTTAGGCTTTTGACCCCATCAACACCTATAGGTGTGCTCTGCCCCAGGACAACTTCGCTATAGTTGATTATAGACTCGTATAGGTCCATGACATGAGTTTAGACATGAAAACACCAAAAAAATATAGTAAAATATTTCTTAAATGACCTCAAATGAATAATATAACATGTGACATATATTTTAAGATGGGTACTCACCTATAAAACCCCTGTTATTCCATAAATGGTCAACTATAACTCACTATTGTTGACAGTGATCAAGACTATGGTGTTATGGGTGTTGACACATCATGAGAATGAATTTAATGGATCTAAATGTATGAAAAATTACCTTGGGGTTCTAATTAAGTCATTGGGAATTATTTTAAATGTTCAACTATGTAGTATCCACCTACAAGCATTACATATAGTCAACACCTATGTTAAGACCATTCAAGGTGAGAGTGAGAAATGGATGGTTGGTTGAAGTTTTGTAAGAATGTTGAAAAATTGGATAATGAGAGTGACCATCCCATGATAATATTATATAATTTAAATTTTTAAAATAGAGTCTCATATAAGTAACATATAGTCAGCATATAAAGCCTACACATAATCAACTTTCTCAAAAGTCTGCCTTGGGTTTTTTGGGTTTTGAAATGTCTATCCATGTGATCAAAATCTAAAAATTTACATAGATAATCCAAAAAAATTTAAAAATATATCATATATCAAATTTTTATGAGATAATATGGGAAGTAACCTCTATTCTATCTTAGATAAGGGGTACTCCCCAAGGGTGAAAACTTGTAAGTTTTGATAAAAAAATGTGAGGGTCAATTTAAGATTGATTGAGGCCTCCCATGAAGATTATAATAGCTATGTTATACATTAATGAACATAAGAGAATCCTCAAATATTATAGAATCCCAATATGGTGGTTTAAACCTATAAGGATAAAAGTGGATGTACTTGATATAATCTAGGCCTAAAACCCTCAAGGGGTTTGTTACCACTTCTAGCATTAGATAAACACTCAAATCCCTTATAACATGTTTTTGGGGAGTTATAAGGAGTTTTAAACCTATTTGAATGTAAAAAATACCATAGAGAAGCTATTTATTAGCTCATACCACTCAATCCTACATAAAATGGAGAACAAATCTTGAGAGTGAAACTTTGAGAGCTCACACCTACTTGGACACTTTGCATGGGAGTCTAAGGAGTTGGGTAATGATGAAGAAGGCCATAAACATTGTTTTTTTGGAATTTGTTTGTAAATATAATGTAAGACCTACATAAACAATATTTACAAGGAAAAATTACTCTAAACCCTCTAAAGCCCTTGGTAGTGACCCAATTGGGAAAATGAAAGAGAAGGATCATCAAAATTAACTATAATGGCTTGTGATATGATTGGAGGTTGTGAAGGATTCTCTAAGGCTCCTCCCCATCAACCCTAATTGTACCCTAGATGTATGGATATGATGTAAAATGTATTTTCTTGACTATTTTTGGTGTTTTGTAGGTATGGAAGGGTTTAAAAGGATGAAATACCATTTGAGAGATAGATATTAGGACTTAAAACAACTAACCATGTTCATTTATGGATTCAACTAATCTCACAAATGCCTCTACAAGTGCCTTCATCTCAGTCACTCAAAAATAACATAGTGAATAAGTGAGAAGGTGAAAAATATAAGTGGGAGGAATTTTTAGGTCAATTTGAGGAATATAATGCCATTATGTACATTTAAAGGTATCATACACTCCTATATATGGACTATTTTGGAAAAATAAAGGCAACCTTGGTGTCAAGTTTGCAAAGTGAGTGAAAAAGGAGTTATTTGGACTATAGGTAGTGATAACTCATGTCTAGAATAATATTGATGATTAGGGACACCTCTAATACATTTTGGATAATGTATAAAACTAACCCCTCTCATTTAAAACATAACATATATCCATACTCTATTGTGGGACGTTCCAAAAGGGCCAAATGTGAAGGTAGTTTTTTAAGCATGCAATTGAAGATCCTACGCTACATTCAATATTTTCATGTTTTAAGGGACATTTTTCCAAGTATACCTTAAATTTTATATCCCATATTCCTCTCTCTTATTTTTTTAAATCCTTTTCTCATAATGACAGATGTCTTAATGACTCTTAAACTTTTTTCTCCTCTTCTCTCTCAGATTCTATAAGTAGTATCCATTTTGGATCTTAGAGACTAACACCACAACATGTATGGTGAATCCATACTAGTTTTCACATTGTAATTTTCATTATAAAAATAAATTAAATCTAGATTGAGTTCATATCTATTCTTTTCAAAAAAAATTAAGAGATGTATAGTGAATAGTTAATAGATATCTATGTATCCTTACTTTCTCTCAATCCTTACATGTTTGAAGTAAGTGAATCCACTCTAAAAGGTCATATGAAGTTTTTTTAAGAGTATGGATCTATTATAAAGTGTAAAATGATCCTAAGTATCTAAAATTAATCTATGGTTTCACTTACTTTGGATAGTCTTCATGCATATCACCTTCATATTGAATAACTAAATCGAGAGCATTCTAAGACTTTTAGAATAGTGTTTTACACCTTATCTCTTAGTGAAAGAAGTATGATGGAATTGTGGAAATATATTTTTTGTATAACCACCTTATATTAGTTTAATTTCATGCAAATATCTATCCCTTTTACCATAATCAACTAGTTAAGTAGGTGATAAGTATTTCAAGGTATATTTAGGGAAATAACCCTTAAATCTAGAGGTCTACTTCTACTATAGGTAAAGCCACATAATTAGAATTTTTTAATGCTACCAAAATATGGAGGATTTAACACCTTTATCTATGGTTCAATATTTGGTGACAACAGTTCTGGCATGCCCATTGGTACCCATTGTCTTCAAGATAACTTGTCAAGGTGAATGTTGGTCTTGACAATGTTAGCTACAAATTGTTGTGATACTCAACATTTGACAACTCCATTAAAGGTAAAATATAAATCAATGACATTATTTTATCATAAATTTCCTCTCATGATTCATTTTTATTACATGTCATCATTTATTATAATTCTCAATCCACCTATTTAGCCTAAACTTCCTCTTGAAGTTCAATACCCTCAGCCTAATCTGCCCTTTGAAGATCAAGAAGATTTTGATAGCTAAGAAAGTGAAGAGATTTAATGAATTAAATATCTTGAAGAATAAATGGATAGGAAAAATTCCTTTACGTCCTTTAATATTGAATATCCAATTCACCTTGAGGCCTATGATGGCATTCCTCCTAATACCACAAAGAGTGTGCCGACATTCAATGGTGAGAGTCATGTTACACCTAGTGAACACATCAAGGATATCTCTAATTTTTGTATTTTCCAAAATTTCACCAAAGATAATATCTCCATTATACTCCTTGCCATGTATCTTATATGGAAATCACTTGATTGGTATATAAATTTGCCTAGTGGATGCATAACATCATGGGGTTACTTTGGAGTGTTATTAACTTCAAGTTTTGAAGATGAATGTGACCATACCTCTCTCATACATCAACTAAATGTTATTATAATATGTTACAAGGAAATAATTCATGACTTCAATGAGAGGTTTCAAAAAACTTGGTATATATTGCCCCCTCCTATGAGACCACCTACTAGCTTTGTGTTCCCCACATACTTGAGAGTCATTGGTACTAATATTGCTATCATGCTTAAATCCATGGGTGGTTTCATTATTCCCTAAGCATATGAATTTTATATTAGAGATTATAATGGCCTTTTTAAAGTATTAAAATTGTCTCCTAAGGTTTCTATGCCTCTACTACCCAATACCCTTATTGATAATCTAAGTGTGGCATATATTCATAGGAAGGTAGATAATGTCATGGATAAGGATGCATATATTAAAAGGTTATAATATAATATTAGGGGAGGTACCATGAAAAAAGGGTAACTAAAAACCATTATTCCTATCAATATAAATATGTTCAATAATATGGAAGAGGAAAAGGTCAATGGTAGCCTAACTTTAAAACGATTACCAATGTGCACAACCCTAATTCCACCACCATTGCAAGAGAGATGGTATCAATGCATAACAAGTTACTACAAGGATAATATTGGTAAAAACACAAATTTATGGATTATAATTAAGGTGTAAATCAATCCTTAATTTCTAGTGGAGGAGTCACTCGTTAGTTGAATATGAAGTCATGATGCAAGAAAATGAGGATTAGTAGCCTCATAGAGAAAGCTTCACCAAATTCTTGGTGGAAGATACTTTTTTATTCAACCAAGGAACCTATATTAAAAAAAATACAAGGTATAAGAGGAAAGATATAGGAGGTGAAAATATCATTCCTAATAGTTCATCCAATCCTTCTACAAGGTAGTAAAACATGGCTTCAAGCATGACAGTCCCAAACACAACTATACCTCCTCTAAGTCAAAATATGGTATGGTCTTATCAAGGTTTATAAATTATTTAAGTTACAAGAAATAATTTGCATATAAATACTAAATATAATGTGATTAATACTTCCATAAAAATAGTGGATTCTTTGAAAAGTGGCAAGGAAATTATTTATTTGTTTATGGGATGTCCTGCATATCATGGAAAAAAATAACTCTTGAAAAAATAACTATCCATTATCCCTAATATTACTTCACATTCAAGTAAAAATGATGGTCATATAGATCTTAAAATTAACCTAATATTATTTTTTAACCATCTATGAAATATAAGAAGCGTCCACCTTTCTACCTCACTCTCATAGTGGATGGCAAACTAGAACACAATGGTATAATTGATAGTGGTGTTTATACATTAGTCGTGCCCAAAGTTGTAGTTAATAATTTGGGCCTAAAATATGAAACCCTTAAAAAAGGAGTGCTTCACATAGATGGTACACCTACCAAGATAATAGGTTTGATAAAAAAATTGAAAATTTTTCTCTATCAATTTCCTAGCTTTCCTATCCTCTAAGACATTATTGTTATATACCTTCCTACTCACTTTACAATTTGTCGTTAAAAGGATATCTCTCTACTAAATGGTCCTTATTGACCTTTATAATAAGTTATGGAACCAAGGTGACAATAAGAACTCATCCTATTACAAGGTTTTGTATTGAGCCCTACATTCAAACAAGTTCTAATTTAAATTGTGTTGTCCATGATAAGGAGAAGTCTAGTGTGGATGATGGTGATTCTAAAGTTGATGGAATATATAGCTTATTTCTAGATGAGTATGGTGTGGATTCTTATGAACATCATCCTTATGCATACTTTGAGCAAACTAACCTTGGAACTTATATCACGCATGAATATCCATTTGAGGGATCCGAGGTAAGTGTCAAACATTCTTTCTCAAAAGTTGTTAAAGGTAACTACATGATTCATGAGTATGATGATGATAAGTTAAATAACCTAATTTATCAACATAATAGGAGTGATTATCTCTTTTTTATTGTTATTTATAAATTTACCCTTGATGATGACACTCATGACGTAGAGGAGGATAACCTATGGTAAAGGTTCAATGTCATATGTCAAGAATTTGATCAACTAAGTAATGCTACTTCCCATCCTAAGAAATATATATATGATCTGTTTTATAATGATTCTAAGTAACATAATTTTTAGTGTCTCACCATGCATGGAAAGTAATGTCATGTTGTGAATGAGGATGAACTATGGTAAAGTTTCAATGCCATATGCAAATAATTTGACAAGTTGGGTAACACTCTTTTTTCTCAAAAAGATTCTATATCTGATGTCAAGATTGCTAATGAGACTAAAAATTGTGTTATTGAGTGTTCCATCAAGCACAAGGATGAATGTAATTATGTTGATCAAGAGTCTATAGTCATGAAAGAGATTGATAATGTTATTATCCAAGAATTTGTAGGCATGGAGAATGAGATCAAGGTAGATTTTGTTATGCTTCAAGAACATTAAAAATAGATATCTGATGTTGATCCACTATCAAGGGTATTGGATCATAAATAATAATAACTTGTTGATCATATAAATCAAGTATAATCTACCTAAGGGGAGAGAAAAGTTGAGGTAGTTGTCATACATTCCATTCTATAGTTTGAAGAAGACATACTAGATATGACAGTGATCAATAGGATAATAGAAATAATCAAGGCTCTTAGAGATAAAGAAAGATAGATCATTAAGACTCAAAATATTTCACTTTCATTCCTAAGAAGACACACAGGTAGTAGACTTATTGATCATATCCATATGTAAGTGGTTGATGATGGACATGATTCACATGCTAGATTGCCTTCATAGAGTGACAAAGATGCAAGGGTAACTATCTTTGACCTTGGTTTAGGTTGATAATATGTTTTTAACCTCAAGAGTGAGGTTTTTTAAATAGTATATTAGGGGTGTGTGTCTTTCTTTTAGTATATTTTGTTCCATAAGTGTTTTAGTTGAACACATGTGCTTCTTTTGGGTGTGACTCATTTTGTGTGTCTTTCCTTTATGTTTGGTATGTTTTAAAAGTGAAATTTATTTTTGAACCTATGTATAAGTGACTCTATATCCAAATTTACAATATTAGGCTACTGGTCTTAGCATAGCAAGCATATCACCCTTAGGAAATGACCAAGAATGTTGACCATTTTGACCACAAGTCAAAATAAGTCAACCTCTTATAGTACAAAAATTGATATATAGGTATATTAGAATTGTATATGGTGTGTAATGCTTTATTTAGTGTAATTTAATATCTTATTAGCCTTAGTCATGTTCCACTTTAGTCTTTATGTCATTTTATATCACTTAGAGGTCTTAAATGGGTCATAAATGAAGGTGGTATGGTTTTATAGGTCTAAATGTGTCATGAAAACCCTTATAAATGTACCTAATGTCATTAAATATAATGTTAATTTTAGTAATTTTATTACTAATAGAAACTTGTAGGTGTTAATTGAAAATTAAGAAAATAAGTGAAAAAGAGGGAGTTTCAAAGGTTGTAGGACCTATGGGAAAGAGTGGGGCATGGGAAAATCTTATTGAGTTAAATTTAAACTCCATAGCTCAATTTACATGTTTGGTCTAATTTTAAATTTCCAAAAATGGGCTAAAACCATTTTATCTTTCCATCTCTCCACCATGTAAGTAAAACTGGTCAATAGGTGGTGACATAATTCAACCAATAGGAGGAATTATAGGTAAAAATATATTGGTGTTGGATATTAAAAATTTTCATATTAATTTTCATGTTTATATTTTTAGGAATGGTGTTTTCATACTTTATTAACCACTCTTAATAAGTTGGTTATTTAGTTTTGCTTGCCAATCCCCACACCCTATAGGTTTTGTTCCTGTTTTAGCTAGTCCATATAGCTAATTTGATGAATTTAATTCTAGGGGATGTTTAATTACTTATATCATTTTTTTAATTTTTGGTTTCATGATTGGAAGTGATTTCATGAGCCAAATAGTTTAGGTTGTAATTTGATATTGCTAGTGAGGTTGAAGTTAGTTTCCAACACTTATAAAATTATTATTTCTATGCAATGTTTTCCTATGGATATGATATTTTATAATTAATTTTTTCCATGTAATGAAAATTACCCTCCCTCCAAGCTTATTCTCTCAAAATTATGTATTGATCAAGAACACAATCATATGTAGTACACAGTTAGCCTTATACTTGTTTCTAATTTTAGTCATGGTATATAAATGTCTCTATAATGTTAATATAGGTATGAAAAATATTATAATAAGTGTGGTAAATATCCTTAAAACATGAAAATAATCCCCTCTAAGTGACATAACAAGGGCTATGACAGTCAATGCAATATGCATACACAAACAATCCATTAATGTGCACATATAAGTTCCTAAAGGAGGATAATTATGTTAAGACAAGGAATATAACTCATGGTAAACCCTTAAATGTTATAAATATCCATTTTAATTTGTTCATATAGTCTAAAAAAAATTTAATTCTCATTTACCATGCACATTGTTCATGTTACTACTCATTGCCTAGTCTGCAATTGAATGCACACCTACAAGTGACCCCACAAAAATTTGAAGGTATTTGAACATGTTTTTAGAATATCCTTTAGGTTTTTTCATGTTAATTGTAATTTTTAAACCATCTTTGGTACATTTTACTAGCAATAATAATTGATAATTCACCTCAAGTGAAGGAAGTATGTTTTAGGGACAAGTTCCCTAAAAGCTCCAAAATAGATCCCTAGGCACTTTTGATGCCATTATGTAATTATGTAGCAATGATTTTAGACACACCTAAGATTCTCCATCTTGTATCTCTATCTTAGGGGAGAAAAATTGAAAAATGGAGTGGGTGTGTGACTAGAGGAAGGTGATGTTTGAAGGCTTCAAAGTCATGAAATTGTTCATTACTTTTCTTCATTGCTTTCTACAAGATTTTCAGTTTCCAAATAGTTTTGTATCTAAATTTGTAGTGTAGAGGCATATATTCATATTAAATCTATCCTATAATAGTAATTAATACACCAATTCTTCAAATTTCACTAACATAGGTTGAAATTTAGGGTTTTGACCCCATTAACACATACAAGTGTGTTCTACCCTAAAATAACTTGCCTATACTTAACTAAAGACACCAATATGTCCATGAGATGAGTTTAGGCATGGAAAAACCAAAAAATGATAGTTAAATATTCATTCAAGGAAATAAAATGAATAATAAACCATGTGTCATAGATTCTAAGATGGGTACTCACCTATAGAACCTCTATTATTTTATAAATGGTCAACTATAGTTAACTATAATTGACACTAAGCAAAAGTATGGTGCTATGGGTGTTGAAACAACATAATAATGACTTAGATGGATACAAATGGATTTAAAATGACCTTTAGGTTCTAATTAAGTCATTATGAATTATTTTCAAGGCTCAACCATGTAGTATGCACCTAAAATCATGGTGAAACTCATAACATAGTCATATACAGTCAACACCTATGTTAAGACTAGTCAAGGTGGGAGTAAGCAATGGAAGGTTGGATAAATGTTTGTGAGAATGGTTAAAATTTTTAAAATTAGAGTGACTAGTCCATGATAATATCATACCATGCAAACATGGAAAATAGAGTCTCCTATAAGAAACATACAGTCAGCATATAAGGCCTACACATAGTCAACTTTTTCAAAAATTTGCCTTGGGTTTACTAAGTTTTGGAAGGTTTATCCATGTGATAAAATGATAAAATTTTTAATATATAGTCCACATAGATTATATAAAACCTTCATATATTCAACTTTTATGATACAATAGGGGAAGTGCCATTTATTTTGATTTAGACATAGGGCACTCCCTAAGGGTGCAAACTTGCAAGTTTTGAGAAAAGAAGGTGAGGGTGAGTTTAAGATTAATTGAGGCCTCCAATGAAGATGATAATAGTTGTTTCATACATTAATTAACATATTTTAACCCTAAATTATGATATAATCCTAATAGAGTGGTTTAAACCTATAAGGATGTAAGCATACTTACTTGGTCTAGTCTAGGCGTAAAAACCTCAAAGGGTATGCTACCACTTCTAGCATTAGAGGAACATTATAATCCCTTATAAAATTTTTATGGGGAGTTATAAAGAGTTTTTAGTCTATTAAAATTTAGGGAAAATCATAGATAATCCATTTATTAGATCAAACTAACTCAATCCTACATAAAATGGAGAATAAAGCTCTAGAGGGAAACTTTGAGAGCTCACACCTACTTGGAAACTTTGCATGGGAGTCTAAGGAGTTGGGGAATGATGAAGGAGGCCATAAAAAAAATTAGAATTTTTTCTTAAATCCAATGTCAGACCTATATGAATAATCTTTAGAGGGAAAAAGTACTCTAAACCCTCTAAAACCCTTGGTAGTGACCCAATTGGGAAAATTAAGGAGAAGGGGCATCTATATGAATTATAATGGCTTTAAATATTATTTGAGGTTGAAGAGGATTATCTAGGGCTCTTCCCCATCAACATGAGTTATACCCTACCTATATGGATAGGGTCTAAATTTTCTTATATTAAATATTTTTGGTGCTATTTAGGTATGGAAGGGTTTCAAAGGATTAAATAAACTTTGAAAAATAAATTAGTACCTAAACTACCTCACCATGTTATTTTCATGATTTAGATCATTTCAAAAATGCCTCTAAAAGTGCCTTCATCTTAGTTAGTCAAAACTAGCATAGTGAACAAGTGAGAAGGTAAAATCTCTAAGTGGGAGGCCTTTTAAGGTTTATTTTAGGAATATAGGGCTATAAGGTATATTTATAGGTTTCATAAAATTCTCTTTATGTATTGGTTTGGAAAATTTAAGGCCACTTTGATGTCAAGTGTGTAAGGTGAGTGAAAGAGGAGTTATTTGG
This sequence comes from Torreya grandis, assembly GCA_037957365.1. Taxonomy (NCBI): domain Eukaryota; kingdom Viridiplantae; phylum Streptophyta; class Pinopsida; order Cupressales; family Taxaceae; genus Torreya; species Torreya grandis. The sequence continues at coordinate 853,578 of JARHVA010005183.1, read as the reverse complement.
ACTATAGGTAGTGATAACTCATGTATATAAGAATCTTGATGATTAGGGAAATATCCAATATATGTTGGAGAATGTATAAAACCACTCACTCTTAGTTAAATCATTGGATATATCCCTATTATATTGTGGTACATTATAAAAGTGCCAAATGATGAAGGTAGTCTTTTTGAGCAAGTAATTGAAGATCCTAATCCACATTTCAAGATTTTAATGTTTTGGGGGAAATTTTTACAAGTAAACCTTGAATGTTATTTTACATATTTCTCTCTCTTTCATGTTTAACTCCTTTTATCAACATGACACATGTCCTAGTGAATCTTAGACTTATTTCTCTTCTCTCTATCTAAAATTCTATAAGTAGTAGCCATTTTAGATCTTGTAGACTAATACCACACCGTGTATGGTGAATCCCTGATGATTTTGAAATTTTATTTTTCCTCATAATACTAAATTAAGTCTGGTTTGAGTTCATATCTCATCTTGTCAAAGTGTGTTAATTTATGTATAGTGAATAGTTAATAGATATTTATATATCCTTGCTTTCTCTCAATCCTTCCATGTTTGATGCAAGTGAATCCAATCTATAAAGTAATATGAAGTTTTTTTAAGCATATGAATCTATTATCAAGTGTAAAATGGTCCTTAGTATCTAAAATGAATGTATTTTTTCACTTACTTTGGATAGACTTCGTGCATATCACCTTCATACTGAAATATTAAAGCTAGAGCATTCTAAGAATTTTAAACTAGTGTTGTATTCCTTGGCTCTATGTGAAATAAGTATGATGGTATTATATAAATCATTATAGTGTATCATCCCATTATATTAGTTTTATTTCACACTAAAGTCTATCCATTTTTACCATAATCAACTAGTTAAGTAGGTGAGAAGCATTTTAAGGTATATTTAGGGAGCTAGCCCTTAAATCTATAGGTTTATTTCTAATATAGTTAAACCCAAATACCTATAAGTATTCCCATTTTTTAAAAATATTGAGGAGTCTTTAAAACCATCCTCTAGGGTGAAATATTTGGTGACAATAGTTATGGCATGCCCAGTGGGACGAATTGTCTTCAAGATAACTTGTCAAGGTGAATATTGGTCTTGACAACATTAGCTACAAATTGGTGTGGTACTCAACATTTGGTGACTCCATTCAAGGCAAATTCTAGTTCAAAGAAATTTTTATCATAAATTTAATCTCATGGTTCTTACAAATCATCATCAAGTAGATTGATCAGTCCACCTATTCATCTTGAACTTCTTCTTGAAGTTCAATACCCTTAGCATAATATTCCCTTTCAAGATCAACAAGATTTTTCTAGAAAAGAAAGTGAAGATATTGAATAAATTTAAAATATTGAAGAATACATGGCTATTAAACACACCTTTCCAACATTTAATATTGAAAATCCAATTTACCTTCAGGCCTATGATGACATTCCTCCTAATTCCACAAAGAGTGTGCCCACATTCAATAGTGAGAGTCATGTTACACCTAGTGAACACATCAAGGATATCTCTAATTTTTTTAGTTTATACAATGTTACTGAAGAGAATATTTCCATTAGACTCCTTACCATGTAACTTAGATGGAAATTACTTGATTGGTATATAAATTTTCTTGGTGGATGCATCACATCATGGAATGACTCTAGAGTGTTGTTAAATTCAAGCTTTGAAGATGAAAGTGACCATAACTCTCTCATATATCATCTTAATGTGATAATAAGGGGTCTAAAAGAAAAAAGTATGAATTCAGTGATAGGTTTAAAAAAACTTGGTATATATTTCATCCTCTCATGAGACCACCTACTAGCTTTATATTCCCCACATACTTGAGAGCCATTGGTATTGATATTGCTATCATGCTTCAATCCATGGGTGGTTTCACTCTTCTCTAAGCATATGATATTGTTATTAGAGATGATAATGGACTTATTAAAGTATTAAAATTACCTCCTAAGGTGTCTATGCCTCTACCACCTATTACCCTTCCTAATACTCTAAGTGTGGCCCAAGTTCCAAGTGAAAATATGAAGACTAAGATTGATCTTAATAAGGTAGATAATGTCATGGATAAATATGAATTTATTTAATGGTTATAAGTAAATATTTGGAGAGGGAACATGAATAAAATGGATAATAAAAACCCTTATTCATATCAATAAAAATATGGTAAAAAATATGGAAGAGGAAGAGGTCAAGGTCAAGCTAACTTCAATAGGCCTACCAATGTGTAAAACCCCAATTCCACCAGCATTGTAAGAGAGATGGTATTGGTGGATATCAATTCGGTGTAAGGATAATATTGGAATAAAGTATAATTTATGGATTCTAATGAAGGTGGAGAATAAGCTATAGTTTCTCAAAGAGGATTCATTCCTCTTCTATCAGATGAAGATGATGTCATGATGTAAGTAAATGAGGATTGGTAGCCTCATTGAAAAAGATTCACCAACTTCTTGGTGGAAGGTACTTTTGTACTCAACCAAGGAACCTATATTATATAAAATATAAGGTACAAGAGGAAATATATATGAGGTGACAATATCATGCCTACAATTTCATCCAATCCTTATACAAGGTAGCAAAGCACATCTACAAGCATGATAATACCAAACACACCTACACCTCCTCCATGTCAAAATATGGTAAGGTTTTCTCAAGGTGTATCAATTATTTGAGTTATATGAAATACTTTTCCTCCAAAAACTCAAGAGAAGGTGACTACTATTACCCTAAACATAGTGGATTCTTCAAAAAGTGACAAGGCATCTATCTCTTTATGGGATGTCCTCCATATGCCTAGATAAAAATAATTCTTGTAAAAACAACTATCTATTATCCCTACTAGTACTTCACCTTTAATTAAAATTCATGGTCATATAAATCTTATAAATTCACCTAATATTATTATTAAACCATCTATGAAAGTTGATAAGCCTCCACCTTTATATATAACTCTCATACTGGGTGACAAACTAGTAAATAATTACAAGTTGATAGTGGGGCTTCTACATTAGTCATGCCCAAAGTTATATCTTATAATTGAAGCCTAAAATTTGAACCCCATAGCAAAGGAGTGGTTTAAATAGATGGTACACCTACCAAAATAATAGGGTTGATAAAAAATTTGAATGTTTTCCTCCATGATTTTCCTAGCTTTCCTATCTTCCAAGACATTATTGTTATAGACATTCCTACTCTCTTTATAATTTATTATTGGAAATATGATTATCATTGATGTCAAAAGGGCCATTATGAACATTTCATTGATGTTTAAGACTGAGTATTATGATTTGAGGATATGCAAAGGATCCTATCAAAGGTTAAGGATGATTAGAATGCTTGTCTGTATGAGTGGAATTCAACTGGTTCTTCATATTGATCATCTATATATTTTGGGTCTATGATAGAAAAATATTAGAAGGCATTTTGATAACATCACCATTTCCATGTTTCAATGAGTATGGGAGAGCTGGTCACATAGTTGTGATCACATTAGTCCCTAGTTGTTATGCACCAGATTTGAGTCCATGTGATGAAGCACAATTGAATATATGGGCATGAAAATTTGCCTACTAAAAAAATCACTAATTTTCTATACTTAGAAAAAAATTCAAAAGGGATAGACAAAGCCAAGTAGGCATGATCATGAGGTTAGCATTTGCACACATGCTTATGTTAGGATAAAATTATCAAATGGGTTTGTTAATTTTTTTCCTAGATTATATGAGCTAAATATTAGGTCACACAGTGTACTAAAATAAAAGATATGTATGAGCACATTTAGGATCTTAGATATTTTGATAATGTTTTCCAACACTTCAAATTCCTAGGTTGTAAAATAAAGCTAAGTAGGCACTTTTATGATGTCATATCTTGCACATATGAAGGATTAAAGAGAAAATGGATATATGGATGGAATCCCCTATGTTAGACAATCTTATGCACTAAATTTAAGGTCATACAACTAAGCATGACAAGAGTTATGCAAGGACAAATTCAACTTTCTATGCAAGTTTGAGGCATAGCTAACTCTATGATATAATAATATGAGTGAGTAGATTAATGGAATTATATGTTGTATGTGAAAAATATTTACCAAGAAAAGAGCATATGGGTTTGATCACTATCATGCCTAGTTTATATGGTTCAAATTTTAGACCAGATAGTTGAGCGAAGTAGAAGATATAAGGTGCAAAGTTAGCCTTCTAGGAATAATTGAGATGGTCCCCATACTTAGAAGAATATTCAAAAGGTAAAGTTTAATCAAGTCTTAAAGATATCAATGAAGAATGTAGGATTCAATATGCTAGGATGAAGCAATATGAAGATATGTGGTCAAAGTTTAGATCTTGATCAATGATTAGTGCTTACTTGTACATTGAAGATCTAATGATGCATAAGTAGAGTCAATTTAGTAAAGGGACCTCTGATAGTGACAAGTGTCACAATAAAAAATATTGCATAGTAAATATATGATGTAGTTTATAGTCAAATCATTAATGACCAATTCAAGGATTCTAAATTTCCCAATATCAAGAGCTAACAATAATTTGTAGAAGGCACGTACTGATACCAAGTGTCATATTTTTGAGAGCTAAGTAGAGATAAATGTAAATCTTGTTATAAGATATAATGTTGAGTAGATGATCATGCAAAGGATATCTAATAGATCAATTAGACTTAGATGAGATTAAGTGATCAAGGTTTATCAACATGGTGGTGAATTAAAATCTGAGTAAGTTTGAGAAGATTGATGGAGCATAAGTGATCCAAAAACCCAAGAAATAGTGAGATTGGATAAAGAGCTTGGAATTTAATGACTAGAAAAGTGTAAAGATCATACATCTTTAGATATCCAATGGCACATGGAAGCTTAGATCCAAAATATCAATGGATACATTTCAAATTTGACAAAGCTAAAATTCATAAGCATACAAAGATCTAATGGAGAGAATGAGCCTATAAGAGATCAATTGAATGAACACATTTTAAAGTTAAGCCATATGAATAAAGACAATCGTATCATGGCACCAAGCATAATATTAATGATTGATATTTAAATATATGTTTAGTTTAACACTGAGATGTAAGAACATGTAAGTAAGACATATATCATGACACAGATAATGAGATTGATCAATGTAATCAGTTAAATCTATGTAACTGTGCATGTGAATCAAAACTATAGTCTATAAAATTTTATAGATAGTAATGAGACTAGGAATCATGATGGTGATGCATGAGTTATAGATGTGGGAAACTTTCACTTGAAGAGATAATGGGCTAAGTCAAGAATAGAGTGTGATGTGTTTGTAAACAAGTGTGAACACAATGAAGATATGGAACCCTAGATCAATTATATATATATATATATATATATATATATATATATATATATATATATATATATATATATATATATATATATATATATGACATCTAGGACACAGGAAAAGATTGTTGGAGCTATTTCTATTGAGCAAATTCAAATAGATAGAGAGAGAGGTAGAGAATAAAAATTTAATGAAGTTTTTCAAATATATATATATATATAGACATAAAAGTAGAGAGGTAGAGTGGAATAAAAGGGAGATGAAGTGTAGAGCATGAATAGTTACAGATCAAACCTATAATAAAGAATAGAAATTTCAATTCATTTATGAATCTATTGTGTAAATTTTAGTTGTAAATCTATAGTATATCTAATTGGTTGTTCCCATCAGATAAGATGAGTTAGTGCTTAGTTAGAAAGTGGGTGCTTCCTTAGAGTTGAAGCTATTAAATCATAGGATTGGTGTCCCCTTAGGGTTGGTGCCATTAAACATTGTAACTAGTGAGGTTCCTTATTATGAGGCTAGATTACAATGGTATATTATAGTATCTATTCTCATGGTGGTTTTTCCCATATTGGATTTTCCATAGTATATCTTGTGTTATGTGTTTTTATGTGTGTATGATCTCTACATATAGTTTTAATCTACATTAAAAGATTATGAAAAGGACTAAGTTAATAATTATATTGATTAACCCCCTCTCAATATTTAGTTGTATTATAACAATTGGTTTCAGAGCCTTGGTTCCATATAATAAACCTAATCATCTCAATTATATCTTAGATGGTGAACACAAATGACTAGTTGAGAAATATCTTCATCAAAAAAAGCACCTCTCTTTGATGGATCAAACTATACATTCTGGAGCATAAGAATGGAGTCATATTTATCTTTATTAGGGTTTTATATATGGAAATCTCTGGTAAATGGATATATATCCCCTGCTATAACTCCTACTAATCAAGATATGAAGAAGGCATATGAGAGCAATGTTAAGGCAAAGAATGTTATTCTATGTGATTGTCTAATTCAGATTCTATCAAAGTGATGCATTATCAAATTTCACAAGATATCTAGAACAAACTGAAAATCATCTATGAAGGTTATGACAAGGTAAATTATGCCAAGATACAAACATTCAAATGCAAGTCTAAAATCCTTAAAATGAATGAGGAAGATAAAATTGTAGACTATCTCCTTAGAGTGGATGAAATAGTCAATGTAATTAGAGGCCTTAGAGAAGAGATGAAATAATAATTCATTGTGAAAAAGGTCCTAAAATATTTACCATAAAGGTATGACTCTAAAATATCTACAATAGAGGAATCAAGAGATCTAGATAAACTCACCATTAATGAGTTGCATGGAACCTTCACTACCCATGAGATGAGAATGGGAGAAGCAGACAATTTCAAGAGAGTCTCTACATTCAAAGTATCCAAGCAATTGAAATTAAAATCATCCTCATATATATTTAAGGAGCCTAATGAATAAGAGGCTAAATTTGTTAGAAGACTAAATAAAGGGTCTAAAAATCACAAATGTAAGTTACCCATTAAATGCTTTAACTATGGTAAAGTGGGACATTTTGTTACTAAATTCCCTTACAATAAAAAGGATAACTCTAAGTAAGTAGAGAGTATAAAAAAGGTGAAACCCTACTATCTTAAGAATGAGAACTTATTCAAAAATAAGAAAGGCCTATAATAAAGGAAGATAGTGATTCAATGGATATTAGTGGTATTTTGTATGATGATCATGACTATGTTTTTGTGGCTAAGGAAAAGGAAGTCCTATATACGACAATAGAATTAACTTCTATGGATAAAATAGAATTTGAGGACTCAGATAAATAATAAAAAGTGGATCTAGAGTGTGAACTCATATGTGATTAAAAGGAAATTGATAAGATGAGAAAAGAGAGCTTAAAATAGAATAAGCCTAGACAAAATAAAATTGAGAAAATTTTCAAAAAACTTGAGAAATCTAATCAAATGATAGTGAGACTAAAGACACAGATTGAAGAGGCTAAAATAATAAAAGATGTAGTCAAACTTGAACTAAGATCTAGATTTGATGATTGCATGAAGTTAAAATATGAGATAGTGGCTTTAAGAAAAGAGCTTGAGAAAACTAAAGCACAACTAGACAAAATTCTAAAGTTGATAGGAGGATCAAACATTCTTGATGAATTGATAAACTATCAAAGGCCTTCAAATTAGAGATTATGTCTTAGTTATGAAAATTGAAAATTTTCCATAGCTAGTACATCTTTTAACCTATATCATAACTTCAAAGTAGAAGGATAATCTAGAGCAAAGAAAGAGAAAGATTTAAAAGATACAAAGATAGACTCAAACATAGTTGATGTGAAACAAGATGAAGGAGAAAATAAGAAAAAGGTAGTTGATGCAGATGGATACAAAAAAGTGAGACTTGAAGAATCCAGAGCTTATAAGTGTTCCTCGTGCTACACCAAGAAATGTTATGACCAAGTATTCCTCATCTTTCTATGGTTATTATTATACCTAAAATTAGTTTGGTCAAAGGGCTATTGATTTTAGAGTTGTACCTAAAAGGAGAACAAATTTTGTAAGTATAAATTCATTTAGTCCTTTATTAGATACAAATGTAATATGTTATAATTACAATAGCTTTGGTTACATAGCTCAATAATGTAGAACTAGATTTGTAAGATCAAAAGTACATAATCTAAATAAAGGCATGCCTCCTAGTGTGAATGAAGTTTCACAAGTCTTTGAAAAGGAGAAAAAACATCCAAGTAAGACACCTAAGGATGTGTATAGAGTGAAAAATCAATCTATGCTTGCTAAAATTTCACTCCATGCCAAGGAGAAAAATTTGTGGGTGATAGAAAGTGGTTGCTCAAAGAATATGACTAGTGATAAGAGAAAGTTCATAAAATTGAGAAAATGTAAGGAAAGATTGTTAGCTTGGGAGACAACACTGTAGTAAATATTAGAAGTAAAATAACTTTGAACATAGATGGAAAACTACCTACACATGATGTCCTTTATGTTGAAGGATTGAAGCATAATATGCCAAGTACCATCCAAATATGTGATAATGGATATAATGTCACATTTAATATATAAGGCTACAAGTGAAAGAGTTCTAGAAGACTAGTTACAAAAGGTAAAAAGATGGAAATTAATATCTATAATCTTATTGAAGTGAATGGTAATAGCTACATGATAGGAAAGATTGATGAGATTTGGTTATGGCATATAAGAATCGATCATGTTAAATTTGATAACCTATTCAAAGTAAGCCCAAATAAGTGTGTTATATGCATGTCCAAGATAACCAAACCTATAGACATTACTTGAAAGGAATGTCAACTAGGCAAGTAGATAAGGGCCAGATTTCAAACAAAGGAGCATGCAACTAGAAAGCCTCTAGAATTAGTTCATACTGATATTTGTGGTCCTAGTAATATAAGAGGGTCTAAAGGAGATAAATACCTCATGTTATTTGTACATTATTACTCAATAATTCCATGGGTAACCTTTTTGAAACACAAGTCACAAGCATTTGAAAGATTCAATATCTTTAGGGCCATGGTGGAGAATGAGATTGGACAAAAAATCAAATGCTTAAGATCTGATAAAGGTGGAGAATTCACCTCAAATGAGTTCATTGAGTATTATGAGAAGTATGGGATCAAAAGGCATTACTTTGCAGCAAGGATTCCATAGCATAATGGATTTATTGAGAGAAAGTATAGGACAATCAAGGAAATGGCCAAAAAAATGATAAAAGAGGCCAAGTTATTCGATGGATACTAGAGAGAAGCAATCCAAACAATAGTATACATCTTGGACAGAGTTTAACTGAGGTTGAATTTTGATAGAACTCATTATGAGCTATGGTATGGAAATCATACCTCTATTAAGTAATTTAGAGTGTTTGGAAGCAAATTCTACATCAAGAGAAAAGAGGATAAATTGGGAATCTTTGAATCAATATGTGATGAAGCAATATTTCTTAGTTACTCCCATTAAAGAAAATCTTTTGTATGTTACAATAAAAGGCTACAAAAGATTGTAAATATCATCAATGTTAAGGTTGAAGAAGGATTAAAACATGTTGAACCTGACAAGGAAATCAATATGGAATAATTAGATCTTGAAGAAGAAGTAGATAATGAAAATCCTAAGTAAATGAATGAAAAGGAACCTCCAAGATTTGTTTAAAAAGATAATCCTAAATATAAAATAATTGGCAATAAGAATGAAGGAGTTCAAAAAAGTAGAAGAGTTATAATGAATAAGAAGAAAATAATTTTTAGTCTAATGTCTAACATTGATCCTAATGGCTATGTTAAAGCTAGCAAGGATGAGAATTGGCTAAAACCAATGGAAGAAGAGCTGAGCCAAATTGAAAAAAAATGATAATTAGTCATAGGACCTTCAAAAATGAATGTGATGGGTACAAAATGGGTCTATAGAAACAAGCTCAATGAGGATGGAGTTATTATAATGAATAAATCAATATTGGGGTACAAATGATATGTGCAAGTTGAGGGAATATATTTTGAGGAAACATTTGCTCTAGTTTCTAGATTGGAAGATATAAAACTATTTCTTGCATTCTCTATTTACAAGAAGTTAAAAGTCTATCAAATGGATGTTAAGTCAACTTTCTTGAATGGGAACCTAAAATAGGAAGTCTAAATAAAATAACTTGAAGGTTTTTAGCTACCAAAATAAGAAGATTATGTATGTAGACTAAATAAATCACTATATGGTCTAAAATAGATACCTAGATCATGGTATTCAATATTGACCAGTATTTACAATAAAAAGGTTTCAACAAAGGATGTACAGACATCGATCTATTCTTCAAATTAGAGCATATGTTGATTGTTGTTTTTTATGTAGATGACATCATTGTTGGTGGTAGAAATAACAAAATATGTAAAGAATTTTCTACACAACTTTAAAGTTAATTTGAGATGTCTATGCTAGGAGAAATTTATTTCTTCCCTAGTCTACAAATAGCACAATCCAATGAAGGGATATTTATATCCCAAAATAATTATGCAAAAAAAATGATTAAAAAGTTTGGAATGGAAGATAACAAACCAATTAGTACTTCCATGATAACTAGATGCCAGTTGAGAAAAGAGGGTGATTCCCTTGATGTAAATTAGATAATGTGTAGATCAATGCTAGGTATCTTTCTATACCTAACTGTATCAAGACTATATATCATGCAAGTAGTGTGCATGGTTGTAAAATTTTAGTATTTTCCCAAATAATCACATGTTAATGTAGTGAGAATGATCTTTAGATACATTTAAAGCACAATTGATTATGGCCTATGGTATCTTAAAAATGAATATTTCACTTTGAAAACATATATAAATGTTGATTAGCTAGGAAGTGTGGATGATAGAAGAAGCACTAGTGGTGGTGTATTTTTCCATAGAAATAGGATTGTTTCATGTCTGAGCAAAAAATAAATAGTCAGATACTCTTTCTATTGTAGAATTAGAGTATGTAGTAGAAATGGCATGTTGTACTCAAGTATTATGGATGAATCAAACACTTAAATACATCAAGGTTGAGTACAAGTCACCTATCTCTATTATTTGTAATAATTCAAGTGTTATTAATATATCAAAGAATCCAATGATGAATTCAAGAACTAAACACATCAATAAAGTATCACTTCTTAAGAGACAAGGTTTTAGATCAATAGGTTAT
>JARHVA010005183.1:815000-837500 GCA_037957365.1 Torreya grandis | reverse complement strand
AAGGAGAAAATTAAAATGCTTGATTCTAGGATTACATTGATGAACTAAATATAAATATTACTATAGTTGACTACAAACAATTCCCCATATACTCAAATAAAGTGAAAATAATCAAAGTACTCCAATATAATAACAAAAATTCATCTTAATTAATGCATGAAATCTAAGAAATAGTAAAAATAACAATCTTATGGTATTAGTGTTAATCCATTAAAACAAAAATAAAAAATGGAAGACATCAATGAAAACCAGATGTACTTATGTAGAAAAACAAAATTAACATTAATCTAAAAACATTTATTCACAATAGAGTTGATCATTTCAAAATATTACATAGGGGCATATATATAATGGGGATGGGGTCCACATCTTTGTAGTAAGGGTTCCCATTATAGGCCGTCATATCCTAAAATGGTTGTAATAGAATTATATCAAAAGATCCCATATCCTAGAATAAGTGGAATTAAATTCCCATGGATCACTAAGAGAGAATCAAGAGGAGGTTGGAGGAAGGAAACTTCCCAAATACTTGGGAGGTACCTCCTCAATTTTTAGTACTACCATTAAGTTGAAATATTGATACAATTTATCCAAGTTCATGGGAGGCTACTTAAATATCACCTCAACATGGGATAGAAGCCAATCATGAAATTGGAATGCGGCCCCAAGGGAGACCTTTACCTTAGACACCTAACTAATGATAGCTTTTGATTGGGTAACTGGATCCAAAATTTCATTACCTTAGCTCGATCAAATTTCAGCACCCTCCTTTGCATGATCTAATTTAAATAGGCTAGGTAGACCTGAAATTCCTCCTTGTCCACTATGGTTCCATCTAGGTGGAATAGAACCATGATGTTTACCTCCTTTAAATAGGTCAACATTCACTCCCTACCCCACTCCAAAATCTTAATCACTTTTTTTTTATTGCCACCCACTCCTTAATTTAAGTATTCATGCACCTAACATAAGTCTAGTATAGGTGTAAATCCACTATAGGCATGAGTTTTAACTCTAATAAAATGTCTTTGTGAAGAAACATAGTGATCCTTTTACACTTACAATTCATGTGGGTAACCCTCTCCAAGTATGCTTGAGTGTGAAGGAGGTTTTCTTTGCTCATGGTTAAGGATCTGATCACCACTTTCAGAGTTATAAATAAGTGTTAAAGGGCCTTCTCAACTTGACCAATCATCTTCATTATAAAAGTGTTCCTCACTTGTGACCCAAGTGCTCTAAATTTCTCCTACATGTGTTACATGAGTTTCTTAATCATATCATTGGTAGCTTAGAGCATGGATAAAATGTATTCAGTGAATTTATCCTCCCTATTATATGTCCTCACATTGGTTATGGAGAAGTCATGCTCAATTTTCCATGCCACTAAGTTCCCTTTGTGAGTGAACCTTTATGTAAGAACTCTCTTCATTCTCCTATTCCCTATATAAATTCCCCATTGGATCTCTAGGTTTCCTTGATAGACCATTGTAGGTCTCTATGTTATAGTAGGTATCAAGGAACCAACCAATTTTGGGCCTATAATAACTCTCAAGGTGGGGAAAGAGGATAAAGTAAAGATGGTAAAGGTAGAGGTAGATGCCTTGGTGGAGGAGGAATGGATGAAGAGAAAGGTTGAAGGAATAAATGAGTGAAGGAGGTGAAATTAGAGTGAAAGGAGGTAGGATGAATGGGTATCCCCATGGGAAAATTAGGTATTCCATTGGTTAGGGGTCATGTTGAATTATGGAATAATGACACCTAATAATGGGGTATTAAATAAAAATGAAGTAATTGATTGGTTAAAGTTGAATCATTTAAGGCCCATGGTGATAGATACAGAGGACTAAGGATAAATATAAGGAATAACTTGAATAGAGGGATGAGAGGGAGCTACATTTTGCCTTTTTCTTGGATCTCTTAACCTAATCATTTGGATCTATAATCATAGTTGAAATAAGTTTAGTGGAAATTGGGACCTCAACTAGAGGCACAAAACAAGTTACCTTATTCCTCTTTGTAAGAATCATGCTTAGACTAACCTATGTTAGAATAATTAAGGGAGATTTAATTTAAATTATTATTGTAACAACATATGGAGATAGTGGAGTAACTATAGATGTTATAAATCTAGGAAACACTTGAATTGTGCATATAGGTGTACTTAGCATTGATGTGGTAGGCATTGGGATGGTCGAGGTGGGGATATTTTGAGGTGTTTACACTAGAGGAGTATCTAGAAAATTTTTTGATATTACAACCATAGATTTTTATAGTAATATGAAGTTAGGAACCATAATAATTTGGGCCTCCCCTATAGATGTAAGAGCTACTTTAAGTGAAATATATACTCCTATAAATAAGGGCTATGTAACTGAGACTCCTAGAGATGCAAGGATTCATACAAGTGGAATATGATTAGTATAGGGGAATTGTGAAGTGAGGATGTTGAATATGGTTATAACTATGGGTAAATAACTTAAACATGGGGAGGCCTCATTAGACTAGGCCTGATAAGAGAAAATAATCATGGGTTTGTTTGATGGTTTAAAAATAGATGAAAATAATTAGGGAAATAATATTTAGTGGTTCCTCCTACGGGTTTTGATCTAGGATTTATTTAGGTCTATTATTGATTTCAAATTGTAGAACTTTAATCATGTGTAACTAAATAACCTATGTAAGTGGAGGTGGTAGAGTTGGAAAAAGGTGAAGCTCATGGAGGAAAAGTTGTAGGGACCCCTTGTATAATTATCCTAGATATGTGGGGTGCTTATTCATTCACATCCTCTCTAAAATGAATTGGCATGGGCCATAGGGATTTTTGTGGCTAAGGTGATTATATTGGAATAGATCACAAATGTGGTGAAGGCCTTTCTTTAAGGACTAGTCCAGACTAGACTTACTTCCCCTTTTTTTTCTACTTCCACTCTCCCTAATACCTTGTAATATCTAGTCGATTAAGGTGAAAGTTATCATATTGATTCAACTCATGGTGATATGTGATGTTGATTTGGACTACATATTTCACATGTTCATGGGTGTTGAGGACCCTGTAAGGATCCCACTCTCTATGTTCAATTCTTCTTGGGCCATATGAATTATTGTTTTGTACCATATTTCATAACGAATTTATATTTCTATATTCATGGTGGAAAATGAATATTCATAATTTTTAGAATGCTTTTTATTGATGATCAAGAAATTAACCCATGACATATTTAACCATTTGAAAACAAATCTCTTTCTCTACAAGGAAATATAGGACTTGATAGGCAAAGAGGAGAGCTATTTTTAAAATGTTGTCCACTTGAATGATGTTGTGATATTTGTAGTACTAGTAAGTTCCTATGGGTAGGAGCATCCTCCTTATTTCATATAACAGTCATAACGTGGTGGAATGGGAATCTCATTAATGTCCATGTAGAACACCAGTTAGAAGGACTCATATATGTCCCAGATGTGATTCTTATAGTGGTGTAGTATAGATTATATAGCACCACATGAACCATATAACTAGAAGGGGTCCATAGTAGAAACATATAAGGATTGAAATTTAGTGTGTCATAAACCACTTACATAATATATTTCAGCATATATAAGTTAGCACCCCCTTAAGCCTCAATGACTCCCTTGACTAGGTTGAATTTGATGAGGATTATAGGGTATGGGACTCCCTTTCCTTTAATGATTATGCTCAATAGAGGCATACAAAGTATGTTCACATGTATAACAACCATTTATATAAATAAATAATTCAATAAGATCATTCCAACATGAACTCTTTCTTTTAAGAGATGAATGGGGTAACTATTGATGTCATCTTTTATGGTCCATTAGTGTAGATAAATAGCCCAATATTGGAAAACCACAAATATTTTATGCATCTCAATCCATGTGTCTAATATGTTCTAGTAATAAACTAGGGCACACTCTAAGAAATTTTAATACTACTTAAAATCAGCCCTAGAATGTTTACAATTTTGTTCTAAGACCTTGCAGATTATACAAGGTCCTAAGTAGCACCATGCACATGAACAAAGTTATGTATCATGTTACCAAAGAGATTGACACATGGGATTTTTTTGGATTATAAATTAACTTATATAATCCTAATTCCCCTAGGTCAGTAATATCATGAAGGAATTGGGTATCACCCTCATCATCATCTAAGGTGGGATTCTACACATCTTTAATTACCATGGGCACATCATTATAGTGCTCTTAATGAGTTAGGTCTAGTAATAAGGTGGTATCTCTATATTCAGTGTTATACCTAGCATTAGAAGATGATGCAACCATGTCTTAGATTTGGGATTTACTTATGAAATTATGAGCCTAAGTAAAGCATTGAAATCTTGACAATCCTATCAAAGGAAAGATACTTGGGAGTTGGGAGTGGTATAGTAAATCATATCATTTTGAGGACTTATACAGATCTAAATGTATTTACTTTATTAATGGTGTTTATAGGCTAACCTTGTGTGAATTAAAATTTGATTTGCTAACATAATCCACTTGAATTTGTCTTAATTTATAATTAACTTAGATTATTTCAAAAATTAACTCTTCTTTTATATTTGATAATGGTTAAGGGATACTTACAAGTTGTTGAATCATATCCCAATTACCTAAATTGATTAATGTAATGGGTGTGTTAGACACATGCTTATTTTATCCCCTATGGAACCTTGTGTGTTCTCCTATTGGGCCACATGTAATTTTTTAGTTGCATATTCTATTTTATATAAATGCCAACTAGGCATAGTTGGGTGTCACTCCTCTAAATTTTCATGCACTAGATTTGGCCACTTAGATCTATTAAGTACATTAGGTACTCCATTATTAGCTTATGGTTTCACTTGTGCCTTTTTTTCCCTATCCAAGCCATTCCAAAGATTTTTTTTCATTTGGCATATTAAAGTGACATATGGTACTTTATAATTGGCTCAAGGTTCTAATTGTAATTCCTTTCTATCCTTATCCATGATGCTCTGGGACTTTTATATCATTTTGTACAAAATTTCCATGTTGTTGCCTATGGTTTGTTGAGCTCTCTTATGGATCTAACAAATTTCACATCCTCATGAGACTAATAATTTTGGTAGGTTCCATATTGTAGCTTCTCACTTTTTAATATCTCCCAAGGATATGATATCTCTAACACCCATAAGAGACTAACAAATTTGAAAGGTTCCATGAAGTATTTTATCACTTGTCATGCTCTCCTGAGGCTTTGATAGCTTTGACACCCTTGGGAGACTAAAAATTCTTACACATTACACATCGTGGTTTCTCATTCTATATGATATCCTAGGGATATAATAGCTATGATACCCCTAGATACTAATAAGTCTATAAATTTCCATGTTTAAACTTTTCACTCATTATGATCTTTTAGTGTTATGACAACTCTAACACCCCTAAGAGATAGATGAGTCTTATCAACTCCATGAAGTAGCTATCCATTCATCATGCTATCCCAAGGATCTAATAGCTATGATTCCTCTAAGAGATTAAAAATTCTGATAGGATACGTGCATGAGCTCCTCATTTATGACTCTCCTATAATATTCATGAAAAGAGACTAAGTTATAAAAAGGCCCATTTAATAAAATGAAAAATTACCTATCTACTAACATAACTCCATGAAATTCTAAGTATAACCTCTAGGTAACATCATCCTAGGAAAAACCTACAATGTTTCAACTCTTTAAATCAACACAACATAAAATATTTTAAGTATGGGAAAACCTTAATATTAAAACATATATGGGTTGGACTATTATATACAAAGGTGACTGTAGGTATTTCCATTTGGACCATTCACTTGCCATTAATATTTTGAAATACTCAGACAGTCAAATAAAAATAGGGGTTTAAATTTTTACATAATTAGGGGGTAAGTGTGAGGATATTTGATCTATAATAAAGTTTCTAATTGAGAGTTTTTAAAGGGATCCCCATTTTCTACAAAAAGGGGGTGTGTTGAACACAACATAATATTAAGATTGAATTAATAAAATCATGCACAAATAATAGACCATTATTGGAATCTTTTTTTTAATATCATGATCATTATAAACTAATATATGAAACATATTTTCACAAACCCCTAACCATACCTATGAATCCATCTAAAATATTAGCAGTGGAAATCATTGTATATTTTTAGGTGTTGTCATGTGAACATTATCTTAATTTTTCATATCATTTTTTGAATGTTTATTGTTATAAATTTCCAAATTTTGATTTAGTGGATAAATAGATTCATTTAATGTACTAGTATGTCCTTCCACTTGAATAACATTAATATCAATTATATCTAGTATATTGAGTATTGATTGAAAAACTATTGGTAATATGTTCTAGAGATATATAATATTCACAATATTGATTCACATAATATTTTTAATGTAAATTTAGAGATGTGTCCAATTCACATTATGGATTTAAATATATCACACTACATTTAATTAATCATTTAAACACTTGCTAAGGATTTTCATGTAACCTTGTAGATTATCTATATACATATAAAGAAGGAAAAAACATGTTAGGTAGCTATGTTACCATGTTTCATAAATGTTTGACCTCATTATTAACTTGAAAATTAGGTGTATCATTATTCTTATCATTTAATTTTTATTTACCTTTATATTTTGAGCCATTAGATAGAGTGGCATTAGACCCATATTTAAACAAGTTGGCCTATAAATGTTTGATTTCATAGATTTGAACAATATAAAAAAGGGAATCAATACATGAATACATATTAAACATGATTATATCTCTAACAAGTTTAATTAGTTTATTAGATAAAAAAATTAACTCACTATCAAGTAGTTGGTAATACATTTTTATAATTGTAGTTTTGAATTTAAGTACATGCTTACTAATAGGCTCATTAGGTCCTTCTTTAAGTTGCATAATTTATGAAAATGTGACATTTTGAGATAATGTTGATAGAAATTTAAGATAATAAACTATCAACCAAAACATTTAAATGATGTATGTATACTAATTGTATGACATAAAACTTATCTAATGAATAGTCCTTGAGACTTATAGAAAATATCTTAATAATAAATTATCTCACATAGTCAAAAGATGAAACATAAAAAAAATCTAATATGTTGTGTAGGATCACAATTTTTTTTAATAATTCAAATTTAGACATAGAAAAATTGATAAGTATAGATAAGGAACTAATGAGCTAATGGTTCATACAATAACTCATTAGAGAGGACCACATGCCTAGGTCTTTGAGATCTTTGAGAGATATGTTAAATTTTTCCTTCATATCTTGAATTTTTTATTTAATAAATGTATTTTGATATATATATATATATATATATATATATATATATATATATATATATATATATATATTACCATGTTTAATAATTAAATTAGGATTAACATGTGTAGTATTATATGATCCACTATTTTTAGTATGATTAGAAGCAATATATGTAGCATGAGAAATGGGTCTAGAATGATACGATGCCCAAGATGAGACCCTGTGGAAAACATCACTAAATATGTTTAAGGGGTTATGTGTGGAAGTAAATATGAGTTTGTATATAGAGAAAATGAAAGAGTAAAAATTTACAATGGGCACTAAATGTAGAACTATAATAGAAAAGTTGTATTATGTTAATTTCTATACAAGGTATAGAACATCATATGTATGATGTTTACATAATCCCCATCTTAAGTATAACTAACTAGAAATAATTTAAATTTAAATTAATGTATAAAGGATGAATATTAATTACTTATTAAAACATTAAAATGGTTATAACAATAACTTCACAACTAGTCATTAAAATTATGATTTATGTTCATGTTATTATTAATATTCCTAACCAATCATTAGACATGTTTAGTATAGTATAAAAGGGGTTACAAATTTTAGTTTTTCACACATGTTTTGGTGATGATGCTGATGTTTATATCAAATTTAGTCAAGCTATCAAGAAACATCTAGATGTCACAAGTTGATTTCATGGCTTATATCCACTTGGATCGAAGAAGGTTTATAAATAGTAGGAGGCAAAATATAAGTAGTAGGTCAAGTAGGAATAGTCATAGTAACTTGAATATAAGTTCTATGTGGTGGAAATAATTAGGAGCAATAGGAACAATATCATATTGAAATAGTGTATAAGGATAGCCTCTACTAGGATAAATAGAAAAATTCAAAAAACCATTTGTAACATGTTCGTCCATAGGTATAGATCCCTTAGCCAAATTTTTATTTTTTGCTCCTTTTAAATAAATCAATATGTTTTATAATTGATTGGGGTAGTCCTTAGTAAATATTATAAGAGGAGTAAGTGTTTTTATGCTTTTTTGATCTAATTTATCAATATGTATAATTTGAGTCTACTTGCATCATTATCATTCATAGTATTATGATACATGTTATTGTAGTCAAAAGCATTAGAATAATATTCATTTTCAACATATGAATTTTCATAATTTGCATTATCAAAAATAATATAAGGTTTAGGAATTTAATAATAATTTCAAATTTATTTTTCAAATAAGCATGAGTACCATTCAAAAGAAGTTAAATAAATCAATATTCTTGGCACTCAATATAACACTTTACATAGTAGGGATTATAGATCTATTTTTATTAACTAGAATAGTATGACAATATATAAAACATGAAAGAAGGTAGGGTTAATTATATTGAAATAATATATCAAACACTATAGAAATGAGATTTAAAATAGGAATAATAGAAAACACTATAGGGAAGGAATTATGTTTTAAACTAGAGGGATTCACCAAAATTTTATATAAAAATGGTATAAAAGAATTAAAATAATACACCAATTATAAAAAATAAGGTAACTATTGAGATCTAACTAAATATAGTAGATAAAGTTAATTAGACCTTCTAAAGTGCATACATATGAAACAGATAAATTTAACTAGGTACTTTATAATGTCAAATATATGGGTGAAGAGAGATACATAATTGAATATGACTAACTTGAGTTATAATAATGAATAAGATTATATAAAATAGACTCTAGAATAGTGAAAAATATGTCTAAAAATTTAGAGTACATTTTATAATGATGACTAGTTTTGAGCCTACTATAATTATGGCTAACTAGTATAGCCACCACCAAAAATGATAGGTTTGGTTAAACATGGAAAGATATTATGAATATGGATGTATGAATGCTACAAGTCTAATTTTTTTTTGGATCACTTAATCGATATAAAAATTACACAAAGATGTCTTCACTAAGAAAAAGGATATGCTCGGTCATCTAAATTTTTTCTCCTTTTATGTAACTTTGATTCTCTAGAATATATCAAGACTAAATAAAATGTGCATGGTTAGTGGCACAAATGCCCTTGAGTTTTTTAACTACATATCCTATACATCAAAAATTAGGGATCGTGTATTTCTATGAATGTGATTTACCCAAAAAAAATGAGAGA
Source organism: Torreya grandis (assembly GCA_037957365.1). Classification (NCBI taxonomy): domain Eukaryota; kingdom Viridiplantae; phylum Streptophyta; class Pinopsida; order Cupressales; family Taxaceae; genus Torreya; species Torreya grandis. The sequence goes on along the minus strand of JARHVA010005183.1, from coordinate 828,032 downwards.
ATGGACTTCACCTTCTCTCCCTAAGATAATCATTCAATATTGTATGCTCTTTAATGCAACCATATTATGGTACAAGTGTTCATCCATAAGACCTCAACAAATAAAGAGTGGAATAACATTAGGCTCATTGAAAAGTGTGTGATAGATAGACTCAATTCATGTCTTAATAAATTTATTTATTGGTTCTTAAGAGATGTTAAACAGTATAGGGTATTATAGACACCTAATTTTGGAACATGACCATTTTCCATATCATTTTTGTTATGTTTTACCACATTTAGTCCATTTATGTCCATTTAGATATTGTTGAATACTTATATACCACATTAGACACCCCTTGGACTTATTTTCCTCTTAAACACATTAGATATATCACTTGTCAGTAATAGGATCCCAATTAACCATCTTCTATTTAGCTTGATATTTTTTTAGTCCTTTTATCCTTTATAATAGAATTAATGATTCACAAATTCTAAACCTTTTCTTTTTTTGGGTCCATTATGTCTTCACCCAATTATTCCTACCTTGATTATAATTTATACTTATTCTCTAGGGTTAGCCTATGTGTGAAGTGTCCTAGGGATCCTATATAAACAAATCTATCCTTAGCCATTCATAGTTTCCTTATTAAGTACAAACCCTTGAGATATATTATAATGTAAGCCACACATGTGAAATCATCAAGTCTTATCAAGTGTTCCACACATTTATCCAAATAATCTACACATTGCACCTACACTACACCAAGATCATTCCAAGCCTTGTGCCATTACATATTATACCAAGAGAAATTAATAGAGAAGAATAACTACATTTATTATATATGGATAAGAGGTGAATTCCTTTCTCTCATAACATGTAGATTCACTCAAATGCATTATAACTACATAAATACCTGATTCTAAGTGTGAAAGGTATGTATTTACAATTACTTAGATGTATCTTGGGCCAATTAACTTGTAAATTTTTCCCCTATTTCAAAATTGTGGAGAATTAGGTCAAAGTAAAAAAATAAACAAATAAAAAAATTATGCCCATCAATTTAATGAAGTGAAGTCAGAATATAGATCATCATTTTCTTATGAAGCTGTATAAAAATTACATAAGCTAAAAATACTAGATTAAAAAAATGAGGTATATGGACACATCCAATGGACACTATTATTCACTTATTGATTATGACCTACACAAAATTAGTGCTTAGCCAATTTTAACCTTTTTCCAGATCATGATCAAATTCTTAGGACATATGTTTGACTATTTTTTAGAATTTTTTCCTAATTTTAGATCTCATATATAGTAGCCATGTGTGTTCATTTCATTATTATTTCTCTCTTTCCTTTAATATTTCTTGCTCAATTTTTTATTTATAACATCGATTTATAATTAAACATTTTGGAAGATCTGATTATTGTCATTGATTGTATGTTTATGTCTATTGTGAAATTATTTTAGTGAGTTATGTGTAGTGTATTTTTATTAAACTAAAATTCATTAAAACCTTTTGGTTAATTTAATATTAGTGATCATCCAACATTAAGGTATCATTTATTTTTACCTTTCAATATTTGTTTCCCACTTTTTAGATTTAAATATTAGATATTTAGTTGTATTATTCATTTATTTGTCATTATTGTTGACCATTTTTTACCCCAAGTCAAAATAATTGCCCCCTATAACAAAAAAACTTGACCATTGTGGTGTCTTGAGAGCCTAAATGATGACTAAAATAGTCTTTGAAGAAGTTAAGGTATTTTATCAAATATTAAGGTATTTTAAAAAATTAAGGTTTCTTATTCTTACTATATTTTTTCTTTTCTTAGTTATTTATTTTGTGGGGGAGCTTTGTTGGTAAGGTGTAAGGGATGTCCAAGTCACATTTTGAGTATTGTCATGAAGTCTAGGGGTATATTTAGGGTCATATTTTTTAGTGTATTTTTAAAATGTTTCAAAAGGAAATGAGTCTCTAAGGTCATCAAATGCCTTACAACATGTCATATAGGTTAACCTATGTACTAGAAGACTTTGAGGAAGGTATATATTATATTTCACATTGAGATAAAAATTTTAAAGGGAATATTTCAAAGCTAACATATTTTTGAGATTATGAAGCCAAGATGAGATCCAAATAGATGGTGAGTACATTGAATTACACTTGTCCAAAAAGGCAATGTTAATGTATATAGTATTGGAAATAAAAATATGAAGAATACTATTGATGGTTAAAATTGTGCTTCTTTCTAACACCAAAAATGGGAAGTTTCAAGATGTGGGACTTGCGACTTGAAACAACCTCCAAATTTTTAAGAAGCTGGTCTCTTCTTTATATTGAGCATATACTGGGAAAAGGGTTAGGAATTTTAACAAAAACACAAATGCAAGAAAGAAAATCTAACTATGGTGATGCACCTGAATGTAATTCAACCCTTAATTTGAGCACAGTGAAACTATATGTAAGATTCAATTACATTTAAGAGCAAACAAGGCATGATCAATGTAAAAGATGAAAATAATAGAAATAGAGGCTCACAGCTTAGACTAATTTTGAAGTGATATAGAAAATATCAACAAAGGCACATGATTCAATCTTCTTATTTGAATTCTCTAGTCACATAAGAGGCACAAAAACATGCATAGTTACATAAACTTTCCAGCTCAAGAAAATAGAAGAAAGGCAAATGATATTGCTAATCACAGCTCTAAAAAGTCTAAAACTCTTGACAACACAGCTTAGACTACTTTTGTAATGACACAAAAAATATCAACAAAGGCATAGGATTGAATCTTCTCATTAATTCTCCAGTCACATAAGAGGCACAGAAACATGAATATTTACATAAACTTTCCAACATAAGAAAATAGAACAAAGGCAAATGATATTCCTAATCATAGCTCTAGAAAGTCTAAACTCTTGACAAATTCTCTCAAAAAATTATCTCTGGTATCTAATGATGATTTTTCTAGTGATCTCTACACCCTTATTTATAGCCTTGGATTCACTCCAGATTGTCTATGTATTCCCAATCTAATGGCCCAACTAAAATCTAACTAAACTGGAAGTGTCTAACAGAAGACATTTCTTAGATTCTAAAACACTCTATCTTCTGACAGTTTATTGGCTGAAATAGATCAGAAGACACTCCCTTCTCTTAAACAGAAGAGGACACTTGGCCAATTCCTTGAAAAACTTCTCTTTATTGAAGAGACACTAGACAATGACACTTGGTGGGTTCTGCAACCTTACTGAGGACACACGGTGCTCTCCGTTTCACCTTATACTCTTACTATATCTTTGCTTAGGAATGTTCTACCTTTGACACTTGTCACAATCCACTTCTTCAAAACTTTAACAACTTAACAAAAATAAGACCCACAACATTTCTTGCCCAAAAAACTTTTAAAAAGGGGCATAGGGATAGGTGGTAATCTTTGCTTGCCTCAACAAAGGACACCTAGCAATCTTTGCTTTACTTAATTAGGGATATGTGGCAATCTCCACTACTTTTAGCCACCTTTTGAGAAACCTAAGAAAGGTGACATGTGTTGGTCTCTATATCACTCTATTTATATTATAGAAACAATCAGGCCTTAATTCATATTTACATAGATAGAGACACTTGTCAGCTTCTGCTTGCTTTAGAAATAAAACCTAAGACCCACCATAGTCTTTACTATATTGATGAATCAAAATAAAGATAATTTAGATCTCAACACATGGTGGCTTCTGCTCTCTTTAGCTGGGATGCGTGGCATCTTCCATCACTTTTAGAAAAGCAAATTGAAACCTTTCATGATTTCCACTTGGCACTTTTTGCCTGATCTTGATACTTAGCTTGTTGAAACCTTCTACTGAAAAGAGATTTGAAATGTGGATGCTGATATGAAACACCAATGCCGACGCTTGTTGCATTCCACTGAGTTGCTATGAGACACATGGCACATTCCATAGCCTTATTTAAATTATGAAAATGCCTTAGAAAATGACACTTGGCAGCTTCCACTCGATTTTGACACTTAGACAAAAATGAATCAAAAGGAAATCAAGCCTACGCTCTATTTCAAAAACATCACCATCATGAACCAAAGTATGCAGGAATAAAATTTTGTAGTGTGCAACTAAAAATTAGAAATAAACTTAGAGTATTTTTTACTCTATAGTTATTAGAGACCTCAAAGACTTTTGAGCCTGATCAAAAAGAAACCACAACTCCTGCTAGAGCAAAATTTCAAAATTATAGCTTTAGCAATGCTATTTGGTAGGTGGACCACTCATCATCAGATAACCCTTGCTTATTCTACAATTCATTGAAAGCTAAATCAAGATTAATAATATCCTTGTGTGAAAAAGTTTTCAAAATCTGAATTGTAGCCTTCAATTTGAATTTGAGCTAGGAAATAGGAACCAAGACAACTTCTACTTCAGGGACTGATGAATCATCCCTTAGATCCTAGAAAACTATTTGATCACTCTATTTGGCCAACAAGAAAGGTTTAATTTCATCAACCATTAGCACCATGTTTTCATCAGGAAATGGAGAAGGAAGACCTAATTGCACTAGATCTTCAATGTGCTGTTTCATTTCACTGATTCCTTCTTTCATGACATCTAGGAGCTCTTTACAACTGATAGTTGTGGAATTGCAATTGAGAACCTCATTTACTCACTTAGTAGTGACCATTCTATTCTCAATTCTTGCTACTAACAATGTTGCATCCATTGCATCATAAAGCTTTTGCACCAATGTCTCATAGTCCATTACTCTCCCAAAAACTTTAGCCATAGTGTTTGCAACTAAATTAGCCACCTTTTCACACAATTTTTGTGCATTTAGTAGGAAGGTGAGAGAAGGCCTAAGCTAAATAATCTATGAGGAGATTATTTTCCACATGGATTCATAGAGCTCCTTCACCAAAATTAACACTCTAACATTTCTTAGCCTATTGGCCAGCTCTAGTGTTAATTATGTTGCTCTTTGTTGCTCAGCTTGAAATTGGGCTTGTATAGTAACAATATTATTCTGTTCAGTCAACAACTTCTATTGTAATTAAGTAACCTATAATAAGTGTTCCTCACATTTTTATTATAATGCTACCTTTTTGTGCCTTAGGGTCGTTACCGCATCCTTTACCTTCATTAACCTTGCTTTTAAGGAATCATTTTGGGCTTGGACTGCCCAGTGAGTCTGAAGAGAAATAGTATATTGCAACTATTTATTTAGATTCTCTATTTCATTATCTTTTCTATTGATTTTTGTGGTCAAATTGTTATAATTTGCCTTTTCCTTAGCTAAATCAGCCTCCATCTTTTGTAGCCTCCTTGATGTCTTCAAGGAGTATTCGGTAACTACAGAAGTGGATTTGGTTAGTAGCTCAATTTTGTCTTATGGCCTAAAGAGGGACATGTCGATGGCCACTACATTCATCATGTAGTCTTCTAGTTGCATCTGCTTAGTTGGCTTGATTACATTTGGTGACAAATGATTCACCATCAATTGCTATTGGATGGGGTCAAATTGTGACCACAGATGGGGTGTAGCCAATGCCTCTTTTTCCTTGATCTTCTTTTTTCTCTCTTCAGGATTCCCTTGCCTTCCCAACATCATATACTTGTGTCTAAAAGGTATAAAGAGAGCCAATGTTCCCACTCACAAAAGGATGTCCCTGTGGCAAACCATATTGAATAGCTAATTATTGGCTATGGGCAATCTGAGGGGAAATCTTTTTAGGAACAGAGGGGGGAAAATGGGGTAATGTTAAAGCTTGAGGTGTAATAGGTGGTGCGAGGTGAGAAATGGGAATGATAGAGGTGGTAAGGGATGTCATTTGGCTAGATGGAATCATCATGCCAATAGGAGAAGAAAGAGTTTGAGAAGGAAAAGGAGGAATAATACTTACTTGAGGGGCAATTACAGTACTCTATTTTTGGCATTATGGGGGGTCTACATCTTCTCTAAATCAAACTAAAACTGCACCCTCTTTCACTTCTTGGGTGTCTCTTCTTCTAGTTGTGTTTCTTTTCCTGTTGTTAGTGATGCTTGTGGATAACTAAAAATTTCAATAACTGATGTTGATGGGGAATCTCTTGGTGGTGAAGTCACCACACTCTTTTGCTTTTCCATGATGCTGAGAGATTGAGGCCAAATTGATACAATTACTATAGCTGCAGTTTGCCTTGAGGCCTATGACTCTTGGCTAGACCCTACTCTGGCTTTTGGCTCTACACCTAGTGTCGACAAGTTACATGTCTACGGGATAGATACAAGGGAGAGATGGCACTCATCCCAGAGTTCTTCCCATCTCTCATCTGAGTCCATGTTCTTGAAAGAATGGGTTGTTTGACAAATTTCTTGCCTATATTTCCAATAGGCTTCTATTTTCTCAGCATCCCAATCTTTATTCTTTAGTGTCCTTCTTAAACCAGAAGTCATTCCGACTTTAGGATCATAATCCCTCTGTTTAACATAGAATGTTTCCTAGGGTCTATTTTGTGGAAGGGGCAAGTCTGTTAATTCAACATAAAATCTAGGAGTATCTTCTCTAGGATTTTTCCTATTTTCCAAAAAAGGGTGGCCTTCATGTGAAATTTTGGTTACAACCCTATTAGTCCTTATCTAAGAAGCTATGAAACCATTTGGGTCATATACCCATTTGTCTTTTACTAGCAAGAATTTTGAAAAGGCTAGTTTTCTAAACAGTAGAATCTCAACATCTCTGGCTTCTAATACCATACTCATTGTCATCCATGAAATGTCATACATTTTTCTCTTCCTCTTCCTAGAGCCATATTCATTGTCAACTATAGATAACTACCTGGTACCTCTAGGAATGCTAACCTAAGAGTCAAAATCTTAGGTAGCAACATTGGTTCCCCACAAAAACCATGAACTCTTATAATTGTATGGTGGGATCCAAAATAGAAATCACAAAGAATTGGGTAATTGGCTAGAAGGTTTGAAATAGTTGGGAATAGTCTATTCATAATTGGTTTAGGGTTGAGGTGACAAAAATTATGGGTAACAAATAATTCCCAAAATTCATATGGGTCACTAGTCTTTGACAAAATATGTGTCCATGAAGACACAGGAATGGTCCTTTGGAGATTAAAACTTGGGTCATACATATCAAGATACATATGTTAGGTAAAGAGGTTAAAGGGTCCTAAAACAACATGAGGTGAAACAAATAAGAAGAGTACCTAAAAACCCATTTTGATTTGAACTGGGCCAGTTGTTCCACCATTGAGAAAGCAATTTGTTTGAAAAAGTCAAGCCTATACTCCTGACTTTTGTCAATGGTCTTCAGCCTAAAGAGGATAGCCATTTATTCTCCATAAACTACCATATCATCTTTCATGCCGAAGATGAAAGCCATCGTAGACAATGCATCTTGGCTAGCTTGTGCGAATTGGACTCTTGTTGCAAGGAGTGTAGGCACAGAAGTGTCATCATCACGCATTTGTAATTTAGATCTTAAGAACCTCAACTAGGTATTGATTTTTGCCCATGTTCTTTTCATTTTAGCAATAGTGGGAAACATAGTTGTCTTATCATGATATAGGGCTAACATGTCCCTGATAGTCTATGGTGTGATTTTCACCATGAATGGACCCTGTTGAATGGTGCATGAGGGTGCATGGAATAAGTGTGTGCATATTTTAACCAAGTCAGGGCATGGATGCATAGCTAGGACAATGAGTTGTGCCAGTTTTAAACTCCATATCCTCATGGCAAATGTCTCATATTGCCCTACTCTAGCCCTTTGTAGACACCTTTCATGTGCCCCTTCTCTAATAGTTTTACTACTAGCTCTTTGAAGGATTGGGTCCATGACTCCATCTGCATAATCTTTTATCTTTGTTGGATCACTTGCTTAGCCAACTTCAGGAATTTTGGTCTGTGGATAGGTCTTCAATGGTTACGTGGGAGCTAAAGCATATGACTTGCTTGCAAGAAACATGTCAAGGGATTCATACATCCCAGCTCCTTGTTGTGAAGATTGTGCTCCCTCCATCTCTATATCTTTTTTGTGCTAACTGGTATGAACTTTCTCAACATAGAAACACTTTTGCTGAAGCAAGTTTACTAGGCACTAAAAAATGCAAGTAGCAAGATATTTTCTCGTAGATGCAGGAATGTTTGAGAACTTGTAAGCTCTAAATCTTGCTAAGAGGTATTTATTGACCTATCAAGTCTTAAAATGGCATTAAACTTAGATAACCGTTAGCCAATCTTACTCAATCTTTATGGGACAATGAGGCAAACATGTTATACAAATGGCAGCATAAGGTACCTTAGGGATTTCTAAAGATTTGGGAGACATTCAATGCATTGAGAAATTTTGAAGATTTTGAAAAACTCTCTGAGTTGTCGACTACATGTTCAAAGAACACTTATTTAAAAGAAAAGCAGGAAAACAAAAATGGGAAAATAAAACAATATGGAAAAGGGAAACTATCTAGCTATATTAACCAAGTATCTCTATCTCCCTCCTAGATCAAAAGAAGAATTTCTAGTCTTTTTCATGACAAGATGACTTATGTTGCAGGACAAGTGGTTGAATTGGATGTAGCTCTGGTGATTTGCTTTCTTTGTATGCCACATTGATTGGTTTGCATTTGAGTGAGTCTGAGTCAAAATTGCTTCCAACATATATAAACTCTTCTTGTTCTTGGAAGCTTGTTGAATGCCAGTTCTTGATACTAGCATGTCTTATCAAGAAATTAATGACTATCTACTCATCAACATAAGCCCTTTGATATATATCATTTATTTACTTATCTCCTTCTGCCTCAAACTTAGGCTCTATTGCATGATCATCCCCTTTAATGACTTCAAAATTACCAATCTCTCAAAAGGATAATTCTAAAAGTTTTCAATAATTTTGTATATGTAATTGAGTCTCAATGTTGTTTTGTTCCTCTGAAACTAACTCACATCCTTCTTGAAAAATAGTATAACCTGAGCCAATGATTTTAGATAAGTCATTCAAATCATGAGCAAGAAAATATCGATGATCTTCCACATCATCTTGTAAAGTAAGAAGAAAGTCAAAAATTATCTCTTCTTCATCAGAGATTAAGGCATACACTTGTGACTTCTCACTCAGAATATTGAATTCATGTTGAGAGACCCAAGGATTGATAGAAAAGGTATCTTTTAACTTTTCTTTCCTTAAAACATTTGAGATTTTATGATCTTCCTCAAATATGACATAAGTTCCCAGACCCATGGAGTCATAATTTCCATATGGATCACTTTGCATCATAGCTAATAAATGATCATTTTCCTCCTCTTGATCATAATCAATCCATTCAGCTAACTCCTCAACAAAAACCCTTTCTTCTTTATTCATCATAGCATGAGTTGCCTCTAACTTTGTAATTGGTTCATTGGTGATGTGATGCTTATATAATGGCTTTGAAAATATCTTCATCTTTGAACCATATTTGGTTCTTAGGATGAGGTGAGACCAATCAAGGGACATGTATCCTCCTATCTTGGCTATAAAGTCTCTTGATAAACATAAGCCAAAAATAGGAGGTACATCTATGACTACTACATCTTGATTTGCAATTATATTAGGACAAGTATATAATTGTAATGGGAGTTGTTTAATTCTCCCTATTGTTTGTACTGCTTTGCCATCCAGCTATGACCCCTTTAGTGAGTGGCTCATATTTTATCTTTAAATCATCAGCTATCTACTTAGGCATAACTATAGTACTAGCCCTTAAATATATCATTGCATTATGCAGGAGTTTCTTGCCAAATATTAAAGTTAAATAGAAGGGATCTAGTTTAGATTTGCTTACCTCTGGTGCATTGTTCACTAGGGATATTGTCTATAAATGAGATGTCTTTGATTTTTTCATTTTCAGCAGGTTCTTCTTTGATAACAATACATTTGGGTACTTCTTAGCCTTGTAGAAATTCTTGTAGTAGTGTCTTCTATTCATGAATAGCCAATATATCCCATATTGATACTTGTGTTGGAGTCTTCTTTAATTAATCCACCACATTTATTGGTCCTAGAGTCTGAGTTCTTTGAGAATAAGGATATCTTGTTTTTTCTTAAATTTTTGTAAGAATCACTTGATTTTGCACCAGTTGAGGCACTTCTTATCTGACATTTGTTCTTCTCTATCCTTAAAATGGAGGATTCTCCATGAATTGACTATTTACAACTTTAGGTTATTCCACCATCCTTCTCTTTGATCTAGTATAATAATCAGATTGTACCATTAGTTTCTTGGAAGTGGAACCTTCGTTCAAGAAAGCTGATTCTTCATCTTCAACCCATGAGAACAAAGCATGTTTCAAGGCTATTTATTCCTCTTATTACAAAGACATCCCTTGCATCTGAGCCACTAGGACTGAATTTTGCATACCAAAAGACTGGTAGGCTTGATTGTCACTAGAACATGCAAACTATCCATCCATTCTTCTTTGCTCTACCACCTTTTGGTGTATATTGCCCATGGGACAATCTCTAGGTGTATGAGTATTATTGAAAGGGAAACACTAGGAATTAGTGTTATCCACATAATTATTTTGCCCTAGAATAATCTCCCTATTTGAATTGGGAGGAATAGTCTGTGAGGGTGTAGGGACTACAACTAATTGGTTTGCTGTCTGAGGATTATTTTGCCTTGGAGGACCCTGGTATTGGTTTGGCTAAGATGAAAATCTATTTCCTTGATAGCCCTAGTATTGGGGTTTAGTATAAGTATTCTGCTATCTTTTTATATTAATCAGAGCATTAGAAAATGTCTTCAAGATATTCTTGATATCATTCAACTTAGATGACTGAGCAAGGACAATTTATTTAGTAGGTGTTTGATGATATGTTTACATAAACATAGATGGGATTATAGATTTAGGGGCTTCTTGAGGTAATGGAAAGGAACTCTCTAGAAACATGGGCATGGGAGGCCTTGGAGACAACTTTTCAGTATCTATCAAATTATTTTCAGCTCTAACTGCATAGTCATAAGCCTCTAGCAGAGTCTGACCTCCAAGTGACTGAATCATAATAAATATGTCTAAATTTAAAACCTTACGATAGAAAACTATAGCCATAGTTGGTAATGTTCTAGTTATAGTAGGGATTCTTTCCCAAGTCTTTTGAAATCTAGAATTGAAGTTAGTTATTGCTTCTTGTGGTGCCCTTTGGATGGTAATTAATTGTTGTAATAAAGAAGACTTATCACCCTTCTCTTCAAATCTTTCAAAGAAATGATCTCTAGGCTGATCCCATGTAGAGATGATATTTGGGGTCAAAGACTGATATCATTCTAGAGCCTTCCCTTTAAAAGAAGCTGCTAATAATCTTTTGGCCACTATTTTGTTGTGTGGAAACATGTATAGCACAAACATCTGATACATCTTGCAGATGTTCTTTAGGTGTTTTGAAGTCTTGCCCACTGAATTTGGGTAAAGCTTTTAGGGAATTCACTGGGATAGGTTCCCAAGTGGATAGTGGTATTGGGAGAATCAAAGGACTACCAATGTTCTAACTTGCATAATTTCCTAGAGCTATAAGGGCTCCCATATTTACTCTTGGTATTTATATAAATTTGTTGACTCTTATTCTTGGACTAGTTACCAAAGGTGGCAAAAGAATACCTAGATTTACAGTAGACTATGATCTGGTTACTAGTCTGTAGCTCTGAATCCTCGTAGCTCTCTGGTTCATACGATCTTGAGAGAAACTTTAATATATTATCCCATCGGGCATGCCAAAAATAGTTGATGGTTAAAATTGTGTTTGTTTCTAACACCAACAATGGGAAGTTTCAAGATGTGGGACTTGCAACTTGAAATAACCTCTAGATTTTTAAGAAGCTGGTCTCTTCTTTATATTGAGCATATACTGGGAAAAGGGATAGGAATTTTAATAGAAACACAAATGCAAGAAAGAAAATATAACTATGGCAATGCGTCTGAATGTAATTTGACCTTTAATATAAGCACAGTGAAACTATATGTAAGATTCAATTACATTTAAGAGCAAACAAGGCATGATCAATGTAAAAGATGAAAACAATAAAAATAAAGGCTCACAACTTAGACTACTTTTGTAGCGATACAAAAAATATCAACAAAGGCACAGGATTCAATCTTCTTATTTGAATTCTCCAGTCACATAAGAGGCATAGAAACATGCACAGTTACATAAAATTTCCAACTCAAGAAAATAGAACAAAGGCAAATGATATTGCTAATCACAGCTCTAAAAAGTCTAAAACTCTTGACAACACATCTTAGACACAAAAAATATCAACAAAGGCACAGGATTCAATCTTCTCATTAATTCTCTAGTCACATAAGAGGCACAAAAACATGTACATTTACAAAAACTTTCCAACTTAAGAAAATAGAACAAAGGAAAATGATATTCCTAATCACAACTCTAGAAAGTCAACTCTTGAAAAATTCTCTCAAAAAATTCTCTCTGGTATCTGATGGTGATTTTTTTGGTGATCTCTGAATCCTTATTTATAGCCTTGGATTGACTCTGGATTGACTACATGTTCCAAATCTAATGGCCCAACTGAAATCTAATCAAATTGGAAATGTCTAATAGAAGATATTTCTTAGATTTTGAAATGCTCTATCTTTTGGTAGTTTATTGGCTGGAACAGATCGCAGGACACTCCCTTCTCTTAAACACAAGAGGAAAATTTGCCAATTTCTTGAAAACCTTCTCTTTATTTAGGAGACACCAGAGAATGACACTTGGTAGGTTTCATAACCTTACCAAGGACACATGGCACTCTCCACTTCACCTTATACTCTTACTATATCTTTGCTTAGGAATGTTTCGCCTTTGACACCTATCACAATCCACTTCTTCAAAACTTTAAAAACTTAACAAAAATAAGACCCATAGCCTTTATTTCCTAAATAACTTTTAAAAAGGGGCATAGGGATATGTGGTAATCTCTGATTGCCTCAATAAAGGACACCTGGCAATCTCTACTTTACTTAACTAGGGATATGTGGCAATCTCTGCTACTTTTAGCCACCTTTT
>JARHVA010005183.1:650000-807500 GCA_037957365.1 Torreya grandis | reverse complement strand
ATGTTATATGAAAACTTTAATTATTTTAACTCTCACTTGACACTTGTCATTTCTCAATTTTATTTCGTTCTCTCTTTGACTCTCATTTCTCTATTTAAACAACCTTTTTTGGCTTTGTATCCATCCTCCACCTAGTTATGGCAAATCCCTACCCATGTTATGCCTTTGATGAATGATAAAATATTTTTTTACCTCCTATTTTTACTTTTTTTAGTGTGTGTAGATGACTAGTTGATCCTATCAATTGTTTTTCTTAGTCTCCCTTGGCATATTGTCCTTTTTTAAAACTGTATGCAATTTGAAATATTTTTTATAGGTCATGTGAATTATGAAAGTGAAGTGTGAAGGTTGAGCAATTTGTATACTCATTAATGTAATTATATGGATTATTTATTAGTCTTCGTATTCCAAATATATATCATAACCTCCATAATGAAGTGTTAATATAAAGAGGTAGATAAGGAGTAGTTTGTGTTTAGGTTAGTCTCATGGTTGATGTGCACATGTAGCTGGTTGTTAGTGTTAAATTATTTTGTTACATCACCTAAATTATAGTAGGTCTATGTTTATTTTATTAATAAGTTGATATATTAGTTAATGATCCTACATGATACATGTTGTTCCTAAAATATGTTACTTGTTTTTATGGACAACAAGCTAATTACTTTGGTCCTACAGGCCAAAATGGTCTCTTTCTGTCTTTCAAAATGTTCTGAACAATTAAATTTTTCAAATATTCAAGCCTTTTCAGCTAAGCAAGTCATAGGTTCAACAGGTAGGCTTTCTTTAAAGGAAGTTTAAAACACTCAAGGCATTTGCTTAGTGTTTTGGGGATGGTTGAACATAAAGGTTAGATCAAAAGACTTAACAATAGGCTTCAAAAAAATAAAATGAACCACTTTGAACCATTGAACCATTGAACCCCACCTCTGCAAGTTTCAAAGGATCAAAGACTTCAACAAACTTAAAGAAAAGAAGGCTTCAAATATTGAAGGTTGAACTATTGAACCATTGAACTTTGAACTAAAATGGTTCAATGAGTTCAATAAGTTCAAAAGACTTAGAGAATAAAAGGATTCAAAGAAATAGAATGAACTGTTGAACTATTAAACTTTGAACCAAAATGGTTCAAAGGTTCAAAGGGTTTAAAGAGTTCAAACTTTTAAAGGAATCTTTGAGGAAATGAAGAAAGTGGAAGATTCTAGAAAGAAGTTCAAACAAATGGTTCAAAGAAATGGTTCAACTGAAGAAGAAAAAGAAAGTGAACGCAGCCCTTCACAAAACATTGAACCTTTGAACCATTGGACCTTTAAACCAAAAGAGTTCAAGATTAAAGGTTCAAAGAGGTTCAAAGTGACCAATGACGTCACCCATAGATGTAAATTTTAGGGTGATGGAATAACCATTGATTTTCAAAAGACCTAAGAACAAAATCAGCGACCAATGCAAAAAGAAGCTAAAAGAGCAACAGAAAGTTAGAAGATAACCCCGAGAGATCATATCACCAAGGAAAGACAAAATGTGGCAAGGAAAGAGAGAAAAACTATAAGAAGTCCATAAATATTTGTAGGAGAGTTATTTCCAATAGGTGGAATAGTCCACCAGGTGGACATTAGAGTGTGAAAACATTCAATGGCATGGTTCGTTTTTCTTCATTAAGTGAAGGTGAATGGACAGCCATGTAAGCATCATAAAGAAGACCAAGCAATCCATGCTTAGGAAAGGATGTTTTATATGATTTATAATGCCAAAGTTAAGGCTAATGTCTTGTTCTAACATGGTTCTTTCATAAAAATGCATTCAAGGCATTGAATGTAGCATGGGCCATGTCCATGAAATAAAACACCCAAGTCTTTCTTAGAGAACTATATATTGTAATCTCTCTTATTGTTTTAGGGGGATCTCTCTATTTTAGAAAAAAAACTCTACCCAAATATAAAGGCTGTAATGAGACTTTGAGCTCAAATCATTAATCATATTTTGTTATATGAATGAGAAAGCAGGTTACTTTCAAACTTTGTGCTGTAATAACTTGTGTTATTTAGGGGATTGTTCTTATGTCTGTTTCCTAGATGCAATCTTGTTCATTTAATTAAATAAGTAGAACTAGTGGAAGTAATTAGGAAGGTGTCCTAAAGCTGACTATGGAGAGACTTTATGCTACCATAATTGTCTTTAGTGTGTTTTTTTATTTCTATGTAAAGGATTTTGGGATGACTTTGTACCCCCATTGTCCTTCATATATTTTACTCTTCGATAGTTGAAGTGGATATTTTGTGCTACACTTCATCTTACTGGATACTACACCCTATTACATTTACTATCCAAGAAGGAATCTAGCTATTGATTGAATATTACTTCTGAAAGAAGAGAAGTACCTTCACCAATCACCCAAGATTTCTCCTTTGATCTGTGAACATGATCTCTAAAACAGAGAGATGGATGGTGTTGTCCTACCCCTAAGTGTTATTTTTAGCTTATATATAGTATATAGTATTTTATATTATTAGGGAACCTCCCCTTTATGAGAAGAGAGATTTGTCCCATCCTGATGTGGTAGACCCACATGTTTTGGCTGATAAATCTCCTTATGTTGTGGTTGAGACACTTATTTTCTCCATCAGTTAGCTGGTGACAAAATATTCACTCAATAGTTTTTTGGTGACTCTATTGGGGATAGAATGAGCTGCCTCCATATCCTTATCCATTTCCATTATATACTCTAGTCTGTGAAACTAGAAATGCTAAGGACCGAAGGTTTTGTTTCTTTTGACTTCTCTGACAACTCCATGCCGACTAGAAAGAACATGCAGTTTGAAGCCTCAAGCTTCAAGCTAAAGTAGTGCCAGTTCTTTGCCATTTTTTATTTTATAATTTGGCAGCCTCATGCTATACAAGAAGCTAGAGAGCTGAAGGTATTATTGACCCTATTTTCAATCTGGTGTAACAAAGTAATTTTGATTTGTTTCCTTTACCATCTCACCTCCAATGAACCAAGAATTTTCCTCCTACAAAAATCATGTCTCCATTACCAGGCCCAGCATCTACTTCTACCATTAGCAAAGCTTTGTCAATACATACCCCACCAAGATTTTTTATCCCTCGCTTCAATAGTCTTATAATGGCAGTTCAAGGCCCTTGGGGTAACTCTTTTGGTCCACTCAATCTTACTCCACCTCTACAAAAACTGCCTCACATTTTTAGGAAGAACTTCCCCAAGTTCTTTAGTGATGGGAGAGTTCATCTTGATGAACATATTACAGCCTTTAGCATAGCTTGTGGTGTGATAGGTGTGGAGTATGAGGACATAGTAGTCAAGTTATTTGTGGAAACATTGCAAGATGCTACTGCAAATTGGGTCTATCATGTGCAAGCACAAACATTGACTGATTAGAACACCCTCAAATCCAAATTTGAAGCAAGGTTCAACCCTACAAAAGATGCACATGCCCTACTAGCCTAGATCACATTAATGAAGAAGGAACCTCATGAACCTATGAGGGATTTTATTGCTAAGTTCGACAAGCTAAGGAATAGGATTCCCACCACTATGTAGCCAATAGTTGACAATCTCAAATATTTCTTCATGAACTCTCAGCTGCTTGAAGTGAGTTTTCTAATTGAGATGTGCTGGCCACATAAACCTTGCTATATCCCAAGATTTGTCCACTGAGGTAGAAGATGATCTCATCTTGGTAGGGAAGGTAAGAAGAGATCTTAACAAAAGTAAACCTTCTTCATTTATCTAGTATTCACCCACAAGCACCACCAATCCTATGGTGTAGAAGCTAGAAAGTGAGTTGTTATCTCTCAGAAATCAAATGGCACAAGGGGTGTCTACTCCTTTATACCAAGATATACCAAGGAGGAATTTTCCCAATCAGTCATATCAAGGTAATGCTGCTAGAAATCAAGGGTAGCCAAATCATCTTCTTCCCCCATAGGGGAAACTTGCCATTGAGGTAGCTCCAGCCAACTTAGCAGTTGGATACCTTGAAATTGAATCAAATTTTTCTTTCCAACCTGAGTTGAACCTTGAATATGGCACTAGTCTCTTTGTAAAAGACCAAGATGAATCAGTTGGTGAATCTAACATTAGTTTCCTAAATTACCAGGATGAACCTAGAAGTAAAAGTGAAGCATTTAATGGATCATACACTATATTCACTTAGTCTTATAACCAGTCAGCTCAACCAACAATTTCAATTATTAAGTGAGGAACCACTCTGCCTTTTCAATCAAAGGACCCAGTGATCACAAAAAAGGTAAGTACCTCAATTATTCCTTCATCTTCTACTTCAAATTTGAAAATCAATCCTACACCCCCAAAAAACTAGAAGGATGAACTTTATTCCTCTATCATTAGTCCTTTCCAGTCATTTGACATAGTCAACCATGTCAAGAAGATCAAAATTTAAATAACTGAGTTTGAATTCTTACAATCCAATCTTGAGTAGTTAGATAGATTAATGGAATGTGTGAAGGATAAATCCATCCTTGTAGGACAAGAAATTTTAAAAGTAACTCTTAGTCCCCCAAGAACACATCCACCTATAATAACCTTGTCATTACTCCTCTAGCTACCGTTGGGAAGATAAAACCATTTTATGTCTCCTTGTTGATAAATAGACATCATCTGGATAATTGCATCATAGACTCAAGCACATATGACAATGTCATGCCTGCTAAAGTGGATGAATCTCATGGCCTCATGCTAACCAAGACTTTTGGGAGATGTTTCTCCATGGAAAAAAACAAGTACCTTTGTTGGGACAAATCTAGGATGCCCAGTTTGCATTTGCCACCTTTCCAAAAAAGAGAATCAAGATGACAATCCTGATGGCCGACGTCCCAGCCTCATATGGCATCCTTTTTGGGTGAAATTTTTGTAAAGATGTTGGTGGCAAGTTAAGCATGAACTTTTCTAAGGCAAGGATCCCTATCAAAGGCATCATGTAGAGGCTACTCCTTGAAAAGGAATTGAAGTATATTATTACCTAAACGTCAGCCCCTGAATCTCAAATTCTATTTGAGTCTTTAGGAATGGGTAATTACTTCTTATCCATGAAGGACGTTCATGTGGGATCTAACAAAAAAATTTAATGTGATAGTTTAACAATCGATTTAGACAAAACAATAGAAGACTTAATAGAGCATAATGAAAGTGTAGAAGAATCTTCCCCTCCAAATGAAGGAAAATCTAAGGAAAAATTTGTTTTTGATGATGTTTAGATTTTGGAATTCAATAGCAGTTGTTTTTCTACTAGTTTTTGAGCTAGGATTGTGTTGATATCTCCTAAAGGAGATATTTTTACTTGTTCATATAAGTTGTAGTTTAGCAACACCAACAACACTGTTGAATATGAATTGCTATTACTCAAATTAAAGGATACTCATGATAGAGGTGTTAAAATTCTTCATGCTAAATTGTTGGTTTTCTAGGTGAAGAACCTGTATTAAAACAAATATGAGATATTGTGCCATTATCACAATCTAGTTTGGGATCAAATCTAAAGTTTTGATGCTTTCAGTATCTCTATAGTGCCTAGAGAGTTTAATGACTGAGCTTTTACATTGGCTATTTATACAACCCTCATGGTTCTTCACCTAGATTTTAAATTAGATAGGTACACTATCGAACTGGTCTTTCAACCAAGTGTGCTTGATAATGCCAATCATTCGTAGGTGTTCAATAGTGACAACTAAATAATTTCCTTTTTAGAACAAAAAGATAGGTTTGAATAGCTTCATTTTGAACGTAGTGAGCCTCAAAAATGTAAATCAGCCCCTAGAAGAAACTCAAATGTAGGTAAAGAATTACTGCAGCTAAAAGAGAGTGAAATTCCCAAAGGACTAGTTTCCCTTGAGAAATTGTTTGATAAGCATGATAGGTTCATCAAGCAGCAACAAAAAGATTCAAGCTCCTCCTAGGAGTTTGATCAAATAAATTTGGGAACTAAGGAAAATCCCAAGATGGTGAATATCAAGAAGTCTTGCACTCTAGAAGAGAAGTTCAAGTTTACTGCTATGCTCTGCCACTACATAGATGTTCAAGCATACACCTATGATGACCTAAAGTCACTCAGGCCTGAATAAATTCACCATGAAATTGCTCTCAAGAGTGATTCATTACCTCACAAGAATAAATATAGGTCGTACAACCCCAAGATATCAAGTGTTATTCTATCTGAGATTTAGAAAATGTTAAAAGCTAGGATAATTTTTCCAATCCATCATTCCACATGGATTGTGAACATAGTTCTTGTGAGAAAAAAGAATGGCTAAATTTGCCTCTATGTGGATTTTAGAAACTTGAATCAATCTTATCTAAAAGATAACTACCCTCTGCCCATCATGGATTAAGTCCTTTAGATGGTAACTAGTTTAGAGATATTATTAATGTTAGACAGTTTCTCAGGGTACAATCAAGTAGAAGTCAGTGAAGCAGACCAACATAAGACTACTTCACTACACCTTGGGGCACCTTTACATATCAAAGAATGCCTTTTGGCTTGATAAATGTTGGGACCACCTTATAGAGATCAATGGACCTTGCTTTCAGAGATGAGATGGGTAAGTTCATTGTGGTATACCTTGATGATTTGATAGTCTTTTTCAAGCATCATTCTGATCATATGCACCATCTATAACAAGTGATGGAATGATGTAGGTAGAATGGTATTTATCTAAATCTTAAGAAGTCAATTTTTGGGGTTACAAAAGGGAAACTTCTCAGTCACACTGTATCTCAAGAAAGCATAAAGATTGACTCAAAAAGAGTCAAATCCATCCAAGAGCTTACTCTACCCACTAGTAAGACTGTAGTTCACTCTTTCTTCAAAAAAGTGAAATCTATACAAAGGTTCATCCCTGAGTTCATATAGAAAACTTGCCACATTATGGACATGATGAAGGGAAAGGCCACTTTTAGCTAGACTAAAGAAGGCAAATCAGCATTAAAAGACATCAAGACAGCCATTACCCATGCCCTAATTTTGGTTTGTCTAGATTACACCAAAGGCTTCATAATTTATAGTTATGCTTTTGAACACACTCTTTCAACAATTCTGGTTCAATAGAATAAAGAGGGTGTGAAATCTTCCATATCCTTCATGAGTTGTCCTCTCAAAAATCATGAGTTGAAGTAATCAAACATGGAGAAACACACTTTTGCAGTGGTAAAGGTAGTAAATCACTTCCATTTTTACATCTTGGACTCACACACTATTGCCATGGTTCCTGATATAATAGTTAAGTCCATATTAACTCAACAAAATTTTGGAACCAAGAAGGGCAATTGAATTGTTAAAATCTAGGAGTTTAATCTAGTTATCAGACTAATAAAGCTTTTGTGGGGAAGGGGCCTCTGCCAATTAATTATTGATACAATACCAAAAGAAATAGGGCATGAAGGAACAAAAGTTAAAGACACACCAATAGTCCTCTTTGTCACCACTATGAATAAGTGGTATTTGAATATTGCTCATTTCCTTACCTATGGTGAGTGTTTGCTCACCTATCTTGTAAAGAAAGGAGGACTGTTAAAATGAAAGCTACCAAATTTGTCCTATGGGACAACATTCTATATAAGAGGAACCTTGCTAGATTTTTCCTTTGCTACATGGACAAAGTGTAGCAAAACAAACTCTTGGAATCCTTCCATAATGTAGCCTATAGAGGACATTTTTCTGTGCCTATAAATACCCATAAGATTCTAAAAGTTAGGTATTATTTGCCCACCCTATTTCAAGATGCATATAAATGGGTAAGTAAATGCAAACTGTGTCAGCAGTTCATTGGAAGACATAAACTGGTTGTGTTGCCTCTCAAACTAGTAGTAATTGAAGATCCATTTTAGCAATGGGGAATTAATTTCATTGGTGCTATAAACCCATCTTCCAACACTGGACATGATTATGTCCTCACAGCCATAGATTTCTTCACTAAATAGGTGGAAGCTATTCCATCCAAGCATGCTACTTCAGAAGTAGTATGTAATTTCCTCAAAGAAAACATCATTTCCATGTTTGGGGTCCCATCCAAGATTGTGACTAATAATTCATCCTATTTCTCTTCTCATGAGATTACCCAGTTATATTTTTATTATGGGATCACCCTCTCCCACTCTTCTGACTATTTTCCACAAGGAAATGGTCAAGCAAAATTGAGCAACAAGAACCTGGTGACCATTATTAGGAAGTTGGTTGATGACAATCAAAGAACCTAGCATAAATAATTGTTTGATGATTTATGGGTAGATAGAATTATGCCTAAGAGGGTGATAGGTATGTCACCTTTCTAGCTTCTATATGGTTTGAATGTAGAGATACCAATCACCCTAGAATTACCAGGACTAAAATTGGCAAAAGTAGTTGAAGATCAGACATATGAAAGCTCCATCGATAAGAGGATCATGTGCTTGACTGAATTTAATGATAAATGGACCATGGTGGTGGACTGAATTATTATTTTTCAAAGCCTAGTAAAAAGACTTTTTGACTAGAAACCAAAAACCTATGAATTTCATATTAGAGATCAAGTTCTATTATGGGACAAGAGGAGAGAACCAAAAAGAATGCATGGGAAATTTGATTCCTTATGCTGAGGCCCATTTTCTATTCATCAGCTCAATGGTGAAAATAGTTTCCTATTAAATTATCAAGATGGCACACCCTTTTTTCTACCTCATAATGAGTAGCATTTGAGGCACTTTAATTCTTGAAGTATCAGATAAGTTCCAGTTTTACATATGTATAATTTTTGTATAGTCTCAAGTTTTTGTTTTTCATTGTTCATTTTATTTTTGGCACATATCTTTTTGGGTGCCATGACTCTATATCCTAATGGCATAGATGAAGGCATTGAGATTCTAGTTTCTACCCCCTTTGATTGCTTTAATTTCAATCGATGGAAGTTCCCCAACTGGAGCTAGCTATTGTTCCCAAAATCCATCACTTTCTGTATGGACAATAGGATAATTATTTTGGTCTTACAAGCCAAAATGGTCACTTTCTTTCTTTTAAAATGTTTTGAGCAGTTAATTTTTTTGAATATTTAAGCCTTTTTATCTAAAGAAGTCACATGTTCAATAGGTGGGATTTCTTCAAAGGAAGTTTAAAACACTCAAGGCATTTCCTTAGTGTTTTGAGGATGGTTCAACACAAAGGCTTGATCAAAAGACTTAATGGTAGGCTTTAAACAAATAGAATGAACCACTTTGAACTATTGAACCATTAAACCCTACCTCTGTAAGGTTCAAAGGTTTAATGGGTTCAAAGGTTCAAAGATGTTAATGGACTTAAAGAAAAGAAGGATTCAAAGAGTGAAGGTTGAACTATTGAATTGTTGAACCTTGAACCAAAATGGTTCAATGAATTTAAAGGTTTAATGAGTTCAATAAATTCAAAAGACTTAGAGAATAAAAGGATTCAAAGAAAGAGAATTAAATTTTGAACCGTTAAACTTTCAACTAAAATGGTTCAAAGGGTTTAAAGAGATCAAAATTTGTAAGGAATATTTGAGTGAATGAAGAAAGTGGAAGATTCCAAAAATAGGTTCAAACAAATGGTTCAACTAAAGAAGAAAAAGAAAGTGGACGCAGCCCTTCACAAAACATTGAACCTTTGAACCAAAAGAGTTCAAGGTTTAAGGTTCAAAGAGGTTCAAAGTGACCAGTGACGTCCCCCATAGATGTTAATTTTAGGGTGATGGAATAACCATTGATTTTCAAAAGACCTGAGAATAAACTCAATAACCAATCCAGAAAGGAGTTGAAAGAGCGATAGAAAGTGAGAAGATAGCCCTGAGAGCTCAGATCACCAAGTAAAGACATAGCATGGCAAGGAAAGAGAGAACAAATATAGGTAGTCCATAAACATTTATAGGAGAGTTATTTCTAGTAGGTGGAATAGTCCACCAAGTGGACATCAGAATGCATGAACATTCAATGGTGTTGTCTATTTTTCTTCATTAAGTGAAGGTGAATGGATAGCTATGTAAGCATCATAAATAAGACCAAGTAACCCATGCTTAGGAAAGGACATTTGATATGATTTAGAATGCCAAAGTTAAGGCTGATGACCTATTCCAGCATGGCTCTTTCATGAAAATGCATTCAAGGCATTGAATGCAGCATGGGCCATTTCCATGAAACAAAGCACCCAAGTATTTCTTGGAGTGCTATATATTATAATCTCTCTTATTTTTTTATTGGGATCTCTCTACTGCAGAAGCAAAACTCTACCTAAATTGAAAGGCATTAATGAGACTTTGAGCTCAGATCATTAATCATATTTTGTTATATGAATGAGAAAGTAGGTTACTTTCAGATTTTATGCTGTAATAACTTGTGTTATTTAGGGGATTGTTCTTATTTCTATTTCCTAGATGTAGTCTTGTTCATTTAATTAAATAAGCAGAACTAGTGGAAGTGATTAGGAAGGTGTCTTGAAGTTGACTATGGAGAGAATTTGTGCTACCATAATTGTCTTTAGTTTGTTTGTTTTGCTATTTTTGTGTAAAGGATTTTGGGACAACTTTGTGCCCCCATTGTCCTTAGTATATTTTACTCTTTGGTAGTTGAAGTGGAGACTTTGTGCTATACTTCATCTTGATGGCTACTATGCCCTATTACATTTACTATCCAGGAAAGAATCTAGTTGTTGATTGAATATTACTTTTGAAAGAAGAGAAGTACCTTCACCAATCACCCTAGATCTCTCCTTTGATTTGTGAACATCATCTCTGAAAAAATAGAGATGGATGGTGTTGTCCTACCCCTAAGTGTTATTTTCAGCATATATATATAGTATATAGTATTTTATAGTATTAGTGAACCTCCCCTTGATGAGAGGAGAGATTTGTCCCATCCTTATGTGGTAGACCCGCATGTTTTGGCCGATAAATATCCTTATGCTATGGTTGAAACACCTATTTTGCCCATCAATTATCTAGTGACAAAATATTCACCCAACAATACATCAAGGGGAGCTAGCCTATAACTTAGAGATTCAATCCACCTAAAGGTCACCCATATCCTAAGATTATCTCTATGTTACCCCAAATTAGGAATGATTGAAAAATCTTCCAAGGGTGAAAATTTAGGTGATAATAGTGTTTTCACACCCAGTGGGACATGTTCCAGAATTGTTGAAGGATTGTTGCTTCTATCCTTATACATATTAGCCTCTAGAGGCATTTTAAAACATCAATGGAAACTCTAAGATCAATCAACTAGCTCTAGTAGCCCAAGCACTTGTTTAATGTAAGTTATATCTTCAATTGACTATCTTGATGAGGTTATTATGGCTAAGTTTGAAGCATAGTTCAATTCCATTCAAGTTGATGAGGAATCTTAAGATTATAATACTCCATATCAACCCTATAATGAGCCTTATAAATCTTATAATGAGATATACAAGTAGTATATAGATCATCATTAATAGTATGATGATTCATATCGATCTTATAATTGTTCTACTTTCCCCTCATATGAACCTGACTAAATGCCTTAGTAGCCTTATCAATATTTTTACCCTCCTTACTATTAAGAGTATCGTTATTATCCTCCTTGTGAACTATATCAATTATATGATCAACCTATACCTACTTCATGTGGGTATGATGATGCATATGAACAACCTTATATTCAAGATGAAATGGATGAGATGGAGAATAAGATGCTAGCATGGGAAATAAGGGTTTTTTCATGTTCTAACTATGAGGAAGTTATTGGGATTTTTCAAGATGAACCTACCTCCTATAATGATCGCTTAGAGAGGGATGTCTTGTGTAAATTTTTATTGGATAATAAGAATATTTTGGAAAGACAAAAAAGTGAGGTAGATCAGATGTTTAAAGATCCCTCTTGTATCCCCTATCATTCTTATTACTCTCATTATCCTCATGAGGTCATTAACCATCCCATATAAGAGTTGTTCCAAGAGATTATAAACATGAAAATTAAATCCTTGAAACAAAAAATAGAACTTGAATCAAGTCAAGAGGTAGAAATTTAAGCCAAAGAAGACCTTGCACCTATTCAATCCCCATTTGCCCCTCATCAAGAACCTAAAGCTTTTCAATATTGTATGTCTATCTAATAAGGCATCTAAAATAAGGAAGAGGTCCTAGTTGAGAATATTGGAAATCAAGTAGAAGACATAAAAAAACCTCAATAAGGTTATAAGAAGAATGAAGTTCTTTCTGAGAGGAATGAAACACTCATAACATAATTGAATTCACTCTCTCTTCAACAATTCTTAGAAAGAATATTCTATTCCCAAGACCTCAAATTTCAAGAAATCTCCCTAAATTCCCAAGCCAACTCATGAGCATGTCCCTTTCCCTCCCAACATCTCCCTTATTAAGGAGGAACCTACACTATGGGAGGTAAATAGAGAAGATCAAGTTTTAGTTGAACATAATGAAGATGACTAAAGTGTTAATTAGGAAGATAAATTCATTGGTATTATTATGCATCAAAGTTTCACCCTTTGGAGGGTAGTTAAAGCCTTAAAATTTTGATTGAACATGGATACACCTCAAGGTAATGGGTAACATATTATAGAGGTAAATCTATAGGTTAAAGGACTAACTCCCATTGATGAATCACTGAAGATCAAACACTACTCTAACACTTGATAGGAAAAGGGAGAGAAACCTACCCTAATGGAGGTTATGCACAAAATATGAATTGATCACTACCAAACAACTAAAATTTGACTTCAAATAAGAGCTTAACCTCCACATAACACTAATCCAAATCTACCTCTCTAGATTGGTATTTATCATTAAGGTTTGTGAAGAAAGTTTGACTAGGAGGACTAGTCAAAAGGTTAGAACATGACACTAGTGAAAATACAGCTAAATAAACTCATACACACTCCATTTTAAAAATTTAAGAGACTTTAAAATAATTTTCAAACTGAATATGAATGAAAAATAAGTACAACATGCCAAGGAAATAAATATATCACTTAGCAAGATCAAATAGTCAAATAGGCACATTGAAACTAGTCCATGGAGAAGGTAAAACTATGTTTTTATTCATTTATCAAAGGTTACAAATGGGTAGTGCTTATCCATACATAGGTGGAGGATACAAATGTATCAAATTAAGGCTCAATATATAACACAAGTGAGAGAGAAAAAGACAAAATATGAGAGAGAGATGACAAGTGTCATGAGTTAAAAACAAGAGAAGAGTTATGAAATTTACTCAATAGTATATCTCCTCTAAAGATGCTTCCTTGATCTAAGTGGCATAGGACTTAGAATGTTGGTTTGACACCTTGAATAGATCTCTAAACCTACCTTTTTATTTAGATTTTTGAATGACAAGTGGCCATATTTACGGTCATATCATGTTTTATTACATATTTGATCTACTCTTGACACCTATTAACTGATCTCTTTAGATTATCTTTGACACATTGCTTCATTCTCTTGCTAGGTGTCTAGAAGACTTTTCATTTCCTTAGGATAATCCTATATACAAGTGTTACTACTTAAATTCAACTTCTTGAGCTCATTCTATCTTCATCTATTTGCTATTAAACTCATATTATACCTAAAAAAATCTCTTATAAGTATTAAACAAGCCTCACGAGCTTGTTTTGCACCAAAAGTTACAAATTGACTTCATTTTTTATAGCCCTAAAATCATGAAAACCTCATTGTGTAGAGAGTTATATGTATTTTATTGATAATATAAATACATATTATAGGAACCAATATGGACTTACATCTCCATGAAAAGTTTTAGGAACAAAAAGTGGGTGGAAGTATCTTTTTTTGTTATTTCTCTCTCCTAACTAGGTCTCAATTATGCATCCCTACCTAGAGACTAAAATTTGACCCTAGAGGCTTTCCACACATGTGAAACCAAAAATAAACGTGTGATTTAGTTATATTACCTCTCTATGATCATCCATTTAAAATTTGAGCCTATGACACCTTATACAGACCTTCCAAGTACCTAAAATAGTCTTTTTGGGTTATTTTATATAGTTGATACCTGAAAGTACAAACCAATGGAATTTATTGGTTATTAGGATAGTTTTAAACATGATTTTGGTCATTTTAATTTTTTTACAATCCATATAGAGGTATTAAAACCATATTCTCTATCACTATGTTATAACTAGTTTCTTAAGTAGTGTGAAAGTGCCTCAAGGTCTTAACGATTATTCATATAGCTCAGGTCATTAATCCACCAACTAATTCCAAAAATTTGAAGTAAAAAATGTTATATAACTCTCCATAGGATCCCAAGATCACATCGTACATCTTTTTCCTAGACAAGGTAATGAAAGGTGACCTCTCAAACCGGTAGGTTGGATTTGTGAGGGATGAGATATAAATGAGGTTTATGGGAGCTTACCCAAGTTTTTATTTGGTTTTAAATGAATTAAATATTTCCATGACATCCACCTATTATTATTAAATTATTAATATTTTACATTTTATTTCATTATGTCTCTAACCAACTCATTTACTTAGGTTTAGGGTTTGTGAGAAAATCAAAGCTAAGAACCCTCATGGTTATGTTTTTTTTCTCTTCTATCAGGGATATATGACTACATATAATGTCTATTTATACCCCTCACCATCCCATAAAATTCCTAAAATCTATAAATTCACTTCAACTATTCATCTTCTTAGGATTGCATATAGACCTATATATGCACTTAGTTGAGTTTGAGGCTAAACAAGGTCTATTAACATGTGTTTAGTTTTTTTCTTGAGTCTGAGGGCTTTTATGGAATAAATTTATCATCATTCAATCATGTTTAAATATATTTCTATTGTTGATACCTCATATACACCTTTATACATCTACATACAAACACAACCATTTCAAAAGGTAGACATGTATCTTGCCTTGGCTGAGTAGGTAAGGATTTGAAATTTATTTTTCTCAATCTCATTAGACATACTTCCTTTTTAAATTCATCTGACCAAGGCACTATCTAATTATATTTCACTATGCCATCATGATTGATAATAGACTTTTACCCTTCCTCTTTTACATTTGAAACTAGACTATCTTTGAATGTAGCCTATACATGTTTGTTAGAATAATCTTGGTGCATTTGAGGGTTTAGGGTCCTCATTTACAAATATTTAACCTCTTAAAAATCATATCATGTTACTGATAGTTTAGGAATTTATTCAATTCCTTGAAACTCTATTCTTCATCAATCATCACTGTTTAAGATAATCTCTTTAATAGGTATATGTAGTTGACTATTTGAAGAGTTTGACTGTGTTTGAGGATTTCTTGATCTCCAAATTCAAACCTCAAGCTTAGCAATGTATATGAATTCTGTTGATGTCTTAATACCCTCTATTGACATCAAATATTGCACCCATGGCAAGAGGCCAAACTCCTACCTTCTCCTCGCAACTATGGAAACTCCCCTCTCACCTGTGGGATTGGCAAAGCTAGAGGGGAGAGTCTATAGATAAGGGCTAGCTCCCTTTGATGCATCATATTCATTCTAAAAAGTGCTAACATATATGTATATAATGAAGGGGGATGAAAAGGGAGAAAGATTGCAGGAAGACAAACTACTCTAAGGAGGTGATGCACCAAAAAATGAAATGATCTTCTCACATCCACACTTAAAATTAGACACATACATACATATGATTCACACTTGGCAGAAGGACCAGACTACAAAAGCTTGACAGGGACATTTTAATGAAAATATAGAGAATAGAGGTTCACTAAAGGTGCTGTGAGAGGCACACTATAAGGTAATTTCTTCTATTTCTACACCTCTAAATAGAAACTCTCCTTACCAACTGTAGAAAAAGCACTTTGAAGACAACAGATATGTTGGTGTTGAACCTATGAAAGCATCAAGAAATAATGACTAAACACAAATTAACACTCAAGACATATAGAGAAATGTCTATCCAAGATAGAGGTAAAAAATGCATTTATTGATTCAAGTGAAATTTTTCCAGGGCTATGCCTTACAAATGTGGAAGATCCTTCTCAAAAATGACAAGTCCTCAATATATATGAGAAGAAAGGAAGCCCATTTGGCACCCATTTTTTACAAGTGGCCTATTTCATCCCTGATTTGGGAAGAGCAGGCTGCCTAAAAAAGTAAATGCTGTGTTGACCCTAGCTTTGACTTCAAACCTCTTTTGACATGGCCGCGCTACTTCCCCATTAATTGAGGTTGCTTCTTGAAGACACCTACAGAGCTTGTCTACTCATAAATATGAAATGAATAAAAGGGAGTGCATGGTTGGCTGTTCATGTCTTCTAGTGGTCAATTACAGCCACTGTTTCACCTACTAGAGTCACTTCTCAAATCAGCACTTATCTTCACCACTTAGACTACCTGCTTGCTCCATGCTTGTCACTTTGTATTTTCCTTATCTTGTCTCTTCTGGCTCCTTCAGCCCTCGAGGTAAACTTTTGGTAGGTCGCTATATTTCTGGGCCTTCCATGATTAGCGATCTTTCATTTTGAAAGCAAATAGCTATTTCACTTTGTTATTTTTGATGTTCTCACAACCGTCACCTCTCTGAAAACCAATGGCTAATTGGCTTTCTTGAACTTGATAGCTTTCAAGATGTCCTCATCCCTGTCAAAATGTCATTGGGTCCTTCACTGGCTTTGCTTCAGGCTTTGTCTTCCTCAGCCTTCTTTATAGGCACTCTCTTTCCTTTTGTTTCTTCCTATCACCTTCCCGAAGGGAAGGTAACCCTCCATCCTTTGAAAGTGCCCCCTTCCATTTGGGCCGAGAGTCCCCCACAAGGGCACCTGCTCTTTGGGGTCCTTCGGTAGGTCATTTTGTTCCTTCAAATGTTTTCTTGGGTTTTCATGGACTTTGTGTCTATGGACATTTATCCCATAGACTTTTGTTTGTGGATGTTTTCCGATGAAAATTTTATCCACAGATATTTGCCTGGCCTTGGCCTTGTCCTTTGCTTGAATTGTTGCCTAAATTCCTTTAGACTTTTTATCTGAAGGAATTCCTTCAGACAAAAAGTTTGAAAGAATTTAGGACTTAAACAAATTTGGGACTTAAACAAATCTGAACTTACCTAGTTACCTTTTCCTTTGAAGTGTCTACCCTCTGCGAGGGTATTTGAACTTTGGACTACCTCGCGACTAACTGGGCATACCCTTGAACCAAGCCGTTGAACCAAAAATGGTTCAATAGTTCATGTGGTTCAACCATTACGTGCAAATGAACTAGCCAATGAGCTGACTGATTGAACTAGGCCGATGAACCAACTGTTGAACCGATGGCCTTGAACCAAATTCATCAAACCAAACCATTGAACCAAAGCTTGAAACAAGGCTGTTTGAAATTGAATATGGATGACCAAGTGCTGATGAACTATCCAGTTGAACCAAATGACTAAATCAACTAAGTCTATAGAAACATGAAGTCTGTAGGGAACTATTGAATCCTTAGAAAATATTCTTGTAGAGTCCATGGATTTTATAGGACCTGTACAAAATCAAAAGAAATGGCCTATAATAGCAAGAGGTAGAAGGGGACCAAAATTTTTGCCTATTGGGAAAGAATTGGTCAACAAATTGGTGACTCCTAGGGGAAGCATGCTTGCTATGCTTAGAGACCAGTTGCCTTGTAGTCCATTGGGCACAGAGTCAGATGGTAACTTAAAAACAATAATAGCTTTGATAAATCCAAAACCAATCATGTAGATTTACCTCCATGGAAATGAAAACACACACAAGACTAAGAAAACTACTACTTGTGCAATAACACTTAGGGAAAATAGGAAAAGAAAACAAGGGAAAATATATATAGATGAAAAGAGACTCAATGGAAATGCTTTAGATGTATCCCATTAATTGGGATATGTAGTTCTTCACCATCTAACCTGGAGAGTTGGAATGTGTTATGCTGCTTGCACTGAGTGATTATGTATGGGCTACTCCATAGGGTGTCAAATTTTGCATGCTTTCTAGGCTTAGCTCGGTCTCCATCCCATTTCAAGACAATGTCTTATTTTGAGAAATATTTTGACAAAGATTTATTGTTGAAATGTCTCTTTATTTGTTGTTGGTGACTGGTCATAGAACCCATAGCCTAGTCCCTTGTCTCTTGGAGCTCCATCAGCTCACACAGCCTGACCTCCATGCTACTTCCTTCTTCAAATTGTAGCTGGTGAGCAAGGTCCAATGCTAGAAATTCAAGTGAGATGGGAAGCCTAGCTTCCCTTACATAGATGAGCATATATGGAGAATTCATGATTTCTCTCTTTGGAGTGATTTGATTAGCCCACAGAGTTGTCTTCAGGTTGGCATGCCAATCCTTTGATTTTCTTCCATGGTCCTCTTTATGATCCTGATCAAATTTTTATTTGTGGACTTAGCCAGCCCATTCCCCTGTGGGTAATAATTTGATGAAGTGCTAAGATATATACCATACCTCAATGCCCATTCACTTATTTTGGTTCCCAGAAAAGCCAAGGTGTTATCTAAGATTATGGTGGCTAGGACCCCAAATCTTGTCACTAGGTCCTCATAAAACTCTAAGACTACACTTTCATTTGCCTTTTTCAGAGCAATAGCCTCCACCCACCTTGTAAAATAATTCATAGTAGTTTAGACCCACTTGTGTCTAGCACTGGAGGGAGGATTGATCATCCCTATGAAGTCAAGGCCCCACCACATGAATGGTTGTTCCACCTAAATAGGCTATAGAGGCATGGTAGCCAACCTTTGTTTCCCATCAAAAATTGCACACTTTTGGCACTTTCTAACCCAGGCATGGGTGTCCTTAAAGAGAGTAGGCCAGAAATAGCCAGTCTCATTATCTTTGTTGTAGTAGCTCTAAGAGTGAAATGACCACTTGCTGACCCATCGTGGAACTCAGACAGTACCTTATCATCTTGGTTTGGGTCAATGCATCTTAGAAAGACCCTAGATAGATCCTTCCTAAACAATACTTCATCAACTAGGACATAAGGGAGAGACTGGAGCCTAAAGTACCTTCTTCCAGTCCTATCAAGACCCTGTGGGCACCCACCAGTGAGAAGGAAATGCCTCAGGTCTAACATCTAATCCTTTATGACCGCTAGTTCCTCTGTAGTGGCTGCATCATGAACTAGTAAGTTGTCTTCCCTTTTCTACATGAAGTCTATAGCATGATGTTCACACAGGTCTCTTCCCCTCACTAGCTTGGTGATCTTGATATCTACGTCATACTCCATCACTTTGGTGATCCATCTCACTCTCTTCTCATTTAGGTCTCGATTGGTCAAGAAATCCTTGATGCTAGGATGTGGGACCATGAGGTGAATCCTGTTGTTTGATAACATATGCCTAAATTTCTTCAAGCTCTGCACTACTGCCAAGACTTGCTTCTCTACATACATGTATCTAACTTTGAAATCCTCTAACCCTTAGCTAAAAAAGGAAAGTGGTTGCTTGAGGTCATCACCATTTACTTGGGTAAGCATGGTAGAGATCACCTCTTCATTTCTAAAAGTGTAGAGGTTGAATTCTTTGTTGAAGTTGAGGCTAATCAAAGTAGGAGCTTGGGTTATGGCCTACTTGATGGCTTCAAAGCTGTCCTTCCTTTGTGTTGTCCACTTGAAATCCTCACCCTTCCTTAGCATAGAGGTTAGTGGCTTGACTATCTCTATGAAATTTGAAATGAATCTCCGAATGAAATTTATCTTGCCAAAGAAGCTCTGCAGGCCTTTCTTGTGCTTAGGTAGGGACATCTCTAGGATAGAACAAACTCTCTTGGAGTTAATGGATAAGCCCTCCTTGGACACGATGTGGCTAAGGAGTTTCCCCTCATGAACAATAAACACACATTTCTTTAGATTAAGAGAGATGCCAAATTCCCTACACCTCTCAAAAATCTGCCTGAGGTGTTCCATGTGTTGGCTTGCTTCCTTGGAGAATACCATCACATCATCTAGGTATACCAACACACTATTATTTATCAAGCCTCCAAAAGCCATGTCCATGGCACACTGAAAGGTAACACTAGCATTAGATAGTCCAAATGGCATCTTCTTGTAGGCAAACATTCCCCATTTAGTAGTGAAGGTCATTTTGTGTTGGTCACAGCCTTGCACCAAAATCTGATTATACCCTAAATAACCATCTAAGAGGGAGAAACGCTCACTACCTATTACCTTATGAAGGATCTACTCCATGCTCGAGAGGGGATAATGGTCTTTTAAAGTGACTTTTTTAAGGTCTTTAAAATTGACACATAGCCTGATCTCCCCATTCTTCTTTCAAATAGGAACAAGATTGGCTAGCCAGGAAGAGTGTTTGATTAGAAATATAATTTTGGACTCAATTAATTTAGCACATTCCCTCTGCATGAGGGGCTCAATCGTCAGGTTGACAGGTCTCTACTTCTATGTGACTGGCCTAGTGCCTTCTTCTAATTTGATGGTGTGCTAGGTGAGTCTTGGGTTGAAGCCCTTTAAATCACTTTAATCCCATGCAAAAACATCAGCAAATTCCTGACACAACAAAATGAAATCCCACCTTTCTTTAATAGTGTAGACTTTTCCAAGTGCAAGCAACTTGTCCTTGAAGATCTCAGCCCTTTCATAATTCTCATCTTTAGTTGTGATGCATGCCTTGTCATTTATAAATTGGTCATCTCCATTGAAGATGCTCTCAAGAGTGACCAAACCTTTAGGGAGCTTATTGTTCTTCAATTGAACAATCTGGTTACCATATTGTTGTTGTAGCTTCACCTGGTTCTATGTTGTGAACTCAACGTCTTCCTATAGAAAGAAAGCTATTTGTTGGTCATTTTCAAAAAATTGCCAGCTTATAATGTTGTCAGGGATAGAGGGTCAAACTACCACCTTCAAGTGGTGTGAACCATAGTCTCAACTTATTTCCCTAGAAAAATCAAACTGAGCACCAACTGCTGCTAGCCTATCTACTTGTTTGTTCTACTCTCTGGGAATGGAGGCGATATTGAAAGTGAGGAAATCTTCCACGAAGTCCTAGACCCTATGCTTGTAGGATTTCAGTAAGGAATTCTTGGTCAAATTTTGGCCTTTCACCTAATTTACAATTAGATCATTGTCTCCCAAAACTTGTAACTCCTTGATCCCTCTTTTTCTTGCCCATTCTAGACCATGGATAAGGGACTCATATTTTACAACATTGCTTGTGCAAGAAAATTGGAAATGGAAAGTTGATAAGTACCTATCCTTTGAAGGGTAGACTAACATCACCCCATCACCAGCTCCTAGCCTACTTCTGGAACCATCAAAATATAGCTGCCATAGGCCTAGGTCCTCTTGGCCTGATTTTATTATATTTGGTATGAAGGCACCCTCATCATGTATGTAGTAGACTCTAAGGTCTACCTCCTCTATGAACTTGTAAGGATCATGTTCAAATTTATCATTTCCCCACTCATCCAAGAGTAGGTCTGCAACTCCTTCAAGAGTAGAGGACAGAGATTGGTCAGTTTGGGACTCTTTTGGGTCGATAATGGTGTAACTAACATTTGTTGCCTTGGGTGAATATGGTTCTAGGTGGTCCTTGTAGAGTGTCTTAGATTCAATTTTTACCTTGGTCCCATACTTGGTTCTGAAAACTAGACAGGACCAAGTTACTGGTAGATAGCCACCTATCTTTGATGTGAAGTCCCTAGACAAGCAAATTGTGAAATAAGGAGGAACATTTGCTACCACTATATCATGGGGAATTGAGAAGGTTGGATAAGAATGCAATGTCAAGCCTAAACCCTTCAAAATCCTAACTATTTTTGTAGGTGTCCCATCAAGTTGTAAGACCCCTTTATTCATTTCTTCATATTTTAGTACCATCTTGTCAGCTATGCACTTAGGCATCACTAAGGTACTAGCCCCACTGTCAATTATGTAATTATGCACCAAGAAATATCCTATGACCAAGGACACATAAAAAGGGGGAAATTTTGCATCCTTCTTTACCTAACCTAAAGTGGAAGGTTGTCCATTCATCATCAAGACATTATCAGTGTTCATTGGGATAGCTTGTCAATCTAGCTCATGCAATTCCTTCTATAGTACGTCCTTATGTCCTAGTAGAGACAATGAATCCCATAAAGAGATGTTCATATGTAGCTTCTTCATCTAGTCTACTATATTGACTTAGGGATTCCCTCCCTTCAAGCTTTCTTTGGGACTAATTCCAACCTAAGTTTCAAGCTGAGGGGTTGAAGGTACAAATGGTTGTCTAAAGTATGGGGCCTTTTGATTTGAGTGTGATGGAGAAGGCGTTACTACCACTTGGGTGGTAGCTTGGGCTTTTCCCATTGCTCTTCTCTTAAATCTTGTGTTGGCCACAACACATTCAGCTTGATTTTCTATAGCACCCACTAATTCACTAAATAAAATTCCCCTTCTAGATGATTCATGAGGGTAAAATCAAGCTGGGCTTGATTGCTATTCATGTTGAGTTGCATTAGAGCCTCAAAGATATGGGAATGAGTAGCTGGTTGATTGTCTACATTCTTTAAATAACCCATCATCTCATTTGTATAAATAGCCTATTCCTGACCATATCCCATGGTCAAACAACTTGGATATTCCTATACTAGATTGTTCTGAACTGGCACCATGACTTTAGATGATGAAGGGGGGCCTAGATTGTAGCCTTGGAATGGCCTAGTCTGAGTGAGCTTACCCTGTCCTTGATTATAGTTTTGAAAGGGGGTCTAAGGGCTTGACCATAATGCTGGTATCCCTGATTCAGTCTGTTGCTTTGAGCTTATTACCTTTTAAGAGCTACATGTTCATTTGACATGCTCTACAACAGACTCTTAACTTCATGAACCTCATTGTAAGGAATAGTATTTGGTTTCTCAATGCTAGGTAGAGGGGCTAATGTGGGAGCAATAGTCTAAATTGGAGGTAGCATTTTTGGAAAAAGTGGCATGTGAGGTCTAGGGGCTATTTTCCTAGCTTGTACTAAGCAATTTTTAGCTGCTATGGCTATGTCATAAGCCACAAGAAGTATATGCCCTCCCATGGATTGTATCATCATAGCAATATCACTATTTAATGCTCTTAAATAGTATAGGAAAGCATAGCTGGGAGTCAATCTTACTAGGATGGGAATTCTATCCCATGTCTTTTAAAACTGCATGTTAAAATCTTGCATATACTCATGTGGGGCTCTTTTTATGGTTGTCAACTGCTTAACAAGTGAGAGGCCATCACTCTTTTCCCCAAAATGGTCTATCAACTGAGTGCCCAATTCATTCCAAGAATGGATTGAATTTATAGGCAAAGTTCCATACTAGTCAAGAGCCTTGCGTTTGAGAGACAATGCTAGCAATCTGATGGCAATATTTTCCTCTATGACATTGTGAATACTGTAGAGGTTAACAATATTCCTAATGTGCTCAATGACTGTAATGGGCCCCTCTCCATCGAAATAAGGCACATTTTTTAGGGCTATTCATAGAATTGGATCATAACATGAGAGATTGAAGGGAATCTGACCATGAAAAGCCATAAAAGGCAAAGCCATAGCTGGGATGAGTTGTAACTATGGCTCTATTGCATATACATCCCTTATAATAGGTCTAGGAGGGTGGCTTGTTGAATAAGGATGGGTCCTCTCAAATCTTAGTCTTTTTGCTGAGTTCAAAGGCAACTCAACAAAATCGAAAGGAACCCCTTTATAAGGAAACCTTGTGGTGACTTTAGGCATAGAAAATTAAGAAATTGGTCTTAATTGGAAAATTGAAGCTCTTACCAGTGGAGTCACTAGATGTTAGAAATCTTTGATTTGCTATAACAGGACCAGCATCAATCCTAAAACCTTATTGAGTTGTCAAACTGTGTCCCACTAGGCATTCCAAAACTGTTAACGTCAAAGATTACACCCATGGCAGGAGGCCGAGCTCCTAACTTCTCCTCAAAACTATGGAAACACCACTCTCACCTATGGGACTAGTGAAGCTAGAGGGGAGAGTGCCTAGATAAGGGCTAGCTCCCTTTGATGCATCATATTCATTCTAGCAAGTGCTAACATATATGTATATAGGTATATAATGAAGGGGGATGAAAAGGGAGAAAGATTACAGGAAGACAAACTACTCTAAGTAGGTGATGAACAAAAAAATGAAATGATATTCTCACATCCACACTTAAAATTAGACACATACATACATATGCTTCACACTTGGTAGAAGGACCAGACTGAAAAAGCCTGACATGGAGGTTTTAATGAAAATACAGAGAATAGAGGTTCACCAAAGGTGCTGTGAGAGGCACACTATAAGGTAATTTCTTCTATTTCTACACCTCCAAATAGAAACTCTCCTTACTAGCTGTAGAAAAGGCACTTTGAATAAAATAGATATGTTGGTGTTAAACCTATGAAAGCATAAAGAAACAATGACTAAACACAAATTAACACTCAGGACACACAAAAATGTCTATCCAAGATAGAGGTAAAAAATGCGTTTATTGATTCAAGTGAAATTTCGCCAGGGCTACGCCTTACAAATGTGGAAGATCCTTCTCAAAAATTACAAGTCATCAATACATAGGAGAAGAAAGGAAGCCCATTTGGCACCCCTTTTTTACAAGTGGCCTATTGCATCCCTGTATTGGGAAGAGCAGGCTACCTAAAAAAGTAAATGTTGTGTCAACCCTGGCTTTGACTTTAGGCCTCTTTTGACATGGTTGCACTACTTTCCCATTAACCAAGGCTACTTTTTGAAGACACCTACATAGCTTGTCTGCTCATAAATATGAAATGAAGAAAATGGAGTGCACAATTGGCTATTCACATCTTCTAGTGGTTAATTACAGCCACTGTTTCACCTGCTGGAGTCACTTCTCAAATCTATGCTTCCCTTCACCACTTGGACTACCTACTTACTCCATGCTTTTCACTTTGTCTTTTCCTTATCTTGTCTCTTTTGGCTCCTTTAGTGCTTGGGGTGAACTTCTGGCAGGTTGCTGCATTTTTGGGCCTTCCATGGTTAGCACTCTTTCATTTTGAAAGCAAATGGATATTTCACTTTGTTAATTTTGATGTTCTCATGGCCATCACCACTTTTAAAACTAATGGTTAATTTTCTTTCTTGAACTTGATAGCTTTTGGGATGTCCTCATCCTTGTCAAAATGTCATCGGGTCCTTCACTGGCCTTGCATCGATCTTTGTCTTCCTTAGCCTTCTCTGCGGGCACTCTCTTGCCTTTTGTTTCTTCCTAGCACCTTCTCAAAGGGAAGGTGACCCTATAGCCTTTGAAAGTGCCCCCTTCCATTTGGGTTGAGAGTCCCCTGCAAGGGCACCTACCCTTCGGGGTCCTTCGGTGGGTCATTTTGTTCCTTCAGATGTTTTCTCGGGTTCTCGTGGACTTTGTGTCTGTGGACATTTGTCCCACAGACTTTAATCTGTAGATGTTTTCCCATTTTTTCCACAAATATTTGCTCAACCTTGGCCTCATCCTTTTCTTAAACTATGGCCTAAATTCCTTCCGACTTTTTGTCTGAAGGAATTCCTTCGAACAAAAAGTCTGAAGGAATTTAGGACTTAAATAAATTTTAACTTAGACACTTTCCTTTTCCTTTGAAGTGTCTACCCTATACAAGGGTATTTGAACTTTAGACTACCCCTCGGCCAACTAGGCATACCCTTGAACCAATCTGTTGAACTAGAAATGGTTCAACGATTTAAGTGGTTCAACCATTATGCACTAATGAACTAGCCAATGAGTTGACTGATTGAACTAGGCCAATGAACCAAGTGTTGAACCAATGACCTTGAACCAAACTCATCAAACCAAACCATTGAACCAAAGCTTGAAACAAGTCCATTTAAACCTGAAGATGGATGACCAAGTGTCGATGAACTATCCAGTTGAGCCAAATGACTGAACCAACTGAGTCTGTAGAAACATGAAGTCTTTAGGGAACTACTGAATCCTTAGAAAATATTCTTGCAGAGTCCATGGATTTTACAGGACCTGTGCAAAATAAAAATAAATGGCCTAAAACAGCAAGAGGCTAAAGGGGACCAAAATTTTTGCATGTTGGGCAAGAATTGGTCAACACCCTCTTAATATACTAAAACTTAAAACATCACCAACATCATTTTCCAAGGCACTCTTCTATATTGGTGGTTATAGGTGACTACCTAAACATGTAGCTTTGTGTTTGGCCTTCCTCAATTCCACTATGACCCCTATATTAGCCAAACCTATTTTATTCTCACTTGATACAAGGCTAAATTCACATTCTTTTATCACCCTCAACCTTGTATTCAACATCATTTTCCCACTTTCTCTCTTGACTACATGTATACAACTAAAAGTGTCCATTTTGGTGATTATGATGTTAATTCCATAGATTGTGACCTTATTAAACTAGGTCATTGACCATTTAAAAATTAATAATACTCATTATAGGTATCCTTTAATTTCCTTTAAACTCTATTGATTTTTACCAAACTTAGGGCTATGTAGAGATATTAGGTTTATAGACCTCTTAAATATTTGACACCTTTCACTTCAAATCCTATATTATATTTAATAATGTTTGAATAATTTTTCAAATTATACGCTTTCCTTTTATATTGATATGTATACCTTTTTCAAAAAGATGACCTATAAGTTTAGGGCATGTAGGTCACTTTTTGCCTACACAAGATACTAAGAGGATCAATACTTGGGCCGTATACACTTTGACATTGTATAAAATATTGATCCACTTCTTGGACATTCTATCCATGATCCTATGAATCTTTTCAAACATCATGTCATCCCCAACTTGTATCTATATTTCATACAAGTGTGTGTTTGAACTATTGACTATGTATAGAAGTTTGGTCTGTTGACCATGTTTTAGACCTTAAAGAGGTGCAAGTTGGAGCTCATGAATTTTAAACCACTTATTTTATGTTTCATTTCCTTTTTCATGAGTCCAATATTCTTAAACACTTTTGATAGTTCAGGGCAAAATTTTCAAACTCACTTATACAAGAAGTTTCAAAACTAGTTTACTTACTAGGAACATGATGCCACTAAAGGATTGGTACATATTAGTTATATGGTTATATAATGTTAAATTATGT
Organism: Torreya grandis; assembly: GCA_037957365.1. Taxonomy (NCBI): domain Eukaryota; kingdom Viridiplantae; phylum Streptophyta; class Pinopsida; order Cupressales; family Taxaceae; genus Torreya; species Torreya grandis. The sequence continues at coordinate 780,426 of JARHVA010005183.1, read as the reverse complement.
ATAAATATTAACAAAAAATTTCAATAAAAAATTGAAATCCTATGAAACCTATAGAAATTCTAAAACCATGGAGGACACTAATATTCACTTGCACCATGGAAAAGAATATATTTTATTTCTAATCCAAGACCACACATATGAAATGGAACTTGGAGAATGTGAAATAAGCCTACATATACCCTATATATCCTCTATATAATTTCTAATGAATTTCACTTTTCTCAAACTACCAATTTGAGGAGAAGGATTTAGTATGTGTTGTTAACTAGTTGTTCTAGACCACCTCTTGGTCTCAATGATTATTCATAAATGGGAGGGGATGAATATATTGAAAAATTTCATGGATTTAAATCTTACTATGACCCCCTCCTTTTAAAAATAAATAAATTCCAATTCTCTCTCCTATGACCATAATAAACACTTGAAATTTGCCTTTACTAGCTTGTAAGGAGAATGATGGAGGTTTTGAAAAAACTTTTGAAAATTTTAGACCTATAGTTTCATTCAAAACTTGAATTTAACCTATGATATCTGAAATAACACTTATAATCTATTATTTACCTCAAAGGTGCTCTTAAAAATCTATACAAGTGTCTAAAGCTACTTATTTGGAGTATAAACTGAAGTAACTAACTAGTTCTGACATGCAATTGATGCTCTAACTTCCTCTTGACCTCTTTCACATTATGAAAATTCTTAGAGTGTTTATCCTTTTGAAAAATTACTTATAAATCCTCATGTTAAGCCCAAAATGTGGTCAAAGTGTCATTTTAGCACATAAGAACATGGTGAAAGGTTAATTCATGATAATATGACTTTAATTACATCTAAATAACCTATTATAACTAATATAAAACATACCAAACTTTTGACCATTCTTGACAACAACAAGTCCTTGTAATTGACCCTAACAACTAGACAAGTACACATAAGACCAAACTTTGGGTAAGGTTAAAAAAAGACAAATATGACTGATTAAACTATATAGGACAATTTAACACCATGACAAAATCATATATAAGTTTTTGATAGCCTTATGAAGTTTCAACCTAGATTAGGTGACCTTGAATTGAGGTCAAAATTTGGTCAATAATTTAGTGATTCACAAGGGTATCATGCCTAAAATGTTAAATGGACTAGTATCCTTATCCTTCCATTAGGAAATGGAGTCATTTGCACTCAGTTTTAGACATGAGTAGACCTTGATCATGATAAGACCATAGGAATTGACCTTTAAAACACACCAAAAAAATAAAACACACATAAAGAAAAGTAACAAGACTCAAACATGTGTTATCAAGCACTTAGGGAACACAAAAACAACATAAGCAAAGTAACTATATACAACTAGCCTTAAAATAACTTCTTCCTCCCTATCAAAGGGGAAGCTTTTACCATCTCTTAATCCATGAAATGAAGGATTGCATGAAAAAAATTACCTATTGAGACTTTCTATTATTATCTTCATCTTTTTCATACATGGAAACCACAAAACAATCACCTATGAAGGTTAATTCATCTTGTGTTTCAAAAAAATTGTCATAACCTCTCTTAATACTTGTGCTTATTTCAAATATTCCCATCTCTTGTATTATAGGTGTGGCTTCAAACTTGCTATATTGGAGGTTGTCACATTGTCCTTTAAGAATCAAGTCATATTTAAAAACATCTTCAAATTGTCAAATAGGTGGTATAGGATCTTGAAGAACCTCAAATTCATTATAAATCTCCTTGAACTTCTACCACATATCATCTTAGTCTATGGAGTTAGAAGCATCTTTAGCCTCTATTTGTTTTTCAAATTCAACATCTTGATCAAACTCAAGAGTGTCATAGTCATCATAGGTTTCCCCAGCATGGACTTGAGACTCTTGGTGGATTTCTTTAAGACATATTTGCTCACTAAGAGTCTTAAATTCCTTATCAACAATCTAATTTTCATTTCCTAAAGGTTTTAACTTCTCAAGACTTTCATACTCCATGAACATGTGAAAATAGGTCTACCACATGTCCTTCACATCTCTTTGAACCTATTCACGAGACTTAAAAAAATTATCCAATATTGTGTTTCTCTTAGAGGCTTCATCTTCTTTATCTTGATCAAACTTTTTATTGACCAAGGTAGCAATCTTGGCATTTTTTTCATGGGTAGCTACAACCTAATCTAGATCATGTCTTTCTTCACGCAATAAGACTGATTTGTGTTCATCTTCACTAAGGGGAGTACCGATAGTTAAATATTTATCATAGGCACTTGAGTCATCTTCTTCAGCTACAACTATACCTTGATCCTCTTCATTTACCTTCCATATGACAATTTCATCTATGAAAATGGATGTGGTGGGAGGTATAGCTCCAAGAATACAAATAGAAGAACTAGGTTTTAGTAGGGGGTACATAGGGTACTTAAGTAAACACTTAGAAGGCTAAAAGTCTCAAAGATACCATGGAATACTAGTTATCTATAGAGGATATCTAATTTGTCAACTTATACAAATATATAGAAAGATTCACAAACCATGTTAGGGCTTATGATCAATTGCACAAAGTATGTAGGTATTTATAATGGGTGTAACCACTTTAAAACAATTAGATAAAATAAGAAATCTATTTGTATAAAAACTATGGAAATGAAGATGTTGAATTGAGAAAACTATCGAATGATGCATAAGATTAAGAGATAGGTACTTTTAGGCTAAATTAAAGACGTTTTAGGAATCAAATACATTTTCAATCAAGGGTGAAAGAGAATGCCTAATCTAATCCTAAGCTAATTCTTCATTTTCAACACTATTATTTATTAATAATAAAACTTTCTAATTTAGCAAAGAGGAAATTATTTGTGCAAATATATAGAATGTTTTGAGAAACTAGGATTCTACCATGAAATAAGAGATATTTTATAAGCAAACAAATAATGTAATGGAAAACATCTTTAATCAATGAAAGGTGTTCTCAATACATACAAATGCAAAATCTTCAGAAACTACACTAGAGAATGGTCTAAACAAACTAAATTACCAAAATAATGAAAACATATCTTATACACTACTAAAAAAATTGGAATTTCACATTTCATAGCAAATTTACCTCATATTAAGCTTAAAAATATAGTGCAAATGTTTTACAAACTAGGAATCCAAGCTAATAAGTAATGAAGTAGGAAGACCAAGCTGTATCTAGGCTGAGTCCAAACTAGGAGACAATAGTAATGGAGAAGGTAAAGAAGAAGCTAAAATTTATGAGAGATTTAATATAGATATAAAAATGAAATGTATCATGAAGGAGCTAGAAGTAAGTAAAAAACCTCAAGATCACTATGGAGAGCAATGTGAACCACCAAATGAAGTTGTAGAATAGTAGGGCGTCCCCTGTCATAATGAATGCCCATGTATGCCAAGAATGGATCAAGTAATATACAAGAAGGCACAAGATATTAGAGAGTGATGATAAATAAGAGACATCTAAGAGAAATAACAAGAGATATGAAGAAAAATTAGTGCTAAGTAGTCATATAAGGCATCCCCAATCCTTGAAAAACCAAAACTAGCCATTTTTGGTTGTTAAGGACCAAACAAGGCCCTTTTTCTTAGATTATATTCAGCTATAGCCTAAGCCATAGATTTTGTGAAGGAAACTTATGGCCTAGGCCATGGGTTCCCCCATAAGCCATGGCCTGGGTCAAAATTCCATCCTAGGTGGTTAACAAGCCTCTAGAATGGCTTTGAGAGGCATCTAAAAAGCTTGTCATCAATTGAAAGGGTTAGTGAGGTGCTAAGTATCTTTGGGGGAGAGATATATGATGTAAGAGGATATATGTAAGTTTAAAATGTCTTGAAGTGGGATAATCAAGGTTGGTATTCTACACATGAACTTATGTGTAATCATAGGGAGGAGTAGGTTAATGGAAAGTATAATTACATATGCCCCCTAGGTACAAGAAATCAATGTTTAAATGAACCAAAAGTGTCATGTAGTATTTGGAAGCCATAGAAAAGCAAATAAAAGTAAGAAATAAAATGATAAAGAGAACATTACCAACACTTACCAGATAAGGATAGTAGTAGAAGAGGTTGATGATGTAATCCATGGGTAAGAGTGCAAATATTTCATAATCTAAATCCAAGTCTAGGTCTATCTCTAGCTAGTACAAATAAGGGACATAAGTGATATCACATCAAATCATGTAATCTAGAATTACATTCATGCAACCTTAGTATGACCCCTGTGAAGGATATGAGTGACTTAGACATCCTCAAAGTAGGGTATAAAATCACATGCTACCTCAAAGAGGGGGAGAAATTTAGAGCTAAGGATAGACCAGGAATTGATGAGTTGAGACATGGCTAAGAGTGAGTTAGATAACAACTATAAATAGAAAGCACCTAACCCATGGGCTTCAATCAAGGCACCAATAATTACATGATACTTGGTGGTGTTATTCATCTCACTAACAAAAAATAAAATAGCCATAATAAGCTCATGGCCCTATGGACCATCAATGACCCAAGGTGTAGAGGCATGTCCTAGGTTTCCTTGACTACCATCATTTATGTGAATCACCACTAAGAATTACACCATGTTGGGGGTTGAGGATGTAGGAATAATGACTGTAAAATGAATATCTGAAGGTGAGGTGAGGTGAGCAAGCTATATAAAAGAGTCAGACAATGAAACCAAGTCATAATTAAAGTGATTAACTGATGAGATCTATAGGAGAAGGTGATATGTTAAGTTTATAGGTGTATGTAATTATAAATTAATCATATCTACAAATCAATCCTAGCTCAGAGAAGATAGATGTTACTTACACTTTTGATTGGGCATGCATTAGATAATTATGAAAATGACCAATAATAGATCCAATAGACCTGAATAGGGGATCTCTTACCATAATAATATCACTAGATAAGGTTTTAAAGCCTCTAGTCAATAAAAACTATGTAATAACTCTAATTAAGTCTTATATTTTCATATTCGCTATACTAATAACAAGTAAAATAAAGAAATATAATCTAGTGCTCACCAAATCTTGTGGCACAATATGAGGGTTAGTAAACATGCATAAGTGAATCTTAATTAAGTTATGTATAGGTAAGACCCTAATGTATGAAGAAAAAGAGTAATATTATTCAAAATCAATTACTTATGTTACCTCTATCTACTAAAGAGAGGAGCAAAGTTAAAGATACCTAAAATATGAACCGGTGGAGAATCAATCTCTCCCTTGGTTAAAGACACTTCATAAGAGGTTATTGTGGTTCGTAATGATCACTAAGAAAGGCCAAAACATCCAAGACTTATCCACAAGACTAGATTATTCAAGTATAAACCCTAATATAAGACTCCTCAAGTAGAATGGTAGAAGAATAAATTGTAAAGAAGCACAAATGAATAATAAATATTGATGTATCTCTAACAATGACTAAATAGATGTGTTTAAATAGGTGGATCTAACCATAAACCCTTCCAAAAATTTTGGTTGATAGGGTTGACCAAGTCAACCTAGTATTAGTATTGATAAAAACTTACTAGGTCATGGGCTAGGTCATCTAAGAGTTGACCTAGATCCTAAATGAGTTACACCAATAAGAGTACAAGGTTGACCCATTCAACCTAGTCAAGTAAGCTATTGAAAGGGGTTTTAAGTTAGGAAAAGGGGTATAAAAAGTGGTAAAATATTGGAGTGTGAAGAAGAGGAATAATATCTTAGGGGAATGTTTATAGGAACTAGTTAGATTGGTAATAAGTTGTAATAAGGGATAAAAATCCTACAAAGAACCAATGGTTTACCCACACCTTTCTCAGTGCACCCATTAGGGTGTGCACTCAAAGAAATTGAGACTTGATGAGTTCCTGTAATATAGAAAGCATTATTAATTGATAAAGTTTGAAAATATTATGTGTATACATATGTCCCACTTGAATCTCATCATGTTTCACTCTATTATAATAGGGGATGGTGATTTGAGAAATAAATGAGGAACACACAATGTTAAGGCTAAAAAAATGTAGTATTTTGAATAATAAAAATAAATAAATTTAAATGACTAACATGGAAATAGATAAAAAGGTAAATGTGTATACGTACCTTGAATTACCTTTATCAGTAAATGATTATCTTTTGTGTTTGTATTTTTGATTGTGGAGGGCATAGAGATTGCTTTAAAAAAAAACCCCAAGAATACAAAACTAAAGAGAAAAAACAAATAAATTTAGGAAAGCCAAGATAGCTAGTGTTATGTGGATGGGACATACTTAGAAATTTGAACTAAATTACCAAGTAAAAAAATTTAAATTAAATTTGGTAACTAAAAATCCAAGGATACTAAAGACCAAAAATATCAAATAAGTAAACCTCAAGTAAAAAAGGAAAATTCACCAAATCAAACCAAGGATACATGTCAAAAGGGATGGTAATAAAAAATTGATGTAAAATTAATAAAAATACTTAAATAAATATTGGAAAGAAAAAATGGTAAAACAAAATTGATGAGTGAGTCATTAATGAAAAAGGTGCATAAAAGGGGAAAACAACATTGGGGAGTGAGAATTAACAAGCCAATCTCACTCAATAATGGAAAAAGTACATGAAAGTAGAAATAGTCTTAGGTGTCCAAAACAAATGTGGTAAAATAATGATAAATGGTTAAATAAATAAAAATACATCTATAAATGTAGATTCATGGTGTAAATAAATCAATCCATAGTCACTCAAGAATATTCTTTTGTTCTTAGGATATATAAAACTAAAACAAAGTAGTGATATCATGTTTTAAAGATGTGAAGAAGAGGGAAGTATAGAAGAGTGAAAAAAGATTTATAATCACACATGCCTATAAAGGGGAAATAAAATGGGTGGAGTGGATGATGAAGGAAAAACCAAGGTAGATGAACTCTTTATCAAAGTCAAAATACTAAAATTAGGTTTGTCAAAATAATAGGACTTTCAACTTTAAGGATTCTAAACAATTTCTCTTAGCCACACAAGTCTTAGGTCAATAAATGAAGTATGTAGATCATCCCATGAAGTATATGTGCTTGAAAATAAAAAAGGACATACCTTTCCACAACATGTTCCCCATTCCTTAGGTTGCCTTATAGAGCTATCAATCTACTATGAATATTCGGTACTTATGAGATAAATTAGGTAACACCATAGAGTTTTTTGAATTCTCCTATTCTAATCCATTGGCCTACCACACCCTAATGGACCTTGGCTCTATTTTGAGGCCAAATATGGAGTTTGATATTTTATTGGATATAGGATATGTGCTTGTATTCATGTCTTTTGGTGTGATTTTAGATTTTAAGATTTGTATGTTGCATTTTCTATCTCATTGAATTTTGTTTCAAATGATTTGGCTTTTAACGTTCTTTATGTATTTTTTTATTATTTATCTATATATATTTGGAAAACTAAACATGGGTGCTAAATATGAATTTCATTTGAATACTTGGGACTTGATTACTAAGAGAAAGACACTTAAAGAGCATGGTGCCTAATATCCTTGTAAATCTAGGTGAAATAAAAATGCTATCTTGACTTTAACCTTGTTTTATCTAATGTAGGGTAAAAAATAAAGGAAATCCTTAGAAATGAAACATGAAACAATTTAAATGACTTCAAATTGCAAAAAATGTGACAAAGGGTGAAAAAGGGATACAATGACAGTAAAGTGTGATTTCTATCATAAGAATGAGGGAAATGGAAGAAAGCATGCTAACATAGTTTATTTGAAAATTTTATCTATCAAAGGAAGCAAAAGCTAAAGTTGAGAAAAAAGATCAAGAATGTAACCAGTGTAAAACACATTCTAGAAAAGGAATGAAAATATGGTGATTATATGAGGAAGGCCAGGTCCTATCCATGGTCTTATACTACAAATCATAAAAGAGAAACCCAAGGGGCTGACAAAAAGTATTGGAAAAATAAATGGGATAAGAAAAAGATGGTATTTGTGAGGAAGGCCAGGTGATAGGGTATTACACTAAAACTCATAAAATAAAAACCCAAGGGGTGACAAAAAGTGTGTAAAAGAAATTATGAAAATAAAGAGGATAAAAGTACATCATGAGGAAGATTGGGTCTTATACACAATTTTACAATGTAACTAATGAGAAAAATGGAAACCAAAAGACAAAAATGAAGTACTAAGGTTTTTTAAAGGAGAGGAGTATTATAAAGGGTGATACCCATGTAATCATATTATAGAAGTGTTAGGTAGAAAGCATATACAAAGCATGAAAAGAAGGGAATGATTAGGAAAAATACTTCTTGAGGAATTGTGTGTCAGTGGGCTCCTAGAAAATATGGCCTTAATTGGTTTAAAGGTGATAGGTACTTGGACCAATAATGTCTTTAACTAAATAAGGTACCCAATATATCTGAGCATTTATAACTTCTTTATCATGAGTGTATTCTAATTTAAGGACAAGATCATCGACATTAAATGTGTGAACTTTAACTCATTTTTTTTATGTTATTTGGCAATACAGGCCTTGTATTGGTGATTATATTTTAAAATAGAAAGATGGCATTAATCATGGATATTTAAAACATGAATGTTAGCTTCACATAATTATTCATTAGGTATGATACCATGAAGAGATATATGGAGAGAGGGAAGCTCAATTTTTAATGGAAGGAATGACTTAGAACCATAGACTAGAGAGAATGGTATTACCCTAGTGGTAGTACGTATGTTATTGTAATAGTCCCAAAGAGTAGGATAGAGATGAAGGTGCCAATCCAGGCATGTTTCAAGAATTTCATTTTGGATAATTTTATGAAGAATTTTGTTGGTGGCCTCAACTTGGCTATTACATTTTGGATGATAGGGTGTATAAAATTTGTGATTGATTGCAAATTTAGCACAAATCTATTTGACATCTTTGTTTTTAAAATTACCACCATTGTCTAAAACGATAATATGAACGACACAAAAGTGGTAAATGATTTGATTAAGTATGAATTTGGAGATGGTGGTACTAGTGACATTAACAAGGGGCATAATCTCAACCCAATTGGCAAAGTATTTTATAGATGTGATTATAAAGATATGTCCATCTTTAGATTAAGGTAATTTTCCTATGAGATCTAATCCCCACATGGATAATGTCAAAGGAGATTTGATATTTTGAATATTGGCTAGAGGTGAATGAATTAAATCATCATGAAGGTGGCAAGGAGTACATTTTTAGTAAATTTGATGGCATCATTTTCAAGAGTAGGTCAAAAGTATCCCATATGTATGAATTTGTGTGTCATAACATGTATGCTATAGTGGCCACCACAAATTCCCCTATGTGCTCGTTTAATAAGATGATGGACTTAATATTGCATAACACATTAGAGTAGGGTACCTTAAACATTGTGATAATAAAAGATGTTATATCAAAATGTATACTTAAAAGTTTATTTTTGAATTTTAGTCTTTTTCCAAGAATCTAGGTTGGAAGGATAAGTTTCATTTTCTAGAAATTGAATGATGTTTTTATACCATGGGCTTTGTCAAATGGTAATAGCTGAAATATGGAAAATAAGTGAATCATGTGGTTGCATAGAGGATTAATATTTTATTATTTGGATAAGAAAAGTGGGATCAGAAAGAATTTGGTGCAGATGAAAAAGAGATGTTGAAGAGGAAAGGAAATCAATAATAGAGTTTTGATCTTAAAGAATAAGTTGATGGTGAAATAAATGAAATCTTTGGTGAGAGTAGTTATAGTTTGATGATATGGTAATCACCATTGAGTTGATGGAAAATGAGTTGGGAATCACCTAAAGCATTCAAGCATTAGATATCTCAATCAAGAGAAACTCTTATGCCTAATATTAGAGATTCATACTCTACCATGTTGTTAGGGATGTCAAATGTTAAGAAAAAATCTAAAAGGATGATTCTTCTAGAGGAGTAGTAAGAATGCAACCCACCCTGGATCCTTAAAGGAATTTATCACCATCAAAGTAAAGGGTCCAAGTATCATGATGTAAATTAATATTAATTTTAGGAAGTTTTTCAATGACTAATTTTGGTTTAGTAGTATCAGGGAGGATAGTAGTTTCATCAAGATTACTTGCTTCAAGATCAGTAGTGAAGTTATGAAAGTAATATTTAGGATATATATCTTGGTTTAGACCTATAATATAGATAATATTATCATTGGGAATATTATCTTGAAGGTGATTGGTATCGAACATAGGAGCTATATCAAGTTGATCATCTATGATTTTTCCTTTGAAATCTTTTTGAATAATAATTTAGGGATAAAATTCCATGAGAAAGACCATCCACTTGCCAATTTTATCTCAAGGAAGAAAAGTTTTAGAGAAGAAGTGATGAATGGGATCAAAATGAATGATGACATAAGTGGTTTGATAAAGCATGTAATGTCAAAAAAAATTAGCTACAAAATATATGGTGAGGCAATCACATTTGACTTTCATGTAACATTTCTCATAATAAATGAGGCTTCAACTAATATAGTAGATGACATACTCTCTTTTAGTATCATCTTGTTGGGAAAGTATTACCCCAATTGATATGGGTGTGGAAGAATTATATAGGATTTAAGGTTGATTATTTGAAGAAGGAGAAAGTGTAGGTGGGTGAATTAATGATTATTTCATGTTATCAAATTCTTTTTGACAAGGGTCATTCCATTATAAAGCATTACCTTTCTTAAGAAGATAAACAATGGAGTGGATATGGTAAGCCATTTTAGGGATGAATCATCTAATTTCCCCAAGTTTACCAAGATAAGTATGAATGTCTGGAATGGATTGAAGAATGGTCATGTTAATGATATCTTTGATCTTGGTAGGGTCAACATTTAAGTCACAAAGAGAGACTAATAATCCCAAAAGTTTACCAAATGTAACACTAAATACACATTTTTAAGGATTTAGTCTAACTCTATATTTGTGTAGATGATCAAAGATGATGGCAAGATTAGAAATATGAGTCTTGTAAATTTTAGACTTAGCAATGGGTTCATCCATATAGGTTTCTAAATTTTTTTGGAAAAGATCATGAGATATATGAGTCATTTTTTGATGGTAAATGGCTTCAAAATTTTAGTCTAAAGGGAATTTTAACATAGTAATAGGTGTCATATTATGTGATGAAAGTGGTCTTATGTTAGTCTTTATAGGCAATGTGAATTTTATTATAGCCTGAGAAGCTATCTATAAGAGATAAAATTTCATAATTAGTTGTAGAGTCGATAATGGCATCTATAGAAGGTAAAGGAAAGTTTTCCTTGGAATAAGCAATATTTAGATTAAAAAAAATCAATATAGATGTAAATAACCATGGTTACCTTTTTTTGAATCAAGACTATGTTAGAAAACCATTCAAAATAATCCACTAGTTTGATAAACTTAACATCAATAAGTTTCATAATTTCTTTATGACATAAGGTGGAAAATTTTGGTGGAAGTTTATATTTATTTTGATGCATAGGTTTGGTGTTAAGATAAGTAATGATATTATGAGACACAATTCTAGGGTCAATACTAGGCATGTCCTCATAAGACCAAGTGAATATCTCATGCTATTTATCTAAAAATAAGCTAAATTTATCATGCTCAATATGTATAATTAGTCGAGGTCATGATGGGGTACCATATTCAATGCAAGTAGTTTCTTTGATAAGCATAGCATTTCCATCTTGGAAATGGTATGGTTCATTTAGGAAATAATAAATTGGATTGTCTTTAGGATCGATACTATTGAGGAAGTTATTAAAGCAAGGGGTTTTGTTTTTAAACTCATAAATTTGTGATGTTGCCAATGAAGTTGAGGTTCTCAGGCATGAAGTAATTCAAGAATCATTTCATCACTATGTAGAGTGGGAAGAGGACCATAATACTCAACATCTAATTCAATATCCATAATTTTATTACCATGGTGATCATATTTAGAATGTATCTAATGGACATATGTGACCTTGGCATCAAAAGTAATCTCTAGAGTAGGAGAAGTAAATGTATTAGATGGGATTGGTGTGTCATTAGTTTCATTGATGGGAGAAGAATCAGATGTATTGATGGGATCTATAGGTGGTAAAGAAGATTCAATAATTTTTTGAGGTTCAAAAGGTAGGAGTTGTCCTACCACCTAAGGAGTATCAAGAAGTGGAGAATTAATAGGAGGCACATGACCTTAAGGATATAATTCATGATCCATGGAAATGGTATGGACATCCTGGTTGAAAGCATGTATTTGAGATAATTTTTTTTGATAATGTTAAACATCCAAGTCTCATTATTGAGCTTGAATAATGTATTTATCATCATAGGTTGGATAAATAGTACATTCTTAATATTCAGGGTGAGTTTTAGAAGGTTAAATTTTGAGATTACTGAATGTTTTTGGAGACACGATGAGAGGATCTTGAAATGATTTGGTCACTCTATAATCATTGAAAGTAAAGAACTATTTTAGTAAATAAAATTCTTGAGCATTACATAGAATGGGGAAATAAGTGATCTAATTAATGAGAGGAATAATGCAATCATGATGTAATAAAAAAAGAGGAAGACACTCTAGGATATAAGGAGGTAACTTTGTTTCTACTCATTTTTGTGCTCTTACATTCAAAAGAAAACTAAAGATAATGGTCAGGGGTTAGATGATACCTGGATTAAGTTTCACACCATATCCAGACATTGTAGGAGATCCTCTTTGGCTATGGAGGAAGAAACCTGTAAGAAGAAAGAGACTCAAACATAGAAAAATGTTAGATAAAGATAAAGTGGACTGCCAAGCAACACTCAGTCCTGAAAGCGTATAGCTCTGTGAGGGATGACAATCCACTGTTTATAAGTAAAAGTGTTGCAAATAAAGAAATGACAAATGAATAACAAAGAGGGAAATAGATAGTGCATACCTATTTCTTTGCAGTCTATATGTCATAGTCACCGATGTCAGTAGTCCTACCGACATCGATTGGTAAAGTTGTCGACGTCATTTATATTACCAATGCCGGTAGGGGCAATGGGCTTTGGATAGGTTTTTGGTTGATGTCTTTGGTTGACAGAGGAGTTTTGGAGGTCTATGGGAGTTTAATAGTTTGTGCAAGATTCCAGGATAGTGAATATGGTCTAGGGAAGGGCCCAGGTAGAGGACAGGGGTGGAAAGAGAATAAGAATGAGAGGAAGGCTTTTTCAGCCTCTTCGAGAAGAAAGTTGGGTTGTCTATCAACAGTACTCAATAATATTCAATGGAAACTAATTACCAATGCCTTTTAAAATACTGAAATGAAATAGAAGAATACTTAGCTCTATTTGGATGGAGAACCAAGAGTGTCAGGATGCTTGTCCCTGATGCGGCTGATGTAGGAGACTTCATACAACCTTCTAATCCAATGTCTGGAGTGAATTTTTTAGAGTTTCTTAGCCTAGAGAGTGATGATATAATGTTGATGCCTCATCCCAAAGCCTACCTTTGATATGCAAAGAGTCAAAGAGCAAGAGAATTTAGATTTGGGTCATCTAGTCGAGGTTAGAATTTAGTTTCAAGCAACTGACATCGGTGATTCTGCCGGCATCGATCAACTGTTGACCAACGTTAGTGGATAGAGAATGGGTTAAAAGGCTATTTTTATCCTTTTGCCCATTCCTCCATCTACCAAGTTTAGTTGTCATTGGTGAATGGTCTAAAGTCATATTTATTAGGCACGGGGTTAGTGGGAGAGTTGAAATAGGTCTTAGGTAATTATGATTAGTCATAAGGTGATAAATGGTCTAAGGGCAAGGAATCCAAGGTGAGGTGTCTAAAAGGGATGATTAATTTAAAATAAGTATTTTAAATTAATAAAGTATAGGTTAGGCATGTTAAAGTTAGAAAGGGACCAAGGGGGGGTTGACACTATTTTGGTGTCCACATTTGCCCCTTTTTGTCTTGTTGGTTGTTCTGACGAACTACAAGACAAAAATAGGAGCAAGTTGCCCTAGGTATGGGATGAGGTGTAGGTTGCCATGGGTAAGGGATGAGGTATTCCCCCTTAAAGTAGGATTTGAGGGAAGGTAACCTGATATCGAGTGCCGATTTGATAGGTAGTGGATGTGTATGGTGAAGTTGGAGTATGAACGCTGCAATAGTTGAGATTGCACGTATACCACTTCATGTGATAGGTAGGTCAAATTTTCATAGTCAAAGGTTGAGGAGTGTTAAAATTGAAATAAATGGTCCCTAGCATTTAGTCATAGCTGATTGGGTTAAATGATCAGAGTTGTAGCTCCAATGGTCATTGTGTTCCAAGTATCCCGAGCTTAGGAAGTGCTCCTAGAAAACATGAAAATGTCACACATATCGGGGATCAACTAGAGCGTGGTCCAACAATACGTGTGAGGCTCATAATGTGGGTTGCATACAATTTGCTAACTATTCATGAGGTAGCATATATGTAATCAAAACAACCAAGAAAAAGTTGTCTTGAAAGTGGTCTTGGTCTGAGGAGATAGTCACAATCTCTAAGGTCATTGGTCAAGTTGGGTTGAGATATAAGTCATCTCAAGTATAGTGTGTGTTTTGGTCAGGGAGATGTATGTGATCTTCGATGTGCCCCATGAGAAGTTTAGGTAACTCATTCAGTGTCAGGGCTGATTGTTTGGTCATGATTTTGGGTTGGTATAGAATGTTGGTCCATTATATGGACGGACAAAGGAATGGCCGAGTTATCCTTAGAAGACCTCATGTCAATTGAGTGCTGCTTACATAGCCCCTATTTGAAGGGCCTCAAGCCATTGTAGTTCTCCCCAAAAGGGAAGAAGAGACTTGATTATGGATTGGGTTTGATTAGGTTAAGTCATGGTTACAGGTGAAATGGTTTGTCCATCAAGTAGATGAACAAATGAATGGCCGACATCATTAGGGAGATGAACGGGAAAATGGTTGAGCTAACTTCAAAAGATTGAGTGCTGCCCACATAGCCCCTATGTTAAGGGCCTTAGGCCAATGTATTTCTCCCCAAAAAATGAGGAAGAGTGTTGGTTATGGATTGGTTTTGACTAGGTTAGGTCATGGTTAAAGGTTATATGGTTGCTCCATCAGGTAGACGAATGAACGAATGGCCGAGCTAACCTCAAAAGACTCTATGTTATCTGAGTGCTACCTATATAGCCCCTATTTTGAGGGCCTTAGGCCAATGTAGTTTAGGATGGTTGATAGTTAGTTTGGTTATGTTATAAATGATGAGTGTATGATGATGTTATAGCCTTTTTCATATTGTGTGATGGTGTATTTTGTAACATTGGTTATATGGCTTTTCACCCATAGAAATTTTCCATATTGGTGATGGTGTATGCTAAAAATGAAATGAGTATATTTATGCTTTAGCAAGTAATAGTTTATGCTTGACATAAATTGTGTTTGGTTGTTAGTTTCCATGTGTATTGTTTTCCATAGAAACTAGTGTGAATGGGCTATGATAATTTACATAACACAAATTGATATTTGTATTGAATAAATCATGAGGTTATGCTAATGGTTAGAAAATGTTATGGTTTGGTTTGGTTTGGGTTGGTTTGGTTAGAAAATGATTTAGTTGAGTTTGGATTGGTTATATGTGACCAAAGTGTGTAAGAAGTGAAAGGTGCATTGCTCTTTCATTGATAAGGACCACAATGATAGAATAGATAAGGTTATTGCAAACAAAAACCCTATTCATGCATTACATCATTGACCATTGTTTGAGTTAGAGAAGTATTCAAATCACTTGATGTTAAGTGAGCTCAAAATCCCTTGGGTATGTTGGGGTAATAGGTTTGATTATGTGAGATGTGAGGATAGCGAAACCCTTTTTAGCAAGGATAACTTTGCCCCTTTTATAGGTGACCCTGAGAATGACTATAGGCAAGTCCATGACTTAATATTTTGTTAGTCAATTTTTTTTTTTGGCAGACTGATCAATGCGGAAAGTCTACATGGGGATGTTGTTTTGTTTTGTGGTCATATGTGAAGCTGATTGATGTGGGAAGCTTCTGAGAGAGTGTTATTTGTAGTAAAATTTGGGTCTAGCCATCCTTCAAGGGAGTGGTCTATATTTTGCTTTGCATGGTTGAATGTCTTTGAATAGCTGTCCTTCAAGGGAGTAGTCTATTAATTACAACAATTATGCAGCTATCCTTCAAGGGAGTAGTCTACATTTTATGACCTTTGGTTAGGCATCCTAGTTTTATATGTTTTGTTGGCTGAAGTTCTAGTCATGGACTAGACTATAGAGGTTTATGGGTTTCCCTTTTAGTAGGAAAAAGCATGAATGCAAAAAGGATTAATGTAATGTCCCTTATTTAGGGGCTCCTTTTTCTAAGCAAAAGCTCTGATACCACTGTAATATCCCTCCAGATATCAAAACAAAAGCTCTGAGTTGCTTATCTAAATTTCTACAAAATATATTCAAATAGATAAATAAATCATAGTATAATCTCTTATTTATTTGCTCATAAGCTTACAATAGAGGTCCTCTATCAGGTATAAAATGAATATTGAAAATACGGCCTTAATAGCCTGAATATTTTACAAGAACTGGGAAATAAATCTGGAACTGGTATGTCTTGCCCTGCTATGTAAAAAACATAGTCGCCGATGTCAGTTATACTATCGTTGTCGGTCGATGGAAGTCGTTAACCTGCCGACGCCAGTGATATGTCGACCGATGTCAGTCTCTATAGGTCTCTGCCCGCTGATGTCGGTATCTAATCTTTCTGTTGGTGCATATAGATTTTTATATATCTATATAGACTTCGTACGACTACCGATATATCACGCCCTATATGCTTGATCCTAATCTGTAGAACTATGGGCTAATACAAAAGATCTATATCTGGATAATTCTTGAATTAAAACCCAAAATAAAGAAATACCTATAAACCCTTGTGATAGCTTCTCTGTGAAGTTATCTCTCAAACTTGTAAACACCTGTGATAACTTCTATATGAAGTTATCTCTCAATTTGGCAATAGATTAGCTGATCTCTCATAGCCTCTGAATCGCACACAATGAAGAGTTGACTTTCTTCAATGCAAATGGAATCTTGGAACCCTTGGCTCAGTCTTCACAGAAGAATTTCTTAACAAGAATCAATATCAATAATCAATCATGAATACAAACTCTCTCCCATGAGAAACCCTTATACCCACCAAAGGTGTGCTTGCTAAAATTAGATTTCTTTAAATTAGACTTAGGGCTTCTTAAATTAGAACTAGGGTCTTAAATTAGACCAATTCTTAATAATTAATAATTAATTAATATTTAATTAAAATTAGACCAAATAATTAATATTTGATTAAATCAATCAAATATTAATATCTCCCTTAATTCATGTTCCAAAGAGCTCAAACGAATGCCAAGCCCAACTCCATCAAGACCCTCTATCCATCCCATCAGCCTACGAGGGTCGCATAATAGGCTAACCATCAACTCTTGACATGTCAACTAAAAAAGGGGACATGACAATTTGCCCCTCCTGAAATTGCTTGCCCTCAAGCAACCGTTGAATGATAAACCAATCAATTCCCCCCTGGATCCCAAATGTAGTCATGATCTCCACCACTGTCAATCAACATGAACTCTGGGCCCTGAATAATATCTAAATCTAGAATGTGAATGCTAGACATATTCGTATCATCATCATGTGACCCACCTGTAACAGAAAGCTGAGTCCCTACCACATGTGCTAACTCTTGAAATGAACTCACCTCAAGACAAAGCTCATCCTCATATCTCTCCTGTGTTGGTGCCAATGTGCACTCGTCATCGCACTCTATCATGTCATGTAGTATAGGCATCTCCATCCGATGAAAAAACATATGTTTGAAGCTGCTGCCCTGTATTGCCTTAAGAATATGTGTTTTCCCATCAACCTCAAAATGAACCACCATGTCTTTGAGATGAAGAGTAACTTCCTCAAATGAATGAAGCCACTTCATACCCAAGACTAAGTCTATGTCCCCCATGTTCACTACATAATAATTAGCCTTGAGCTCATAGTTGTTCAAGTGCAATGGGAGGTCTCTAATCATACGCTCACACCTAAGAGTGTGACCATCGACTACCTTAACTCTAATGCCCTCAAAATCTTCAGTAGTGAGTCGATGCTTCTCCACAAATCTAGCATCTATGAAATTATGTGTGGCTCCTGTATCAAGAAGGGTGGTGACCTTCTGCCCTGCCAAAACTCCACGGAGTCTGAATGACTCATCTGACTGAATGCTAGATAGGCGTGTCTCCTATATATGAAGCTCTAAATCTGCCTCTGCCTTAGGCTCTAAAGCCTCTACCTCCTCAAAACTATCCTACTATTTGGAATCTTCTGATTCCACATCCTCATAATACACCCACATCACATGATTTGCTTTGCCCTTAGGCCTCAAAGGGCAATCGTGATGGATATCATATGGACCTTTGCAGTAGAATCAAAGCTTATTCCTATGTAGATCATTAAGAGCCTCTCTATCCAATGGTGGTGCTGCTGGGTTGGCCTTTGAATCATTTTTAACACCAGATTTATCTATGTTAAAATCTAATCCCTCTCTATCTCTATTGGAGCACTTATGGTCCCTAGATGAAGAAGTACCTCTGGAGTTAAATTTACTAGATGGCACTGCCATCTCCATGCTATGTGCCTTCTTCATAGCTACTTGTAATGAAGGAGGATCAAAGCCTTTGATCCAACCTCTCAATGGTTCTATCAATCCCTCCATGAAGAGTACTACAAGTCGCCTCTTTGAAATGTCAAGAACCATAACTGATAACTTTTGGAAGTCACCAATGTAAGACTCTAGACTGCCACTTTAGTGAAACTGTGCCAACTCTCAGAAATAAGACTCTAGATCCCTCCTGTCAAAATGCTTTACCAGCCTATCCACAAACTCCTGATAAGATGTGATCCGATCATGATGGAGTGTCACCATCCCGTGGTGCCACCAATCGTGAGCTACTCCCTCAAGATGTAGTGTTGCATATCTGATAGCATCTTCCTCAGCCATTGGTCACAATGTGAGAAATGTATCAAGCTTACTAACCCAGGCCTATACTGTCACCTTACCACTACCATCAAATGTCACTAGTGTGAGCCTGCTCGTAGCATGCTTCAAATCATTGTTTTGGGGCCTTGGTCTCCCATTCTATTGACCTCAGTAATGTTCTTTCCTTTATGTGAGGAATCAGTCAAAAGTAATCATCTCCCTGACCACAGGTGGTAATGACTCCCACTCATCAGTCGCTGCTATAAGTGTGTCTATAAATGCCTCCTCATGCTCCTCACCTGCTATCACCTCCTTGGCCTCCTATCTCACAAAGGTAGGTCTATTAGGCTTGTTAGCTATACGAGAAGTAGTCCTAAGTCCTCTCTATGATCTTACATCACTCCTGACATCATCATGATGTGGGGAATGTCTCCTTAGAGTACCCAATCTTGGTAGTGCTACTGCTAACTACTGTAGTACTATGTTATTCTGCCTTTGCCCTTCTCGTATGTCTCTAAGAGTAAGTAAAATCTCTACATCATCTTGATCTCTAGGATAGTGAGGAATACGGGACCTATCAATATCATCACCCATGTCTTCCAGTTGCTATTCCAAAACATGAGTGCCTTCAAGCAAAGCTCTATTGTGCGTGAAACACCTATGTGGTCCCAACTCTTGTGGCTACATAAGATTGTCAACCCCTTAGGATGGTAGGATTTAGCTCTAATACCACTGTAATGTCCCTTATTTAGGGGCTCCTTTTTCTAAGCAAAAGCTCTGATACCACTTTAATATCCCTTTGGATATAAAAACAAAAGCTCTGAGTTGCTTATCTAATTTTCTACAAAATATCTTCAAATAGATAAATAAATCACAATATAATCTCTTATTTATTTGCTCATAAGCTTATAATAGAGGTCCTTTGTTAGGTATACAATGAATATTGAAAATATGGCCTTAATAGCCTGAATATTTTGCAAGAACTGGGAAATAAATCTAAAATTGGTACGTCTCAGCCTATTGTGTAAAAAACACAGTCATTGACATCGGTTATACTATCGTCGTCTATCGACGAAAGTCGTTAACCTGCCGATGCCGGTGATATGTCGACTGATGTCAATCTCTATAGGTTTCTGCCTGCTGATGTTGGTATTTGATCTTTCTATTGATGCGTATGGATTCTCATGAATCTATATGGACTTTGTATGGCTGCCGATATAACACACCCTGTATGCTTGATCCTGATCTATAAAACTATGGGCTAATACAAAAGATCTATATCTGGATAATTCTTGAATCAAAACCCAAAATAAAGAAATACCAGTAAACCCTTGTGATAGCTTTTGTGTGAAGTTATCTCTCAAAATTGTAAACACCTGTGATAACTTCTATATGAATTTATCTCTCAATTTGGTAATAAATCGACTGATCTCTCACAACCTCTGAATCGCACACAATGAAGAGTTGACGTTCTTCAATGCAAATGGAATCTTGGAACCCTTGGCTCAGTCTTCACAGAAGAATTTCTTAACAAGAATCAATATCAATAATCAATCATGAATACAAACTCTCTCCCATGAGAAACCCTTATACCCACCAAAGGTGTGCTTGCTAAAATTAGATTTCCTTAAATTAGACTTAGGGCTTCTTAAATTAGAACTAGGGTCTTAAATTAGACCAATTCTTAATAATTAATAATTAATTAATAATTAATTAAAATTAAACCAAATAATTAATATTTGATTAAATCAATCAAATATT
The DNA here is from genome assembly GCA_037957365.1 of Torreya grandis. Taxonomy (NCBI): domain Eukaryota; kingdom Viridiplantae; phylum Streptophyta; class Pinopsida; order Cupressales; family Taxaceae; genus Torreya; species Torreya grandis. The sequence goes on along the minus strand of JARHVA010005183.1, from coordinate 759,689 downwards.
AATATCTCCCTTAATTCATGTCCGAAAGAGCCCGAATGAAAGCCAAGCACAACTCCATCAAGACCCTCTATCCATCCCATCAGCCTACAAGGGTCGCATAATAGGCTAACCATCAACTCTGGACATGTCAACTAAAAAAGAAGACATGACAATTAACTAATGTTTATGGGGAAAAAGGGTTGAAAGGAATAGGAATGAGGATGACAGGGGTTGCTCAAGGGACGATCTCAAGTTAAATGTCAAGTGAGTGATTACTTGATTAATAATAGAATGGTCATAGATGTAAGGCATTAAGGGGCTCAGGTTTTGGCTGGCCTTCAAGAGAAGACATATGATAAGTCCGTGATCCATACTTGTGCATTATGATATAAGGTTCAAGCCAATTAGGAGCAAACTTGCCTCATTTACTTCTCTCCATATTGGTCACATGTTGATCGATGCTTGGTTGGTTGATGTTTGGTCGATGCTTGGTTGGTTGATATTTGGGCGATGCTTGGTTGGTTGATGTTTGGTCGATGCTTGGTTGGTTGATATTTGCTCGATTCTTGGTTGGTTGATATTTGGTTGATGCTTGGTTGGTTGATGTTTGGTCAATGCTTGGTTGGTTGATGTTTGGTCGATGCTTGGTTGGTTGATATTTGGTCAATGCTTGGTTGGTTGATGTTTGGTCGATGCTTGGTTGGTTGATATTTAGTCGATGCTTGGATGGTTGATATTTGGTCGATGCTTGGTTGGTTAATGTTTGGTCAATGCTTGGTTGAGGTCATGATAGTTAGTATAAAGTTGAATTCCCACAGTTATTTTGGTGATAGGGACAATGTTTGATACCCATTATGGATAATCAATGGGTTGGATAGAGAAGATGATGAAGCTCCTCTTTAACAAGGAGTGTGATGTGATGATGCATCATATGAAGCTTTTTCCTAATAGGCTTAGTTTGAGAGCGTGAGATCCTGATCTTCTAGGTTGGAGTTTGGAATCTCAGAATTATTGATGGTGATGGAGGTAATGGTTGGTAATGTTTTGATTAAAGAAGCTAGTGGTTAGGGGTCTTCGAGTTGGATCTCCACTACCTGTAGAGCTTTAATCAAGGTTTGGTGATGTTGTGGAGAGCTTTGAATGAGGTCATACAAAGAAATCTTCATAGGGGTTTGGTGAAGTTGTTTCACCATGGAGTTATGAATTGGCTTGGAAGATGTTGATTGGGGTGTGCCCAAGATTAAAATCTTGGGTTTTGGTGGTTGAGGAGGCTTGAAAAATGCATATGTCCAAGGGATAGAAACCTTCTCTTTCCCTTTATCCTTCATGGTCTGTGATCTAGTGGTAACATTGATGGTGTTGATTTCAAACAAAGGGGTTGAAGGTGATCGAGGAACCACAGTTTGATGATGGGCTCCCAATTTAGGTGAGGATGTTTGAGAGGCATGGGATGGTGTCAGTGGTTTGTTGAAAGTGTGGTCAAGAGGATCCTTAGTGAAAAGGGTGTCCTTTTTGAAGTGTTGATGAATGACAACTTTAAGATTGCAACAACATTCAGTGTCATGTCCAGGGGTGTGATGATATGCATATATTTTTGTGTCATCAAACCAAGATGGTTTTGGTCCAAGAGGTTGGAAGGGTTTAAGAGGTGGGAGACTAATGCTAGAAGACTACAACAATTGATGTAATAGTAAAGCATAAGAACCCTTTAATGAGTCTACACCTTTTGTTGCAGTAGGTCTTGACAACTTCTATTTTGGAGTTGTAAGGGGAGTTTGTCATACCATCTTTTTAGTCATCGGTGTGGCCACATGTGTAAATGGCACTTGCTTGGTGAGAGGCACTGAATGTTTTAGAGGAAGTATGTTTTTGATAGGTGAAGAGAGTAATGGAGGCAATTTGCCTCTATGAAGTGTTGAAATAGGGAGCACTCCTTTTAAAGTGGAAGGATGTGGACCCAAAATAGATGGTAATGGTGAAGGTGGAGGAGTTTTTTGACATGATTTATTAGCCTTCTTTGGTTTAGTGTGAGGACTACTATTATGCAGGGTGAGGTTCAAATCTACCTTCACCAGATCTTTTTCAATCGAAGTGGGTGACATGGCAAGTTCCTCTCTTAGTGGAGAAGGGGTTAGCAAATGTGGCTTTTCAAGAGGATAAAGCATAGGGATGATCATGGTTTTGATGTGTGGTCTAGGAGTGGGGGAAGTATGATCCCCCATTGATGATAAGGAGGATGAGGGTGAAGCCACTGGCGTTGGTGTCATCAAAGCATCCTCTACTATGGGAGAAGTTGAAGTTAACTCTCTTACATGTGAAAGAGGGGTGGATGGAAGATTATCCTCCATCTATGGAGAACAAATAAGAGAAGAAGGCTCCTCTACCTATGGTGGAAAAATAGGAGAAGAAGGCTCTTGTACCTATGGTGGACAAATAGGTTGACTAACCTCTTCAGACTATGGGAGAGGTTGGTTAGAAACCATGTCGGCCATGTGTATATTACACTCGTGAAGGTCATTAGCTATGGTCTGAATGTTATTTTGACTAGGGGGATGGTTAGGGAAAGGTTTTCTAAAGATGTCTATGTTTTGGTTAGGTGGCATGTTTGGGTTATCCAAGACAAGATCACCTTTATTTAACATGTCCTAAATGACATTCTTGAGAGTTTTACAATTGTCTATGTCATGGCCTTTGACACAGTGATAATTACAGAAGTCATTCTCCCTATACCATGTAGGGATGGCACATGAGGGATCAAATTGAGGTGGTGGTAAAATTTGGGGGAGGTTGAGGACTCACTATTTGACTAGTTTATCCAACACGAATGCATATGATTCTCCTATTGGAGTATATTGACACTATATGTATCATTGTTAGAATTGTCATGTGATGTATTCTGATGTTGAAGGTTGAGCTTGGTTGGTTATTATTGAAGATGATGGTCTAACGACCACAACATTTGCCACTCCTTTGGACTTGGAGTGGGAAGAAAAAGACAGTTTGGAAGAAGAAGGATCATTGGATTTTGCATTGTTATTTTTACTATGCAATGTGACCTTATCCTCTTGGACTGGATGGAGTTCAAGCTTTTTAGCCATGATGAAATCTTTGTCAAATGTGTAAAATGTTTGAACTTGCAAGGTGGATTAGATGTGCTTGACACATGCTCTTGAAAAGAGCTTAATGAGCTCAGTTTGAGGTAAAAAAAGGAGAGTTGGTTGATTAAACTTCTCCATCGAGTAACGAAATCAATTATTGATTCATCGTCAAATTGTCTAATAGAGTATAGGTCTGTGATGGAGACCTTTTCATTGATATTGATTGAGAAGTGGTCAAGAAATAGTTGAGCTAGTTGAGTGAAGGTAAATAGATAGTGAATGGTAATAAAACTATACCAATCAAGGGTAGCACCAGAAAGAGACATGGGAAATGTGCATAGTAATAATGCATCATCATGTGCTATAAGGTAACAAGCATGTTTAAACACTTGTAGATGTTTTTGTGGGTCCTCTTTACTCTGAAAGCAAGTAAACTTGGGAAGTTCCCACTGACTAGGATATGGTTGGATTGGGACTGAAGGATGAATAGGTTCATTACATATTTATTCATATGAGAGAACATTTCTTGAACCTAAAATAGTTGTCTCAAGATTAGACATCTTATCCATCAACATCTTGATTAGATGAGTTGATGGATTTGCAGGTGGGGTGCCCCCTAGGTTTTAAGGCATTTAGAAGGTGTTAGGTGGAGCATATGACATAGTTGGTTATGCTTGTGTAGGTGCAACATATTGGTAACTAGTCATAGGGATTGATGTTGAAGTCAAAGGTGGTTGTGTCAAAAATCTAGAAGGAACAACTTGGCTTGATGTCACCAAAGGTGGTTGGATGGTGGAAACACTAGCCAAAAGATAGGTAGTTACTCTTGTGTTTATGGGTGCAAGAGTAGGTGGGATGGAGACAATTAAGTTCTGGAATGGTGTAGAACTTTGTTGAATGGTTTGTGGTTGAGAGGGTACAAAAACCCCAATGGAGATAGGTCCAAAAATAGAAGGAGAGGCCACACTTTGAAGATTAGTCATGGCTAGGTTGTTAGTTGAGGCAATGACCTAGGTGACCATGGGTTGGGTTACGGAGGCTATTGATATGATTGTTGTTTCAACTAATGAAGTTAGCATCCCATAAACTAGGTTACCTAAATGATCTTGCATTTGAAATCTCATGAGATAGTGTTAAAGAGCCTTGACATTGAGGTCAAGGAACCTTTCAAAGTCTTCGTCCCCTTCAAGAACAATAGGGGGTTGAGTTGGGGTTGGTTGGATAGGAGTACATTCAGTTTTTGAATTATACTCCATTTGGAGACTTGATATAGAAGGCAAAGGTGGGAGTGGTTGTTGCCTTGTGTGGTCAACAAGAGTTTTGGTTTGACTATGTGTCAAAAACATCAAAGGCAAAATAGATTCAGGTTCTAAAAATTGTATGTTTCAGCCTCAAAAAACTAGAATTTGTTTTTAATAGCAAAAAGGTCAGGTTTTTAGCTTGCTATTTGAGAAAAAAATTGACCGTGACCGATGTCGATAGAAAAACCGACGTCAGTGAAGCAAGTTGTTGATGTCGGTTAGATAACCGATGTCGGTGAAGATCAGTTGCCAATGTCGGTGGAAAAACTAATGTCAGTTACTGTGTATTTCTAGAAACTCAAAACACTGAAAGTTTTTGGAAGAAAGAAAAAGTTTTGAGTTGTTTTTGGAGCTTAGAATAATGCATCCTTACCATCTCAAAAAACTAGATAAAAATGGAAAAATAGATGATGGAAAGCAACCTCTAAATGTTAAATTCCTAAGAATAAATTCTAGAGTCATGGTGGCTTATGCCTTAGAAGAATATGTTTGGGAAGTGGGATTTTAGAATGGGTCCTAAAGAGGCAGTCTAAAGCTAGTTTCGGGTTATGTTTTGGTTCTCAGAAATCTATGTTAGGTTTCATATGTGGCTTGGTGTTGGGGCTTGCTCCCTTCACTTCACGAATCCAGATCTGAGCTGGGCTACTTAGCCAATATATACTTCGCCTATAGTTTATACTCTACTAGAGAACAGAGTGGGTTCTCCTCTTGGTGGTGAAATCCAAGTAGTATCACCGGGAAGGGTAAGGTATCTGCTAGGTGATGAAATCCTAGTCAGACCTGGTCTCAGGTATGTTTAGATGTTTAGTTTGATATGCTTATGGTCTGGATGTGTAACATATGTGCACTACGATTTATTCATAATGTGCTTTTAATTACTAGATGAGCTAAAAATGCATTCAAGAAGGAACGAGATGCAATATATTTTTAACCCAAATTGAAATGTTTTGTTCAGATGCAAACAAGTGGGGAAAAGGTTAAGAGTATGAATTTCACTACTCTAAGATGCAGGAAAAAGGTGACAAGAAGAAAAAGAAAGAGGTTATTTTTAACTTGTGCTAATGGTGTCTTTTTGAAAGAAAAAGAAAGAAGAAGAAGGATGCAAGAAGAGAATCTAATGCATCTATATGAAGAGTTTTCCTTTTAGAAGAAATGAACCCAAGGAAAACTCCCAGGTCCCATCGGGCATGCTAGAATGTTTCTACTCATTTTTGTGCTTTTACATTCAAAAGAAAATGAAGAAACTAAAGATAATGGTCAGGGGTTAGATGATACCCTGATTATGTTGCACACTATATCCAGACGTTGTAGGAGCTCCTCTTTGGCTGTGGAGGAAGACACCTATAAGAAGAAAGAGACTCAAACACAAAAAAATGTTAGATTAAGATAAAGTGGATTGCCAAGCAATGCTCGGTCCCAGAAGCGTACAGCTCCATAAGGGATGATAGTCCACTGTTTATAAGTAAAAGTGTTGTAAATAAAGAAATGACAAATGACTAACAAAGAGGGAAATAGATAGTGCATACCTGTTTCTTTGTAGTCTATATGTCACAGTCATCAATGTCGATAGTCCTACCGGCGTCGGTTGGTAAAGTTACCAATGTCAGTTATATTATCGATGTCAGTAGGGGCAATGGGCTTTAGATGGGTTTTTGGTTGATGTATTTGGTAGATAGAGGAGTCTGAGAGGTCTATGGGAGTTTAATAGTTTGTGTAGGATTGCAGGATAGTGAATATGGTTTGGGGAAGGGCCCAGGTAGAGGACAGGGGTGGAAAGAGAATAAGAATGAGAGGAAGGCTTTTCAGCATCTCTGAGAAGAAATTTGGGTTGTCTATCAATGTACTCAAGAATATTCAATGAAAGCTAATTACCAATGCCTTCTAAAATACTAAAATGAAATAGAAGAATACTTAGCTCTATTTGGATGGAGAACCAAGAGTGTTAGGATGCTTGTCCTTGATGCGGCTGATGTAGGAGACTTCGTACAACCTTCTAATCCAATGTCTGGAGTGAATTCTATAGAGTTTCTTAACCTAGAGAGTGATGATATAATGTTGATGCCTTGTCCCAAAGCCTGCCTTTGATATGCAAAGAGTCAAAGAGCAAGAGAATTTGGATTCAGGCCGTCCAGCCGAGGTTAGAATTTAGTTTTAAGCAACTGACGTCAGTGATTCCGCTGGCATCGATTGACTGTTGACCAATGTTGGTCGCTAGAGAATGGGTAAAAAGGCTATTTTTAGCCTTTTGCCTGTTACTCCATCTGCCAAGTTTAGTTGTCATTGGTGAACGGTTCAAAGGTGGATTTATTAGGCACAGGGGTTAGTGGGAGAGTTGAAATAGGTCTTAGGTAATTATGATTAGTCATAGGGTGATAAATGGTCTAAGGGAGAGGAATCCAAGGTGAGGTGTCTAAAAGGGATGATTAATTTAAAATAAGTATTTTAAATTAATAAAGTATAGGTTAGGCATGTTAAAGTTAGAAAGGGACCAAGGGGGGTTGACACTATTTTGGTGTCTACAAACTTAGTAATGTTGTAGGTATGTTGTAAGTCATTAGGTTAATTAGCATCTGAATCAACAAGAGTGACTTTTAATTCAAGATTGATGTTGATGAACTCAAGTAAGGGAACACTATTTATGGTCGGAATGGTAGGTATGTGATATTTAGATTTTGGATTAGCAAGTTGAATACTCCAAGGGTTAGGATTAGATTCATGCTTATACCATTTTCCATTGTGTAAGAATGATGCATTGGCTACCAAAAGAAATGATGGCTCTCATTCTATGAGTCCAAGGGTTATTGAGGAGTGTGTTGTAATATAAGGGTAAATCAATGACCATAAGATTAGTTCGAATATTCATAGGTCCAATTTTTAGGGGAATTCAAATACAACCAAGTGGATTTTGATTAGTTTTATGAAAGCATAATAGGTAATATGGGTTTTCTTGAGATATTCCATGTTATAACTAAGTTTTTAGATAAGCCACAAATATATCACATTAATACCAAACCTTTCATCAACTAAAAATTTATGGATAAGGGTAGTATTAATGGATATTTTAATGAATAGTGGCATATAATCGATGTGAAAAAGGATTTCATCATTAATCATGTCTTCTTTAAGAAATTCAATAGATGGTTTATAAGAAGGATATATAGTTTTAATAGTATGCATGTTGGTAGGTTGAGGCTCAATAAAGGGTGGTTCTTCATCTATAGGAGATGGATATTTAATTTCTTGTAATTGTTACATAAGGAACTTATGGTGGTAAGGGGAAGTATGAACTAACTCCATAAGTGGAATATTTCAAATCATAGAGTTAAATTCTTTGAGAAATTTCCAGTGAGATTTAAAATAAGAACTAGCATGAGTTTTAGAGTGTAAGTTAGATTATAAAGGAGTATATATTATTGGGGGGTTATAAGAAGGAAGTAGTTCCTTAGGGGATTCTATAGATAAATGAGTGGTTATAGTATATTTTAGGAGTTGTTCTTTCATATATGGTTTATTAGGTTTTGTGATAGGATATTTTTAAGTTGGTTTACAATGATAATTAACCTTAGATGTGTTAACATATTGAGAATTGTTGTAGTATTGGTCATAGTCAAAATCAATAGCAAAAACATATTTTGTAGTTTGTTGATTATTAGATGTGAGAAAATATTTTTGGTTATTGGATGAAGAATATTTATAAACCTATCATTTTTAAGAAGCAATGTTGTACTCTTGATGATGAAGGTTGATCATGGATTCATGATTGAAATAATCATTGATCATGTAGGAGATAGAAAATTTAGTAAGCCATCTATAAGATTCATGGGAATGACCAATGTTATCATGGAACCAATAAAATTAATTAGGGTCATACTATTTAGGAGAATTATTAGGATAAGTAAAGGGTTTACAAAGTGATAATAATTGTTTCATTTTCTACCTAGTGAGTAGTACATGAGAAAATGGGGGAGTGTCATTTTTGGCAAATCTTGGTCTAGTTTGAGGAGTATTGGTAGTGATGACATTGGTACACATTTTAAAATATCATTTAAGGAGTTTGGTATTAGGTTTGAATTTATTCATGAGAAAGTCTTGACATTTATCTTGGTCAAGAACTTCATTAAGTGTTTGGGGAGCAAAATTTATAACCTTATATTAAAGATAATGATTTAAAGTAGTTATAAAGAGTTTAAACAAATTATCATCATTCATGTTATGATCAGATTTATGGGTAGATTTCCATTGTTTGATAAATTCATTAGTTGATTTGGTGGGAGATTGCTTAGCATTGATGAAATAACTAGGATAATTTTTAGGAAGATCATTATGTTGAAATTATTTGACTAAACGATTAACTAAATATTAAAGTTGTCAAATAGAATTTTGGGGAAATTGATTGCACAATTCAAATACATTTCTAGTGAAGGTTTTAACTAAAAGTTTAGTTGTGGTAAAAGTATTAGTCTAGATCCACTCTTTTTAAAGATTACCAAAGGCTTTAAAAAAGGAGGTAGGGTCATTATTCCCATCATACTTGATAGTTGGATATATATTACCCAAATCAATGGACATGATGAAAGGATATAAAGGCTCATTTTTCATATTTTGAAGGATTTTGTTATTCATAACAGGTCTAGGAATAACATTTCTTGAGACATTTCAAAGAGGTAGAGGAATAAAATTTGGATTATCTTGAATATTGAGAACTAGAGGTTGATTATCCATATTGGTCAAATGATGTTGTAATTTCATAATTTGAGAGGTGTTATAAGTTTGTATTATGTTAATTTATTATATGACTTATGCAAGGAGTTGAGTTATATCAATTAGTGGGTTGGTGTTTGTAGGAGAACTCCATGAATTGATATTAGGGGGAAGGTTATTAGAAGATGTATTATTAGTGGGGTTGTTGGATAGACTTGTGTAAAATTGCTCCCAAATTATGCTAAAAATATTAAAGATGATAATTGTCTTGATAATTAAAAAAATGATCAAATCCACCTACTTCATGTTGGGGTGTGATTTGAACCATGCTATAATCTATAAATGAAGGAGGGGAAGAGGTGCCCCAAGAGTAAGGATTTTATTGGGAGGAAAAGAGGGGGATAAATAAACATCCAATATATTATATAAATGCATTTAGGTTGTCCAACAAGATTCTAATATGGGACATCATGATGATTTGAAGAAAATGAATAGAATGTTAAGGAAGGAAAAATATAAAATTGAGTTAGATGGATAGGATAGGTAGTAAGAGTAAAGAATCAACTGGGTTGACCTAGAATTTCAAACTAAGAAAAATAGAGTTTGATAAAAGTAAAAGTTTGACTAGGTTGACATAGTACTATAATCTAACTAGTAAAAGAGATACAAAGTCGACTAGATCAACTGAGTACTATAAGAAGGGAGAAAAATAATTAGTAAGAGACTTGTAAAATAGAATAATAATGGATTAAAAACAAATGAAAATATTTCAATGTACTTTGAATCAATAAATGAAAGGAAACACATAATCAATCAGGGCAATGAGAATGATCCAAGAGAGTCACACAACATAAAACCTTGCACTAATGCTAGCCAATGCAATTTTTTGCAATACAAAATATAATGAGAAAAGAGAAAGTAGTAAACTAAAATTTAAATGATAAAAAAATAGTTGTATTTAATTTTTTAAATTATTATAAAGTGTTATTTTAAGTTTGATGGTGAAGTTGGATGAAAGTAGGGAACTAGAAAACAATCTATGGATGGTTTTAGGATGTTTAGGCTGAAAAAGATTTGTGTTAGCAATGGAATTTGATATGTATTTGGGCCTACCCCCTTGCTTCACAATCTCATAGTGATAAGGGTGTAAAATTATTTTCAAATATATACCATTATCCACATGTTTATACTTGGCCAAAATACCAAGTTGGTTTCCCCCTTGGTGATGAAATCCAAGTAGGTAGGCCTTGGGTAGACAAATGTTTAAATGCATTTCAAAATTATGTGATTTGGTAAAATGTGAAAGAAAGATAAATATAGTGAAACTAAATGGTATATTTAAAAACCACCTAATTATACTATGTAATCTATGCTGAAAATAAAAATAACTAAAAGTGAAAATGTGTATTAATTACTAGCATATAATTATTAATTCCTAATTTTAAACATAATATAGAGTCAATTTAGATGAAAATATATGAAAACATTAAAAAATAGATTCTAAAAGGTCAATAATATACTAAATAATCAAGAGTCCTTAAGAACTAAGTTGACCAAGTTGACCTAGTCTTTCAGATAGAAGACAAAGTATAGAACTAGGTTGACTAGGTTGACCTAGTTTGTTGTATGATTATAGTTTTGAAGACTACACAATTTGTAAAATAGAACTATAAGGAAGAATTGAATTAAAAGAGAGAGAAATAAAGTAACCTTTGTGGGCTGAAATATGCTATGGATTGTTAGATTTCTATTGAAGTGCCTTGAATGTTGCTTACAAGCTCTACCAATTGTGTCGACTAGGTTGACTTAGTTCTATAATTCCCTGTTTGTTAAAACCTATTAAGATTAATATATTGGATTCATCAACTTAGTTTGTTATTTAGATGTTTACTATAATACTAACTTGAATTTAATGACTTAGTTTGTTATTTTGATGTTGACTAGAAGACTAAGTCAACTTGGTCAACATAATTTGATATCTAGATGTTGATTTGAAGACTAAGTTGACATGTATGACTTAGTTTATTATATAGACGCTAATTATAATACTAAGTCAACTTGGTCAACTTAGTTTTTTATCTAAAACTAAATAAGAGTATCATTTTGACCTATCTGATCCAATAACTTATAACTAATGAAGACCTGCATAGAAAGAATAAAGTCATTCTAATATGATTTTGTGTTAAACATGCACACAAAAGTTAAAACTATAATAGCCTAGTTAACCTAGTATTATAAATATATAAAAATACTAAAGTGATAGAAATGAAAGTGTGAAAGAAAAATTACAAGAGCTAGATTCATGTTAGGTTCACTAGAATGAATGCAATTGGAAATGCATCAGATCTACAAATCAATCCTAGCTCGAGGAAGATATTTCCTACTTACACTTCTGATTGGCGATACATTAGATAATTGGAACCATGAGTAATAATGAATATTATAGACCTAATTAAGGGATATCTCACCACATTAATATTACTAGGGAGGGTTATAAAACTTCTATTCTAGAAAAACTATGATATAACCCTAATTAAGTCCTATGTTTTCATATTCACTATATTAATAATAAGTAAAGAAAATAAATATAATTTAGTGCTCATTAAAGCTTGTGGCACAATATAAGGGCTAGTAAATAAACAAAAGTAAAATAGCATAAGTGAATCCTAATTAATCTATGTATAGGTAAGACACTAATGCATGGATAAGAAGAGTAATATTATCAAAATTCATTACTTTTGATACTTATATCTACTAAAGAAATGATCAAAGTTAGAGATACTTACCTAGAAGATGAATGTGTTGAGACTCAAACTCTCCCTTGGCCAAAGGTGATTTGTGAGAGGTTGTTGTGGTTTGTAAGGATCACTCAGAAAGTCCAAAGTATCCAAGACTTCTCCACAAGACTATATTCTTCAAGTAGAAACCTTAAACTAAGACTGCTCAAGTAGAATGGTGAAAGAGTAGATTGTAAAGAAGCAAAAATAAAAAAAACTCTTGATGTATCTATAATAATGATAAAATGGATGTGCTTATATAGGAATATCTAACCCTAAACCCTTCCAAAATTTCCAATTGATAGGGTTGACCTAGTCAACCTAGTATTGTTATTGATAAAAACTCACTAGGTCAAGAGCCACGTTGGCCAAGAGTGGACCTAGACCCTAAATGAGTTCCACTAATAACAGTATAAGGTCAACCCAATAAACCTAGTCATTTAAACTATCAAAATGGGTTTTTAGTTAGGAAAATCAGTATGGAAGGTGGTAAAATATTGTATGAGTGTGCAAAAGAGGATTAATAGATTAGGGGAATGGTTTTAGGAACTAGTTAGATTGGTAAAAAGTGGCAATAAGGGATAACAATCCTATGAAGCACAAATGGTCTACCCACCCCTATCATCATGCATCTATTAGGGCATGCTCTAAAATATGTTGAGACTTGATGGGTTCCTAAAAGATAGAAAACATTAGTAATTGATAAAGCTTGAAAATATTATGTGTATATAATATGAGTTTCATAGGATATGAATATTGGTTATCATAGACCAAAGTAACTCCTAAACCACCATAATTAGTAATTAGTACCACCTAAAATAACCATGGTGAAAGAGAGAAATGGGAGTTAGAATAGATTGACTATAGATTTATAGAGAAATGGATAGCTAAAAGAAGCACAATAAGTAACTTATATCCCTGGGTGCCCATGAGATGGGGTGTAGGCTTGGGATGTCAACAAGGATATGGAAGGGGTCTTGGGGACCAAAAAGGGATGATAGTGGGCCTAATAAGGTCTAAAAGTAAAAAATGAAGACTATCATTATGCTCAAAATGGACCAAAACTCTTAACACAGAGGTTTCATAGTCTAGGATGTAATGGAGGGTTAAAAACCCAAAAGGGGCCCACAAAATGCAAAAAAGAGAGAAAAATGTGAAAAATAAGTCATTATCACACTCATTTTTACTATAAGAGTCTCTAAGGAGAGAAAACCAACCACCAAATCCCAATCAAACAATACAAGGATGCATGGAGTACACCACAAGTGCACATGAGGTCAAGGTAAGTTTGTTGAACAAAACATTGTCAAATTTTGTTAGTTTTGGGGTTTGAGAGGTCCAAATGGAATTTTGACTAAATCTAGATGATTCAATTAATGAATTAGGGGGACAAAATAGTTAAAATTATTGGGAGGCAAAGAGAAACTCTTTGGGATAAATGAGAGGCCAAATGGAGGCCCAAGGAGGGAGTTCTAGGAAGCCCTAGGGCTTCTTAGAATGCCATGACCCAAGTTGTGGCTTGGCTAGGAAAACCTATAGATTAAGACACTTATAGGCCATGGGGACCTTGGCCTAATCTACTATTAGGCTAGAAAAATTCCCAAAAATCCATGGCCTTGGCTAGAAAGGGCCGAAAACTAGCTCCATGGATCCCGATAAGGCCCATAATAGGTAGGCCGAGATTGGAGGGGGGAAGTAAACAAATAGTTTAATTTTTTTTAACATGATTTATCTATTATAAAACTAGAAAAACTAATCTATTTAGCTATTTCTTAGTTTTGTAGACATATAGAGGAGTCAATGCACCAAATGAGGGAGAGTCATCATAGGTAGGTGAGTGACCAACATGGGGAGAGAGACCCTATGTGGTGACAAACTGAGAGAGCATACCAACATGGTTGGCTAAGGAGACTGACTCTCTACTTGTGGAGGACCAAGATCACCTATGAAATGTAGGGCTATAGAGACTAGTTCACATACCATAACTACATTATTTTAGGTATTTGGTGAATGCATTGGTGATAACATGGGTTATTAAGAGGCATGTGTTATAGTTGGGACTTGAGCTATAGGTCATCTTGAGAATCAAGGATGTCTATCAACTCTATGTGGTAAAGCCTATAGGGAGGGAGATAGTGTTTTCATAGGTGTAGGACACTGTCATGTCCCCTTTTCAATTGACATGTTCTGAGTTCATGGTTAGCCTATTATGCGACCTTCGTAGGCTAATAGGATGGATAGAGGGTCATAATGGATCTTGGCTTGACTTTGATTCACAGGATTTCTACATTTGATTTTCAGTCAGGTTATTTCAGACATATTTGGCCAGGGCTCCTACTTTTTAGGGATATTTGATATGTAGCGGAGCGCCTTTATTATGGTATGGTTATGTGCGGAATCACTCCCTGATTCACTAGCTTCGATCGGTTCATCGATCTGACATGTATTGAGGGAGATATTAATATTTGATTGATTTAATCAAATATTAATTATTTAGCCTAATTTTAATTAGAAACCCTAATTCTAATTTAAGAAAACCCTAATTAGGGCAAGCACATCTTTTGAGGGTATAAGGGTTTCTCATGGAGGCCATTGTTCATTATGCTATTGATTATTGATATTGATTTTGAGAATTTCTTCTATGAAGACTGAGCCTAGGGTTCAAGGATTCCATTTGCATTGGAGAACGTTCCCTCTTCAGTGTGTGCAATTAAGAGGCTGTGGAATATCAGCTGATATATTGCCAAAGTGAGAGATAGCTTCATCCAGAGGTTATCACAGAATTTCAAGTTTGTGAGATAAATTCACACAAAAGTTATCACAGATATTCCAGGTATTTATTGCTTTATGTTTTGATTCAATAAATTATACAACTAGAGATCTACTGTGCTAGAGACATATATTTCCAGATCAGGGGCTGAAAACAGGGAAGTTGTGCTTAAGTGGCAGCCGTACAGAGTCCGTACAGGTTCGTACAAATTAGTGCAGGAACCAACCTCGGCAGACAGAGAGTTTCAGTGATCGACATTGGTCGACAGAAGACTGACATCGGCAGAAAGCCGACCGACAGAGACCGACGTCGGCGAGATATCGACCGACAACGGTGACTGTGTGTCGACACAGAAGGGCCGAGACCTTCTAGAATTCAATTTTCACTTCCGATTTTGATAAGCCAGGGTTTTTAAGACTGTATTTCATATTTATATGCATGAGAAAGAACTAAAATTATAATAGTTTAGAAGGACAAGTGATAAGATTCATAATTTTCTATTAAGAGACTATATTATTGTGATCATTCTGAATTTATTCAACCGAAGTTATATCTTGTTCAAAGTTTTTTTTGTGGTGCTATATTTCCTATTTTGGAGGGGATATTACAGTGGTATCAGAGCATTTGTAGGAAAAAAAAAGCCCCTAAGTAAGGGACATCACAGTGGTATCAGAGCTAAATTCTGCCAGCCTGAGGGTGTATAGATCTTATGCAGCCACAAGAGTTGGGACCACACAAGTATAACACACGCAGCCGCACCTTGCTTGAAGGTACTCAGGTGTTAGATCAGCCACCGACCATCATGAGTGACAGTTGTGAGGGCAGCCCACCCAGGGGCCACAGGTATGATGCTGATCAGGGCACCAGAGAATTTCAGCGTGCTATGATGACAAGCCAACAACAGATGGCTCACACACTACAGGCACTTATGACTATGATAGAGAGAATGAACACACCTGATGGAAAGAACGGGGACCAAAGAGATGATAGGAGTGTTATGATTAATCAGAGGCCACAATAGACTCACTCCAAAATAGCTGATAGACCTACACGTCCTACTTTTGTTCAAGAAGAACCAGAGGCACCAGCAGAGGAAGCAGGGAATAACCCATTTGCAGATGTTTACATGGCTGAAAATGATGAGTGGGACTTATTACCTCTTCATGTCCAAGAGAGGATGACCTTTGATCATTTTTTCAATCTTAGGAGAGAGCACTACAGATTGGTTAGACAGGACAGGAAGCCTAGAGTTCAATTAAGTGAGCTGCAGAAGGCTACTGGTAAGCTTTCTTTGACCACTTTTGACGGCAGCAGTAAGATGACAGCTCAAGCTTGGGTTCATAATCTTGACACCTTTTTGGCATTGAGACCAATTTCAGAGATAGATGCCATCAAATACGCCACTTTGCACTTGGATGGAGTAGCACATGATTGGTGGTACCATGGTATGGTAACACTTCAGCATAATCAGGTAACAGAGTACCAGGACTTTGTGGATAGATTGGTTGAGCAGTTTGATAGGAGAGATCCTGAGGTTTACTTCCAAGATCTAGCATAGTTGAGACAAACAGGTAGCTTGGAGTCCTTCATTGGTGAGTTTCAGAGATTAGCAGTCATGGTACCCAATATTTCAGAGCGTAGATTGGTAGTTCTCTTCATAGAGGGATTGACAGAGCCATTGAGGGGTTGGATCAAAGCCCTTGATCCTCCTTCATTATAGGTAGCTATGAAGAAGGCACGTTATATGGAGATGGCAGCCCCATCCAATAAATTTAACGCCAGAGGTACTTCTTCTAGAGACCATAAGCACTCCCACGGGGATATGGAGAGACCGGATTTTAACATAGATAAATCCAGGGTAAAAAATGATTCAAAGGCCAATCTAGCAGCACCACCTTTGGATCATGAGGCACTTAATGATTTACACAGAAAGAAGCTTTGCTTCTACTGCAAAGGACCATATGATATCCATAACGATTGTCCTTTGAGGCCTAAGGGCAAGGCGAATCGTATGATGTGGGTATACTATGAGGATTCAGATTTTGAGGATTTCGAGCAGTAGAATAGTTCTGAGGGGGCAGAGGCAGAGGCTTCAGGGCCTAATGCAGAAGCAGAGTTAGAGCTTCACATTCAGGAGGCACGCATATCCAGTATTCAGTTAGATGAGTCATTCAGACTCTGTGGAGTTTTGGCAGGGCAGAAGGTTATCACCCTTCTTGATATAGGAGCCACACATAATTTCATAGATGCTAGATTTGTGGAGAAGCATGGGTTCACTACCGTAGACTTTGAGGGCATCAGTGTTAAGGTAGCCAATGGTCACACTCTTAAGTGTGAGCGTATGATTAGAGACCTCCCATTGCGCTTGAACAATTATGAGTTCAAGGCTGATTATTATGTGGTAAATATGGGGGATATAGACTTAGTCTTGGGTATGAAGTGGCTTTATTCATTTGAGGAAGTTACTCTTTGTCTCAAGGACATGGAGGTTCTCTTTAATGTTGATGGGATGACACATATTCTTAAGGCAATACGGGGCAGCAGCTTCAGATATATGTTTTTTCATCGGATCGAGGTACCTATACCACATAACATGATAGAGGGTGATGACGAGAGCACATTGGTACCAACACAGGAGAGGTATGAGGATGAGCTTGGTCTTGAGGTGAGTTCAGTTCAGGGGTTGTCACATGTGGTGAGGACTCAACTTTCTGTTACAGTCGGGACACAGGTTGATGATGACATGACTATGTCTAGCCTTCACAATCCAGTTTTAGATATTATTCAGGTACGGAGTTTGCTTGCAGATTTTCATTTATGGATTGGATGTTGGGGTGCTTATCTTAGTACTAGAGATGATGTGATGCCATTACATGAGAGTTGGGATGGACATGGCATGGGTTCGTGTTAATTGACAGTGGTGGAGATCCTAACTACATTTGGGATCTAGGTGGATTGATTGATTTGTCATTCAGTGATTGCTTGAGGGCAAGCAATTCCAGGAGGGGCGGATTGTCATGTCACCTTTTCAATTGACATGTTCTGAGTTCATGGTTAGCCTATTATGCGACCTTCGTAGGCTAATAGGATGGATAGAGGGTCATAATGGAGCTTGGCTTAACTTTGATTCACAGGATTTCTACATTTGATTTTCATTCAGGTTATTTCAGACATATTTGGCCAGGGCTCCTACTTTTTAGGGATATTTGATATGCAGCGGAGCGCCTTTATTATGGTATGGTTATGTGCGGAATCACTCCCTGATTCACTAGCTTCGATCGGTTTGTCGATCTGACATGTATTGAGGGAGATATTAATATTTGATTGATTTAATCAAATATTAATTATTTAGCCTAATTTTAATTAGAAACCCTAATTCTAATTTAAGAAAACCCTAATTAGGGCAAGCACATCTTTTTAGGGTATAAGGGTTTCTCATGGAGGCCATTGTTCATTATGCTATTGATTATTGATATTGATTTTGAGAATTTATTCTGTGAAGACTGAGCCTAGGGTTCAAGGATTCCATCTGCATTGGAAAACGTTCCCTCTTCAGTGTGTGCAATTAAGAGGCTGTGGAATGTCAGCTGATATATTGCCAAAGTGAGAGATAGCTTCATCCAAAGGTTATCACAGAATTTTAGGTTTGCGAGATAACTTCACACAGAAGTTATCACATATTTTCTAGGTATTTATTGCTTTATGTTTTGATTCAATAAATTATACAGCTAGAGATCTACTGTGCTAGAGACATATATTTCCAGATCAGGGGTTGAAAATAGGGAAGTTGTGCTTAAGTGGTGGCCGTATAGAGTCCGTACAGGTTCATACAAATAGTGCAGGAACTGACCTCGGCAGACAAAGAGTTTTCAGTGACCGACATTGATCGACAGAAGACCGACGTCGGCAGAAAGCCGACCGACAGAGACTGACATCGGTGAGATATCGATCGATGACGGCGACTGTGTGTTGACACAGAAGGGCCGAGACCTTCCAAAATTCAATTTTCACTTCTATTTTTGATAAGCTAGGGTTTTTAAGACTATATTTCATATTTATATGCATGAGAAAGAACTGCAATTGTAATAGTTTAGAAGGACAAGTGATAAGATTTGTAATTTGCTATTAAGAGACTATATTATTGTGATCATTCTAAATTTATTCAACCGAAGTTATATCTTGGTCAAAGTTTTTTTTGTGTTGCTATATTTCCTGTTTTGGAGGGGATATTATAGTGGTATCAGAGCATTTGTAGGAAAAAAGAAGCCCCTAAGTAAGGGACATCACAGACACATCAGTAGTAGAGATCTATCTAGTGGGACCCTACCAAGATTGGAATAGCTATGGGGTGCATATCACACAATGATCTTTATGGATTTCATAGATATGGATGGTGATAGTAGATACCATGGTCAAGAGCCCCTACATTGGCCAAAACACATAGAAACTACCATTATCCTAGATAGGAGTTATCTAAAGAGTAGAGGGAAGATAAAGGTATGCCTAAGGATTATACATCCTAAGAGGATTGTATCAATATCTAGATATCATCCACAACACATGGTTAGTCGATTAACATAGCTTAAATTACTTATATCTTGGGCTTACAATAGATTTCCACTAGCCTAGCTAGGGACACCATGGGAAATGATACATACCCTTCACTAGAGGATGGTGTTACATGGGCCATGTAGTTTGAGGATAAGATTGGTCCTACGTAAACCACTTTAGATTAGGATGTAGTAGATAGCTACATCTAATATCCATATAGATTAGTGGCATGGCTCAAGGATGCTAGAGTGGAGATCGATGTAATCTAAGAAGAGTTCCAAGGTTTATAAGAGCCATATAAACATCTAAGGTGATAAGCTCTAGTAGCTTAAGAGAGATGGGCACAACTTAAGGTGGTTAGATATAAGTAAGGAGTGAAACCAAGATAGAGTGAGGGATTCAATAGTAGAGAGAGGTATACATGATGAGGGTCACCATCCTAAGGAAGAGTATGACTAGATGGAGATTTGAAAGACTAGCATCATATTCAAGTAAAAAAAGTGTATTTTTTAGATAGAAATTATCTTTAGTACCCTTTCATTAGCAAGATCCAATATGTTACTAACATATTTATTTTATTTGTGTGTATAAGATACCATCCCATCTAGACTAGATCCCAAGTGAACCTAATACTAAGGGAGTTATTCCCTGATGTGGTGGTAGCACTACTCACAAAGAGAGTGCCACACCTACTGATAGGGGTAAAGCCACATAGTCACTACTAGTGGGTAAGGGCAAAGCATTACTTGAGTTAGTGATATCATGACACTAGCTACATGCTAGAGTTAGATTCAATAAAGCATGAGGTAGCTACAACATGACATGAAGTAGCTATGGCATGCACCAAGGCATAACTAGCTTGATTAGAGGTTAATATTGATTGAATATGGGTTGAGATAGCCTGGGAGTATGCCAGAGGAGTGGAGGCACCTAGAGAGTGATTATACTAATTGGCTACCTTAGAGGAGACCATGGCTCAACTAGTCAAGAGGTAGCGATCGAGATCTCCACCTGGAGAAAGACTACCATAGATAGATCCCAATCATAGGCTAACTAGGATGTATCATATATGTAGCCACATGAGTGGAATTTTTGGGGACTATGAACCTAGGCTTAGAGAAATCCAAGTGAAGTACCTAGATAAAATCATGTATTTTTTTACTATATATATAGTCATTTCTCATTATTACCATATGTGTTAATGGTTTTATGTGTGATGTGTATGCTTCATCAAAGATATAATACTATATACATGTGATTAGATGTAAGAACTTGATGTAACCTATCCTTACACTGCTCTAAGATGATCAACAAACTAATACAGACCTATCTAGATTATTCATTCCTTGTAGCCCTATTTTCCCTATTTATTGGCCATAACTTTTTATAGGTTAGCTCAATCATGAAAATAAAACATTTATGGATACCCATTAATCTATTATATAACATACTAAAAAATCTCCTGAGGTTGCTTTGTACAGAATTGTACTTCCTTCTTTATGCCATGTTCTAATTATCCCTCCTTATGTGCAAAACACCTTGTCCATAGTAAAGTATGGACTTTATAAGCAAAAAAAGCATCATTACAGATACCCATTATTTTTTTATAGGTGAATCAATCATTTTTTAGTGCACTTCTTTGGAGAAATTCACTTTTCCTATATTGGCCTATGCTCTTTCCTTCACATACACCTAGGATCCACTTGGCAATTGTTCTTTTCCATACTTCTCCATATTTTAGAACCTTCAAACCACTTCAAACAGTTTTTTAACACCTTCATGGTTCATATTACAAAGTTTCAAGAGTTTTCAAGCATTAAAACTCATTTTGAGGGCTAGAAGCTAATTCAGGATTTTCTCTTGGACAGTCACAGGCTGAGAGCTAATTAATTTTTTTGGGAGTGTTCTATCATGTTTCAAGGGTTAAAATCACTTTTCTAGGGTCTTTTATAACTCCCTACACCTTCTCCAATAATCAGCCAAGTCATATCAACCCTCTGTACCTTCCAATGCTTAACATTTCAGTGTCTTTTGACTGTATTTGTATGACAGTCAGCAGGGTTCAAGATTTTCCTTATCTATTTCAATGATCAATAGACTTAAATATGTTATACAAACATTTCCATACCTTAAATTATTTCCCTATTCCCATACTTATAACAAAGAAGAACTTTTCAATGCATTCACCTTACAAAAACATGTAAATGTCTGACCCTTACCTGTATACTGTCACCTACATGCCTGAATTCCAACTATGGAGTTTTTGGATATTAGAAGGGTTTCTAATGCTTGTTTCTTCTTGATCTAGTTTTTTACTTGGAGTTTACTTAAGACAGTGGGCTGTATTTTTAAATTCCTGGATATCTTGTTTAGGCCTATTTAGGCTTCTTTTAGCTTTCAAAACTCTTAAGGTCTTTTGTTTACATAAATACTAGTTTAAACTTATTATCAACATATAAAATACCCATTCTCTCTCAATATTCCATAGATAACCATCATACACACACTTACACAGGACTATTACCAGAATTCATAAGAAACCATATGTGAAATAAATACATTCATTCTTTCTTTCATAAATCAATAGAAGACTTACAATTTAATACTAGATTCAATCTCCATGTTCCATAGATTTCAAAGCCTTGCTTGCTCCTTCAAACATTCTCTTGAATTCAATCAAATTTGTTCCTTCTCTTTTAATCTTCATCTCTTGAGTGAGGTCCTCCCTCACTGTTTCTCTCCTCTTCTCTTCATTCAATCTTATTTCCCTTGAATGAGAGGACTTTTCCTCTCTATCCTTCTTCACTTCTACGCCCCTCTCATCCTCTCTTCTTCTCTTTCTCTTTTAATTAATTCTTCTTTGTTTTCTTTTCAAGAACTTTCCTTCTAACTTCTACGCCCAAATTGGGCTTAAGGCAACAAAAAACTATTTTTAAGTTTTAACAATTTACTAAGGTTGAAAATAGTTTCAACCATTTCCCCTTTCTTTCCTCAACAATATAACAATCACTTTTCACTTTTTACCATTACATTTACTCTTAAGGTGAAATTTTGAAATCTCACACAATTTGGAGGGAAAACCGAAATTTGAATTTTCATGCTAGAATTTCATTTGCATTTGCAACTAGTCCTCCATGGTGCTATTGTAGATGCTCCTGCATCAGAAATACTAATAAAGAACCCACATGCATAAACATATACAGGTAACACAAAGGTTAGTGTTGCAAGAAGAGGGAAAATATCCACCATATCACCATATAGGGATTTCTAGAAGGGCCACATAGGCCCTAGACATGAAACATATTTAGTTAGAACCCATTGATCAGGTGTTGTAGGGGCTCACCTCCAAGATTTGAGAGATAATAGGCCCCATTTTACAATGAGGTATTTATCATGAAGGAGCCAAACCACTTATGAGAAAGTTTTCCCTTATTTTAGTGCTCTTTATCAAATATGAGGAGCATGTCACCTACCTAAAATGGATGTAGATACACTAATATATCAAATAGGTGGTGTTGATAGCATTGTTAAACATGGTTGTGATTAAGAGAATCAATGTGGACTTTATATAATTGTTCAATATAGATGAGGTGAGCATCCCATTCTTCTTTATTGGATAGTGATCCAAATGTCTTAACCCATAGTGAAGTGATTAAGGCATTTAGAGGGAGAATGACCTTAGACACATATATGAATACATAAGGGGTTTCCCCTATGACCATTTCAAAACTAGTCTAATAGGCCCAAAGCACAAGATAGTATGAGGTTCTAGTCACACTTAGGCTAGGCAATAGTGTGAAGAAGCACATTCTTCAAAGTATTATTTGAAGATTGAGCTTGCATATTTTCCCAAGAGTAATGGATAGATAAAAAATGGAGCTTAAAGGTGAAGTGTTTAGTGAGCTCATGCATATTGGGGCTTTGGAATCATAGGACATTATTGACCATGATCATAGTAGGGACACTAAATGTACAAATGAGCTAGTTCAAGGTAATGTTAGCCACAATATTCCCAAACATGCCACTAAGGGGCAGGACCTCAACCCAATTTGTGAAATAATCAATAGTAGTGATGAACCAGTAGTGGCTATCATAAGAGGTGGGTTTGAACTCACTAACAAATTCAAGAGCCCAAAATAAGAAGGGCCAATGGGTTGAGATAGAATAGAAAATGCACGTAGGGAAATTAATAGCATCCTAATAAACTGACACATCTTACACATCTTGGTGTATCATATTTCATCCTTAATAAGAGTAGTCCAATAGTAACCCATCTTGATTATATGCTAAGCAGTGGCTTGCCCTCCTAGGTGGACACCATGGACACTCTCGTAAGACTCCTATAATTTGATAGAGGTGTCCTCAAAGACTAGGCACTAATCAACATGCCATCCATGCCTCTCTTGAACAATACTTCACCTATTATAATGTAATGAGTGGCAAGCTTGTGGATCTAAAAGCATTCCAATAAAGGGCATTGATGGGATAAGACTAGGTGTCAAGGTATAAAACAATGTCCTAATACCATTTAAATTTGGAGACCTTAACCCAATCAATCGATTAGACCATCTCATCATGAAAGGAATCATCAACCAACTCCTTAATAAGGTTAGGTAGTGGGTATTCAGTGACTTTTTTGGTTACAGCCAAACCCTTGTGGACTTTTGGTTAATGATGTGGAAGTCAAACTCTTAAAAAATCATGATCCACCTCATAGTTTGGCTACCAAGATGTGTTTTTTTGAGCAAATATCAAAGTGGATTATATTTGACAATCACATTGGTGGTTTGACCCAAAATGTAGTATTGCATCTTCTTTTTGGTGAGGATGAAGAAGAGGTATTGCTTATCAATAGTAAATTAGTTGAGTTCAAGGCCAACTAGCATGCAAGAGATGTAGTAAACATCTCTCTTAACTAATATCATCCTTTTGACACAACATGCCCTTGATGGAGAGATCAATGATAGAGGTGCACAAGATGAACTCATGACCCTCAATGGGTACCATTAGGATGGGAGGGTTGTGAAACATGTGATTTAATTCCTCAATAACCACTTGGACCCTCAAGACCCACAAGAGTGGGGTGTTCTTATGTAAGAAATGTGTTAGTGGTATAGATTTATGTGCATACTCATTAAGGAAACATCTAAGGAACTTGATTATTCTAAATAAGGACTATAACTACTTGATGTTACATGGTGGAGGAATATCTACGATCTCTTTTATCTTCTCAAGATTCACTTTGATACCTCACTACAAGATGAGGAATCTAAGAAGCTTTTTGAATAAGACACCAAAAATAAACTTCTTGGGTTTCAGACTGATGTGATAATCTTTGAGAGACTCAAATATGATCCTAAGGTCTTGCACATGCTCATATCACTTGTGAAAATTTTCAAGGATGTTGTCAACATAGCATTCCATGATCTTTTGGATGAGGTTGTGAAAGGCATGATTCATGGCACATTGATACATTGCCCAAAAATTATTCAAATCAAAATGCATGAAAAATAATAAAAGGTAACCCATGGAGTAGTGAATGCAATCTTATGATGGTATTTAGGTGAAATCTATATTTTATTGTACCCTAAGAACCCATTCATAAGGGACATGATCTCAAATCTAGAAATGGAGTTCATAATTTGGTCAATCAAAGGAGTCAAAAAATTGTCCTTTTGGACAAGCTAAATTGAGGCCTCAAAATTTGATGTAGATGTGAACAGATCCATTCTTCTTGAGAATAGGGCTGATATTGGCAACCCATCATGGGTAGTCAATAGTGTTGAAAAAATTAACTCAAATGAGCTTTTCACTTTTGTCACTTATTAACTAAGAGACATTGATTTCAATTATTCATTATTTTTAGAAAATAAGATGAGCTCCATCATCTATAATGAGGTTATGGATAATGACCTTGGGGTAAATTCCATTCATATCAGTGTATTCCCAAAATAATACATCCAAAAATTATTGCAAAAAGGAAACTGAGACATCTCATTCCTCTTCATCAAGACTAGCACTGATCTTAATGATTTTTGGTTTTTCATAGGTAGCAAGGTTGACATCTATAAATCCTTGAACATCTATATCATTTCCTTCCTTAAAACACTTAGGCATGGGGTAGGAGTGATTGGTATAAATCCTTAATATCAATTTTCATGACATTCACTATGGTGATGCTAGGGGTTGGGGCATCAGAGAGTGAAATATCTAAACCTAATTTTTTAAGAGGGTGGAGATACTTGGGGAAATATTTTGTGACCTTGACATATTCCTTTCTCTCCTTTAATAGGTTTCATGTCATAACATGAATAAAATAACACTCAAGATTAGACTCAATCACTCTAGTGGCCTCTATAGGATATGCATTGAGAGAGTCAATACTTTTATGGGAGAAGCATGATGATATGGGAAGATAAAAATTTGTGGATATTTCCTAAAAGAGGTTTCCAATAATGGAAGAGCCATCCTGGTGTCATGGATATAAAGAGGGAGTTAGACAATGCTTGTCAAACTCCAAAGGACTGAATGTTATTCGATACTTAGTTGGATTAAAATATACATCCTTGATAAAGTAAGACTTAGAGGTAGGGGCATGTGGGAGTCCATAAGGCCCTATGAAGAGATAAATAAATCCTTGCTTGAAGGAATTGTCTTTCCATAGATCAACTGTGAGGGATCTAGGTCAACCTCCATGGTATGAACCTCACCTTCATGTATGAATTAGACCACTTGAAATATTGTTGATGCAATAACTTTCATGGTAGTGTTCCAAGGATGTCAAAGTATCATATTGTATGAGAGATCCAATTCTAACACACAATACTTGATAAAAACTATCTTGTGGCCAAACTTGACCCAAAGCTTCACATTTCCCACTGATGCAACTATGTCATTATTGAAACCAACATAGTTCTAGTGAGAATCAAAGAGCTTATTCTAACGAATCCTAAGATTTTTAAACACATGAAGGGGCATGATTCTCAACATAACTTCTTCATCAATGATTCATCTCATGACATGAAAATATTCAATGGAGGTCTCAATGTAGAGTGGGAATCTGTCCCTCTTTACAAGAATAAAAGTGTCCAATAATGAGGTAGGGTCAAAAGATAAGGTGGGAGGATGAGGTTGATCAAAAATGTTAGAGTTAAACAAAACATTGACATCATCTTGCAATGGACCCTCATGAGAGAGACTAATTTTGTCAAATATGAGAACCCTTTTCTCAACGTAAAGGTGAATAAGATCCCAAATGGATATCCTAGTTGAAAGGTCTTCCAACTCCTCTAAGATGGAGTAAATATGATGTTTTTCCTAGGGAGAGATGTTATAATAAAATTCAAATCTAAATTTTTGGCTCCCTATCCCCATGCGATGCGTAAGAGGCCCCACACCACTAGCATCTTTAATAATGTTAGTTTCCTAACCCAGGTGCATTTTAACAAAGAATTCATACCTAGTAGGGGCTATTTAAATAAAATCAATGACTTTGTTGCTCTCATACTTGGCCTTCCCTTTTGGGTTAACCTAAGAAGAGGAGTAAGAAGAGGTAGAAGAGCAAGATGGGGAATAATGGGCCTTAGCCTTGGAAATATTCTTCTTCTTCGTATTTCCCTTATCATGGTTAGGTAGACGCTCTTTGAACACATTCAATTTGAGCTTATATTTTTCAAGTGGATAAATATAAGGAGGAGGTAAGGCCTTTTACTAGAATTTTGGGTGGTGCAATTCTCATCATAATGGGCATTCATCTAGTGTAATTTTCAAAACTTGGTGGTGTCATAATGAAACACCATCTATGGTTTCATGGTGCTCATTTTTATGGACTTATTTTTAGTTGACCTCTTACTTAGATCATTAACCTCATGACTATCCTTCTTGTCTTTATTATTAGGAGGAGAATCAATGACACCATCTCCAATCATGTTTTGGTTGTGAGTGCATGAAAAGGATGAATTTTAGGCTAGTACAAGTTGAATGCATGAATTCATCTCAAAGAATTCAATATTTATAAACTCATTAATATCTTCATCAAAAGAAGTGGGTTCATGCTTGAGGACCTTAAGGTGAACTTCTTGACACAATGTTCATGTGAACATATCATAAACATGATCATCCAAAAACACTTCCTACATATATGGATGAACACCTACATATAAATTCAATGTTTGACTCACCCTTGGACTACACCATGGATATAAGTGATTAAATGCTAAGGTTAAATGGTCTAGAGAAATTGAAGTACTGAAAGAAGTCATCTAGAAGGAGATAAAAGTTAGAAAGAAAATTTGGAGGTATATTATGGAACCAAAAAAGAGATTTGTCTCATAGGGAGTGAGTGAAGAGCTTTAGCATCATGTATTTATCCTATTCCCAATCCATACATTCTATCATAAATGTCGTGATATGATTTATGTGACTATAATCATGAATCTTATTAAACTTAGGTAGTTTAGGGATACTAGTAGGAAGGGGAATAACATGCACGCAAGGGGTTAGAGTATTCTAATGGATATACTCATAGGCATGGTTGATATTAGGTTGGCTATGATATTCCTAAGTTTCATAGAGGTTATGATGTTGCTACCAATAGGACTCATCACAACCTTGGTCTTGAACAGAATGATGCTAAGGTAGCTCCCGATATGGGAGATATTCATGATGGAAATCCTCCTTATCATTGGGTGGAAAATGACCATATTCAATGTATCATTCCCTTTAAGAATGATGAGATTATGTGGTATGCCCATGGAAATGGTGATGGTGACCTAAGTATCCATGATGTTGGCCATGTGTCACAAAATGAGGGTTTACATAAGGACACTAATGTTTAGGATAATAATCCCATGTATATCTAGTCTATAAGTGGTGGTAAAAATCAATATGTTCATTTAAGACTCTAAAGGAGGGGCTAGGAGGAAAGGAATAATCTATGTCATAACTGGCCAAGGTACTAAAATCAAAACAAGTGTGATCTCTATCTCTAGAAGAAGCACACCATCTTTTCCTAGGGGGATAAGGGTAAATTTCATTCACCTAAAGCCATATGAAATAATAATAAATGATCATGTATAGCTCATCAGGCCTTGGTCATGAAATTGGCTCATCATCACCCCAAATGGGTGAATGAAAAGTGATGTGAGGATAAGGGGAATTCTCCATGGATGAATGGATCCTAGATTGGTGGAAAAGAGACTGAGTCTATTACTTATATATCTACCAATATTATTTCATATAGAACATGAGAGGGTCAAGGTCACTATACTGGGTCAAGGGAACCTCTTGGGTGCTATGGCGTCTATAGCATTCCATTATAGCCTTAGCCTGCTCATGAGTGAGCTTAAGGATAAGACACTAAATTTGATAGGATTGACATCCCAAAGGTGTGAGGCCATCCAATGATGTAATGAATCTAGAGAAACATGAAATATAATAGA
This sequence comes from Torreya grandis, assembly GCA_037957365.1. Classification (NCBI taxonomy): domain Eukaryota; kingdom Viridiplantae; phylum Streptophyta; class Pinopsida; order Cupressales; family Taxaceae; genus Torreya; species Torreya grandis. The sequence goes on along the minus strand of JARHVA010005183.1, from coordinate 731,072 downwards.
AAAGGCAAATGGTTGGATAACTAGATAGGTAAAAGACATAAAACCAAAAAAGGATGAAATAATGGAGATGAGATCCCAAACATAACAAAAAACAAAGCCTAGTAGCTATTAGAGGGGAGTTAAATGACTTATAAATAGGTTAGAACTAGTATTAGACTAAATGTGAGATCCCATCAGTTGTTATATAGTGTAGATCTAAGAATCCAAATGGAACCACTAAGGTTTGGCAAGGGGTACACAAGGTACTTAAGCAAACAACTAGAAAGCTAAAAGACTTAAGGACACTATGGGATACTAATGATATATAGAGACTATTCAGTTTGTCATCTTGGACCAAGCTATAGAAAGACTCATAAACTAGGTTATGGCTAGTGTGATAAAACACACAAAGGATGTAGGTATGTCTAATGGGTATAACCATAGTAAAGTGAGTAGCTAAAATAAGAAATCTACATATATATAAATTATGGAAATGAAGATGTTGAATTGAAAGAACTATCAAATAATACATAATATTAAGAGAGAGTCACTTCTAAGACAAATTAAATACATTTTGGGAATAAAATATGTTTTCAAGAAAGGGTGCAAGAGAATGCCTAATCTAAGCCTCATCTAATTCTTCGTTTTCAACACTATGACTTCTTAATAATACAAATTTTTAGTTTAACAAAGAAGATATTATTTGTGAAAATGTATAGAAATTTTTTAGAAACTATCATTCTACCATGAAATTAGAGATATTTCATAAGAAATAATATCATGCAATGTAATACATTTTAAATTAATTAAATATGTTCTAAATACATACAAATGTAAAATCTTCAAAAACTAACGTAGAGGATGCTCCGAATAAATAAAATTACCAAAACAATGAGAACCTATCTAATACATTAATTCAAAGAAATGGTAATTTCATTTTTGAAATCATATTACCCACATATCAAGCTTAAAAATATTTTACATATGTTCTACCAACTAGGAAGCAATGGAGGAAGACCAAGCTGTATGTGGGCTGAGTCTAAACTAGGAGCTAATAACAATGGAAGTGGTGAAGGAAAAGATAAAAAATATGATAAATATAATGTAGAGAGTATAATAATATGTGAATTAGAGCTTAAATTATATAATATCAATAAAAAATCCTCAAAATCACTATGGAGATAAAGGTGAACCACCAAATCAAGCTATAGAGAAGTAGGGCATCCCCTATCACAATGAAAGTCCAAGTATGCCAAGAATGTAATAAGTGAGATCCAAGAGGAAAAATATATTATAGAGTGATGATAAAAAGGATATATCTAAGAAATATAATAGGATATAAGAATACAAATTATTGATAAGTAGTCATATAGGGCATCCCCAATCCACCAAAAGCTAAAACTAGTTGTTTCTAGCTGTTAAGGACCAAATAGGGCACTATTTCTTGCCTTCTACCTAGGCTATAGCCTAGGTCATGGATTTTGTGAAGGAAACATGTGGCTAAGTAAATGTTTGAGTTTCCCCTATAATCCATGATCTAGGTCAAAATTTCACCTCAAGTGGTCAACAGGCCCCCTGAAGGGCCCTAATAAGCATTTGAAAGGCATGTTAGTGATCAAAAGGGCTATTGAGGTGCTAGGTATGTCTAGGGATTGGATATATGATTTGAGAGGATTAATATAAGTATAAAATGTATCAAAGTGAGATAACCAATGTCAATAATATATAAGTGAGCTAATGTGTGATCATAGGGAAGATTATGGTCACAAGATGTATGATTATAGGAGGGTGATGGGCAAGTTCATGACTAGGTTTGGGAATGGAGGTTTCTTGAAAGAAATCTTAGAGAGATAAAAATATGAGTTGTGAAATGGAAGAGATGTATTATTCAATAATAAATTCATCTTTATCATATACTTCTTGAGGTTATTCAATAGCTACAATTTCAAATGTAACCTTTTCAATGAATCACATTCTTGTTTACAATATATTCTTGGATAGACCTTACATAAACTCTTAAATATACCTTAAATATAGAAAAGCTATAGGTTATTTGAGAGAGGAAAATGGGGATTTGTTAGCTATAAATCCTTATTTGTCTTTAACCTCTTTCTTTTAGATCTCTTCAAGTCCTTTCATCTTCAATTCTAACTCTTTGACTTGCCTTTCAATACTTCTCTTGGAATAACTTCTATTGAAGGTGGTTAGTGACATCATAAAGGTAATAAACGTAATAATTATGATATTAAGTATAAAGTGGCACTTAAGGATGGATGATAAATACTTTTATAGGTTTATATTCTTCTTTACCTTCAAATCCCAAATGTATACTTGTTACACCTTTCCCACTCCATAACTTCACCACTTGATTCCAACTTGGGATATTGAAAGACGTATTGGGAGGGTCTTGATGAAGGGAAATAACATCTTGGATTGAATCAATATGTTTTTATAAAAAAATCTCCATATCTTATTGATAATTATCTTGGATGGAAATCAAAGAAGGAAACATTTGAGGAACACATGAATGTCTTGAAACACTTGGAGACATCTCTTGGAGAAGAATGGGTGGCATATATGAAAGATAATATGGAGTATAAGGGATGATGGAATTTAACCTATTTTATACATGAAATCTTATCATATATTCTATCTTTTAAATGAGACCACTTACATCCAACATTACACTTGAGAGGCTTTGTCAATCTGCTCTCTCAATAGGTGCCCATTATTTTATCAAAAGCTGAAATGAATCTCCATGTAATGAATGAGATGATTAGGGATATTTTGACCATATTACCTTTATGTATGATATGTATCTCTCATATCCTAATTGTATTTTATTCAAACTTGAAATGGATTAGTGTAAGGGGTAACTAGGGACCTCTTGAGCTTGAGAATGTTTCTTGTATACAACAACATGGTCATGTAAAGGGAGATTAGGCTGACCATAGTACTGATATGAATCATAAAGAGAGTAACAATATTGATAAATAAGGATATATGTCTGGTATAAGTCATGACAAGGCTTATAAGTGGGTATAAAATATAGGTTTTCTTCATAACCAACCATCCCAACTTCATGAGTCAAAATAATATGCAAGATATTATTAAATACTTTTCATAATAAGTACCTGGGCTACTAAAACTAGTTGATTGAATTTAGAATTTACATTTGTGTTTTTTGAATGCCTCCAAAGGTTTATAGGTATCAGAACACACCAAGAATTCTTCCACAACTTTGAACTTTAGTCCCACCAGCTGTGCCAAAGCTATTATGAATCAAATTTTCACCCTTTAAGTAAGTTCAATCCTTCTAAATTCAATGTAACATTGAAACACCTCAAGGTTTTGGGTACCTTATTATATATATGAATCTATAGGTTAAAGGGATAGCTCCCCTTGATGAATCACTTAGGATCAAACACAAATCTAACACTTTCTAGGACAAAGGAGAGAAACCTACACTAATGGAGGTGATGCACAAAATATGAACTCATCACTACAAACCCACTATAATTTGACTTCAAACAAGATCCTAACCTTCACATGGCACTAATCCAAATTTTCCTCTCTAAATTAATATTTCTCATGAATGTTTGTGAATCAAATTTAAACTAGGAGGACTAATCTAGAGGTCATGACATGACATTAGTGAAAATACAACTCACTAAACTCATACACGCACCATTATAACACTTCAAGATACTTATAAATAATTTTAAAATTGAATAGGAATGAAAAAAAAGATAACATGCCAAAGAAGTAAATCTATCACTTAGAAAGATAAACTAGTCAAACATGCACATTAAAACTAGTCCATGGAGAAGGTAAAGCTAGGTTGTTATTCATTAATCAAAGGTTTAAAATGGGTATAGATTTACCATACCTAGGTGGAGGATTAAAAATTGGCCAAGTAAGTCTCAATATATAACACAAGTGAGAGAGAATAAGATAAGTTCATAGGAGAGAGAGATGACAAGTTTATCATGATTTAAAAACAAGATATGAGTTATGAAATTATCTCAATAGGTCCTAAATGCCATGTGTATCTCTTTTCAAGATGTTTGCTTGCTCTAAGTGGCATAAGAGTTAGAATGTTGCTTCACACCTTGACTAACTCTCCAAAACTACCCTTTTCTTTCACTTTTTGAATGATAAGTGGCCTTATTTATGGTCATATCATGTTCTATGACACCTTTTCTCTGATCTTGACACCTCTAAATTGATTTCTCTATGTTCTCTTTGACAGATTATTTCTTTCTCTTGCTAGGTGTCTAGAAGACTCATCATCTCCTTAGGCCAATATTGTATACAAGTTTAAAAACTTGAATTTATATTACTTAGATCATCCTATATTCATGTATGTCTTATTCAACTCATATTCGACCTAATTTTTTTCATTTGGAAGTCTAAAACTAGCCCCAAGAAATCATTTTACACCAAAATATCTAAATTGGATTAATTCCTTGTATCCATACAATAATTAAAAACTAATATTTTATAGAGTTTTATAGATTAAAATTATAATATAAATATATATTATAGGACACAATAAGTATTCACATCTCCATGCAAATTTTTAGGATTAAAAAGTGAGTGGAGGCATCCTTTTCTATGGCTTCTCTTTCCTAACTAGGTCTCAATTAGGCCTCCCTACTTAGAGACTAAAATATGGATCTATGGGATTAACACACGTTTAAAACCCTAAATTAATGTTTTAATATATTATATGACCTCATGAATATCATCCATACCAAATTTGAGCATATGATACCTTGTATTAACCTCCCAAATAGTTAAAAAAAAGTCTTTTTGGCTTATTTCCTATAGATCCATACCTTTAAGTACAAATAAATGGCATGGAGTGATTATATATAATTTTATGAACATGATTATATTATCCAATCCATATAGATACATTAAAACCAACTTCTCTCTCATTAGGTTAGAACTAGTTTCTTAGGTAACCTAAAAGTGCCTCAAGGTTTTAAAAATTGTTCATATATCTTAGGGCATTAATAAACCAAAAAATTACATAAATTAAAATTATAAAATGGTATATTACTCTCCCTAAGATCTTTAGGTCTCATGAAATCTCTCCATACTATACCAAGTAGGGAAATGTGACCTCTCAAGTTGGTAGGCTGCATTTATGAGGATTAAGATAAAAATAAGGTATGTGATAACTTTCCTAAATTTTTATTGGGTTTCTAATGATTTAAATATGTATATTAAATCCACATATTCTTATTAAAATGTTAATATTCACCCATTTATTTCATTAGGTCTCTAACCAATTCATTTAATTAGGCTTAGGGTTTGTGAGAAAAGTAAAGCTAAGAACCCTCATGGCTATATTTGATATTTTTTATCCTCTTTAAAGGATATAATAATTCATATGATGGTTTTTAATACCATTCAATCTCACCTTATAGTCCTCAAATATCTCAACTCACTCCAACTAGCCATCTCCTTAGGACTGGATATATTCCTGTGTACGTACTTAGGCCTATTTGAGGCTAAATAGGGGTTGTTAACATTTGTTTAGTTTTTTACTTGAGTATAAAGGATTTTATGGAACAAATTTATCAATATTTAATAGTTTTAAAATATATTTATTTGTATCAAGCCTCCTATACACCTTTATGCCTCTTTATACAAACATAAACTTCTTAAAAGATAGACTTGTATCTTGCCTTGGCTGAGCAGGTAGGATTCTAAAATTTGTTTTTCTCAATCTCATTAGACATAATTCATTTTGAAATTCCTACAACAAAATAATTTTATTTTTATCTTTCCCTATTCCATCATTATTGATATTATAATCTACCTCTTCCTCTTTAGGCTTGAAACTAGTATATCTTTGATTGTAGACTATAGGTGTTTGTTAGGAGAAATCTTATTGCATTTAAGGGTTTAGGGTCACCATTTACAAATATTGAACCTAATAAAAATCCTACAATTATATTTATATTTTAGGACTTTATTAAATGCCTTGAAACTCTATTCTTCATCAATCAACACTGTTTAATACAATATCTTCGATATGTAGCTATAGGTGTTATTTTAAGAGTTTGACTACATGTGAGGATTTTTTGATCACCGAATCCAAACCTAAATACTATAAATGGATATACCTAATTATTTTTAATATCTTAATACCCTATAAATTTCCTAAAACTCTAAAATTCACCAACATAATTATCCAAGGCACTCTTCTATATAGGTGATTTTAGGTGACTACCCGAGCATGTAGCTTTGACTTTGGCCTTTCTCAATTCCACTATGACACCTATAGTATCAAAAAATATTTGAGGTATCATTATAACTTGATAAAAATTTCAATTATCATTTATTTAGGACCCTCAACCTTGCATCCAATAGCATGTGCCCTCTTTCTCACTTGACTACATGTATACAACTGAAAGTGGCCATTTTGATGATTAGGATGTTAAGTCCATAGAGTATGATCTTATTCAAATAGGTCATTGACCATATAAAATTGAATAATAATAATTATAGGTAACATATAATTTCATTTTAATATCCATATATCATTCTCAAGGCATCTTCAAACTCTATTATTTTTTACCAAACTCAAGCCTATGTAGAGAAATTAGGTTTGTAGACCTCTTAAACATTTTGACCCCCATATCACTTCAAGCCCTACTTGGATAGTCACTCATAAATATTTTATATTTAATTATATTTGAATCATGTTATAAACTATACACTTTACTTTTATATGGACACGTATACCTTTGTCCAAAAGAGAACCTGTAGGTTTAGGGCATGTAGGTCACCTTTTACCTGCACAGGTTGATAAGAGGATCAATCCTTTATCCCTATACACTTTTACATTGTATAAAATATTTATCCACTTATTTATCACTATATCCATAATCTTATGAATTTTTTCAAACATTATTTCATCCCCAACTTATCTCTATAGTTCATATAGGTCTATGTATGATCTTTTGACTATGTATAGAAGTTTGGCCTCTTCACCATGTTTTGGATCTTGAAGAGTTAAAAATTGGAGATATTTAATTTCAGATAAATTCCTTGATGTTTTATTTCTATTTTCATGATTCCAAGATTATTAAACACTTTTGACATTGTAGGACAAACCTTTCAAAATCTCTTATGCAAGAAGTTTCAAAACTAGTATGTTTGCTAGGAACATGATGCCACTATAAAAAGTATAGAGTAGTTATATGGTTGGAGATGATTTAATGAAATATAAATATTAATAAACCTATCCAATAAATAATTTAATTCCTATTAACCCTATATAAACTTTGAAACCATGGAGGACACTGATAGTCACTTGCATCATGCAAAAGAATAGATTTTATTGCCAATCCAAGCCCACACATGTGAAATGGAGCTTAGAGAAAATTAAATAATCATAAAAATACAATATATATCCTTTATAATCTCTCTAATTCATTCAATTTTTCATAAACTACCAATTTAAGGAGAAGTATTTAGCATGTAGGGTTGACTAGCTATTCTAGACCACCTCTTGGTTTTAGAAATTATTCATAAAGGAGAGATGAATCTATATATAAAATGCCATGGATTCGAATATTTTTAGGACCCCCTCCCCTAGAAAAAATTTTAGGTTCTAATTATCTCACCTCTCTCCATACTAAATGTGATGCCAGGAATTTAATAATGGAGGGGAGGTTAGATCAAGTGTCAGTTTTCATATAAAACAATGAAATAAACACACTAACAACCTTAACACATCCATACATATATCATATGAGGATATTAATAATTAAATAAAATTTTAAAAATCTAAACTACAACTTAAATAACATATAAATTATTGCCTTTCTTGAATGCTCCAAATGATGTGTTCATTTGGCTTATTCGGCTTGTGCTCAAGAAATCTTTGGCAAATGGAGCTGTGTAGCTCCTTCTCTCCTTGGCACCATTATTTGGTTCATTATTATTTGATGTATCTTGATGGATTATATTATTATTTTGGAATTATAACACCATTTTCATGCAATCTTTCTCTAAAACCAACATTATAGATTCACTATGCTCAAGCTCTCCAAATGAAGATGTAAATGCTTGTATTTATAGGTTTAACATCTAACCCAAACTCAAGGTGAGTTAGAGTGTAGTTAGAGCTTATAATGGGTTAAAACCTAACCTATGTTAGTTAATTAACTCTAATATACTTAAAAGGTGTCAAATATTTGTGGTTAATAATGAATAGGCATGTTGAAATATTTTAGGATATTTGATAACTCACAAAAAGCTAATTATGAATTCCTAGGATATTCTTTATTTTTGAGTTTAATTATTTAGAATTTCATTAATTTCTCATAGATAATTCAACTAGGAATTTAATTAGGTTTAGAATTTTAATTAATTTTATTTAGGCATTTTAGGATTGTTAAGATTTGAATTAATTGCATGTGTGCATTTACCCTATTTAATTGGTCTATAGGCCAAATTTCATATTGTGATGTTATGGAATGATTAGAGATGGATCCATGAGAGTTTTTTATTTTTTATGATAGGATACCTAAATTAGGGATGTCTCAATTGAATTTAAAGCTTGATACATGATGTATAAGCAAATTTGAGACATTCAATGATTCTTAGGCTTAATTTGCAAAGGTTGGTAAGAATCAGTCTAAAGTCTAATTGAAGCCATTGGTGGCTAGTTTTAGGTGTCTAAAATTTTCCCCTATTTATGAAGGCATTAAAATCTATAATCATAGTAATATCTTCTCAAATATTGAAAAGGTCATGTATACTTACAACTTTAATGGTAATGGGTGAACTATAGGTGCCCCTTCAAGGGAGTGGTTGGCAATGGGGGTCAGATAATGGTCCCTCAAAAGAAGGAAATGCATGGAACAAAAAAATAAAATGATGGGGTAGAAGGGACTAATTTTCCCAAAGGTGGTTATAATTAGTGGTATATGGAGTTACCCTAGCTAGGGTAGATAAATAGGATGATTTTCCCATAGGTAATTATAATCATCAGCATATGTGGGATAAAAAGGTGATGTTTTTCCCAAATGAAATTAAAATCATCAAAAAAGGCTTAGGTTAACAAGATACTAATTTTCCCAAAGGTGGTTAGAATCAGTTAAATGGAAAATAATGATTATCCCATAGGTAGTTATAATCATTCATAGGATAAAAACATACCCTAGTTGGGTAGAAGAAAGTGAATGATTTTTCCAAAAGTTGTCATAGTTATTAACCCTCAAATTGAAGGAAATGTAATGATTTACTAAAAGGTGGTTATACTCATTATAAATTCAAGTGGGATGGTATATAATTATTTTACTAAATGTGTTTATAGTAATTATACCTTGATTATGGTAAACATGATATAGAAGATGATGGAAAACTGGAACAAAGGAAAAAATATGAATTAGGCAACCTACTAGTAGGAAGATGCTCGTCTAAACTAGTAAGGAGTAAATTTATTTAATATTTTAGTTACTCTATTTGGTATTTTATTTGGATTAAATTGAGAATGTTATTGGTGTTGGTGCCAATGATATGTATCATTATTGCATTATCATGTAGACTCTTTAAGCTAGTTTCTAATATAGCACATGATGGTAGGCATCATGATAGAACGCCATGATGATTTGGATAAAATATGGATAAGGACTAACACGTGATCCAATACTCAAATAAAAATAATGAACAAATGATAAAAAACATGATGATAATGTTGATGTATGAATATGGATGGATTTAAGAATCATGCATAAGGAATCACCCATTGAATGCATATAGACTTAATCAAATCATAATAATAAATCAAACAAACAAAAAAAACACGAAAATAAGAAAAAAATAAATTAAAAACAAAGAGAAATAAAAAATAAACCAAAAAAATAGCATTTAATGTCAATGTTAGTAAAAATAATATGACACAAACAAGATGATGAACATTGTCCTTGGAAAATAGGAGACAAATTAACAAACAAACAAAATAGGTGAATATAAGAAAAGGTAAGGGGTAGTTGAGCTATCTCTAAATGTGTTAGGCAAGTGGACACTACCTACATAGTTCCATGAACATAATATCCAACAAAAATTTTAGGCCAAATGTAGTTCTCCTAGGAAATATGATAAAAGAAAAATGATGATAATGAAACATGTTGAATGTGATATAAGAATATGGGAATGGTCTTGAAAAATGACAAGATCATTGGATAAAAGGTTAGGGAGGATGGGGAAACTAAAGTGACAAGTGATTTCTCATGACTTAGTATGGGTTCCCAAAATTTATAAGGAAAAGAAGTGGTTAATGTTTTGGGTTTTTGTAAATTGATTTCAAAAATGTTTTTGAAATTTTTGGATCATCTCAAATTGATTGAGAATGATGAGACACTAAATAGTCTAAGCTCAAACAATGGTGAGAATGTTGAAACTTAAAATTTTTCTCATAAAATGGTGAGAGCATCACTTAGGTTACTAAGTTGACATCAAAAAATATTGAGTGTTGCTTACATAGTCTCAATATGGGACCTCAAGTCAATATAGTTCCACCTTATAGTGAAGTAATATGACTAGCATATTATCTAATTGAAATAAAATAGGAAAAGTTGGCATCATGGCATAATACATAATATGAGTGGTAAGGTGGTATGCCAAGGCATGATAAATAGTTATTTCCCCTATTTTTCCCATAGGAGGTTATAATTAAGAAATAATGGCATAGATTAATGATACTAATTTTCCCATAGGCAGTTATGATTAGCAACATGATCATAAGACTAATTTTCCCAAAGTTGGTTATAATTAGGCCCATAATGATATAGATAATCAAACAAGAAATAAAGGATGCAACTGCCAGAATCTCTATCATACTAATCCAAAATATAGAATCTATTTGAAATACTTGAAATAACTAATAAAACTAATTTGAATCTTCATGTATAAAGTAGAACCAATGGAATATAACCAAGGTTTAAATGGACTAGGTAGAGAAAAACAACTCAATCAATAGAAAAGTTATGATAGAATAGAACATGGAATAATAAAGTGATAGAATGGTATGTTACAAAGAATTAAGTTGATAATATAGTACAACTTATAATGATACTCATAGACAATATACCAAGTCACTCGAGAGAAGTAATGCTTGAGGTGTATAATGTTCTTTGGCTCATCAAGTTTATCCTTGTCTAGTGTGGCGCACTTGTAGGCTCTAGTGTGATAGTCTACAAGAATGATGAAAGAAGCTACTTATTTAGACTTGAAATTTAATTTTTGTTTCTTCTTATCCATGGTATTATTTTGGTTTTCTATAATAAAAAGATTACCAGCTTCAAATTCTTTTTGTTTCACATGCTGATTGTAGTGGCCACTGAATTAGTTTTGATATGATTGAAAGTTATTTATTGTGTCAATGAATTTCTCATCAAGTAACTCCAGATCTTGTAAGAAAGCTAATTGATAGTATTCATCATCAAGGACATGCTTCAAAGATATATGTAATGAAGGTAACTAGACCTCAATAGGAAGAATGGCCTTAGTACCATAAACAACTGAGTATGGACTGGTACCTATTAGAGTGCGGTTATTGGTATGATATGCCTAGAGGGTGAAAAATATTTGGAAATGATAATCATAATCAACATCATTGATAATATTTTTAAGGATTTTGATAATGGTTTTATTATATGCTTCATTTTGATCATTACCTTATTGGTAATATGCCATGGAAAAATGTTATATAATTTTGTACTCAACACGTAACGATTTGACATACTTATTTTTAAATAATCTATCATTATGAGATATTATGTTGGAGGGGATAACATAGTGACAAATGAGATGGTTAAATATGAACCTAGAAATTTTCTTTCTAGTCATGTAAGTGAGGGGTATAGCTTCAACCCACTTAGTGAAGTATTATGTGGTGATAAAGATATATTTATGGTTGTTAGATGAGGTTGTGTTTATCTTCCCCATGAGATAGAGGCCCTATGTAATAGATGTCCATAGCATAAGCATTGGTTTCAAAGTCTTGGCTAGGGCATGAATCAAATTAATACGCTACTAACATTTATCAAATCCTCTCACATATGCATATCCATCTACATCCATCAGTGGCCAATAGTACCTAATATGCAAGAGATTTTTTGATAGGACTACCCTAATGGTATGATCTCCACATACTCCTTCATAAACTTGTTATAAGATTAATGTAGATTTTATCAAAGTTTAATAATGAAGTAGAGTTCCATCAAAACTATGGTGGTATAAGGTTGGTTCTATTAACATATAATGGGATAAATTATGGATAAAGGATTTATAAATTTTATAGGATAGGTCTAGTGTCATAATTTGATCATGGAGGTAGGTATAAAGGTTTGAATACCAAGTAGATTTGGGACCAATAATATCACAAGTCATTGTGATAGTTGAAGGTTCATGAGTTGGCACTAGCAGATTCTCAACAAGAAACTAGGATTACTTGGCTATATCTATATGTAGAATCAAAGATCCAATGCTATCCATGAGATTTATCATTTTGTTGTTGGCCCTTGGTATATGTTCAAACTAGACGTCAAAAATATGCTATTTGAGAGTATCAACCATGACCTTGTACGTAATAATTTTTTCATATTTATTGTAAAAATATTTTGTAACCTGATTGATGATTAATTAAGAATCACCATAAACCTTTAGATGTGTTATGTTCCATTGTACTACCTATCAAATCCCTAAAATAAGTGATTCATACTCGACTATGTTATTGGTGTAAGGAAAGTTGATATTTAATTATTTAGGGATTAGATCCCCCTATAGAGTAATAAAAAAAAGGCCTACCCCCAATCCATGTGTTTTGAATGAACAATCAAAATATAGCTTCCAATGTTTCTCCTCAAGAGGTGTTTCAATGATGTTCATAATGGATACATCAGGAAATTATAATTTTAGTGGTTCTATATACTCAATGGATACTTTAATAAGCTGATCTATAAGAACTTACCCCCTGATAGCTTCCTAATTATCATACTCTATATCAAACTCACTAATAATCATGATTCATTTGGCTGTGTAGCTTTGTAAAGTTGTTTTAGATAGTATATACTTGAGTGGATATACTTTTGAAATAACCATGGTTTTATTGTTTAACATGTAATGGCATAATTTATGAGCTGTGAAGACCATAAGTAAATAGGATTTCTCAATGGGCATATAATTGTGATCATACATGACCAGTGTATGTATTATATAATACACAACATGCTCTTTTCCATTATCATCATATTGATATAATAGTGCCCCTAGGGCTTTGTCTATCACTGATAGGTATAGGAGGAATGGCTTTTCGGCATTAGAGGTAATAAAATAGGTAGATTTAGTAGATAGTTCTTCAATTTCTAAAAATATTTTTGGCATTCCTCATCCCACTGAAATGTTACACCCTTCTTTAGTAGATGTGTAAATGGATGGTACTTGTCAACCCATTGAGATATGAATCATTTAATAGACTACATCTTGCCCTATAAACTATGGAGCTACTTCAAATTAGTCAGTGGCAGCATGTTTGTTATGGCTCATAATTTTCCTAGATTGACTTCAATGCCTTGATGAGACATAATGAAGCAAAATAATTTTCTTGAAGTAACTCCAAAAACACACATTTTAGGGTTACGCCTAACATTGTATTCATATAGTCACTCAAATATCCTGCTCAATGTTATTGGATGATAAACCCTAGTCTTTAATTTACCTAGTATGTCATCATCATAGTCTTCAATAATGGCATACATCATATCATGAAATATTAAATTCATGACTATTTGGAAAGTGGCACCTACATTTTTGAGACCAAATGACATAAATTGATAATATAATGTTCCCCATAGAGTGGTGAAAGTTATTTTGTGTTAGTCTTCTAGTGTGATTTGGATCTGATTATATCCAAATAATCCATCCATTAATGAAATAATTTTATAACCTATTATGGAGTTCATAATCATGTCAATGTTTAATAGAGGAAAGTCATCTTTGGAGAAGGCCTTGTTAATGTCTTTGAAATTAGTGTAGATTTTGATTCTTTCTAGATTCTTACTGATAGGTACAATGTTATAAATCCATTCAAAATAGTTGATTGGATAAATACATCTCACTTCCAAGAGATTTTAAACCTCTTTCTTGACTAATATAATAATGTTAATATGCATCTTACCTATAATTTGTTTCACTAGTTTCACATTAGGATGTAACATAAGGTGGTGAGTAACCAAGGTAGGGTCCAATCCTAGTATGTCAGAGTAGGCCCATGAAAATGTATCAAAAAATTCCCTAAAAATGGATATAAATACTTTTTTATTCCTCCTTAGTGAATTACACACCTAATTTGATCCACTTAGGGTCATCTAGAGTCCCTATGTTTACCTTTGTAGTATCTTCCACTAGAAGGGTTGAACCATCTTCGAGAATAGTGGGAAAAGATTTGAATTGATTTGTAATGGTATAATCTTCTATTAGGATTGGCTTTTCAATTTATCCTATGCATTATTAATTAGAATCCCCTAATGGTATGGATGGCCATGTAACAAATACAGTTCAAAACACTTAGATGATTCGATCAAAAGCTTGTTGTTCATTAAGATTAAACTCTGATCCATAGACAAGTTCATCATTGGTAGTATCCTAAATGTTTTGATTAAAATCTTATTATTTTTAAAGACTAAACTCAAACCCATATACAATTTCATCATTGGTGTTCTCTTGGTATATGTTTGAGGAAGGTTGAACACCCCCATCTAATGGTGCCTGAATCAAGTTTTTCACCACTAGACTAGCTTTTCTCTTTACTATTTCCCTGATTCAAAATCACCTCAAAGATGTTTTCACTTTGGGACCTAAATGTTTTATTTTATTATTTTTTGCTAAGGGTGTTCACCTATTCTCCAAAATAGGCTTTAGGATCTAGTTTGGTTGAGAACACTTGTTTGTGGTCTCCTAATAGAACATTATCCTTAAGGCTTAGAAAATCACATAAGGCCTCATCATTTTTAATCTCATCAATTAGCATGTTGGATTTTTGTTGGCCCCAATCTATCAGTTGGGTATAACATAATGGTAGTGGATTATGGTGAATGACTGTTGAAGGGTATAAATGGCATTATTTCCAAACAAATTGGTATGGGTTAGGTCATCAAAAGGGTTGTGATCAGTCTCTAATTTGTTATTGAAATCATCCTCACTAATCATTGGAAATAGAAATTGAATAAGATTGGTGGGGTCACCCCTAGGTAGTTTAAATACAATTTCATAGGTTACTTTGTACCTAGTCATATAAATTGGCTCAAGTGTTCCCTATTAATTTGGTCTGAGGCCTCCTTCATAGATTTAGTTTTCCATGATCTTATTAGGAATGGGGTATTTAGAATTTTAATAATAGTCATCTAATTTGTCATTATACAACCATGATTCATCACTGTCAAGAGGTTCCTATTCTTGGTTAGAGGCCAATATGAAAATGACAGGTGTTGGAATTTGGATTTTACCTATCTATGCCATTTCATGTAATATGGTTTGGCTTTTGGTCTTCTAAAGGACTTTGGGTTTTATCTAAGTTTGGAAATATGAAATGTATCATGGGTTAAGTATTCTCCTAGGCCATTATCTAAGATGGTATAATGTTTAGACATTTCAGGAGGTGGAACATGGGAAAGTGAATCAAGGGTAGTAGGATTCATAACGTAATACCCTAATATAAAGGGGAAAGTGAATCAAGGGTATTAGGATGTGGTCCTAGTATGGTAATCCTTAATTATTAAGTTGTGATTACATAATTAATATTAGGTAGAGGACCATTATTGATAAAAAATGATGGTGGAGGGGGACCAAATAGGATAAGTCCTAATTACCAATGTACTTATTTATAGTTATGGGCTAACGATGAATTATCAATATAAGGTATAAAATTGGGAATCCTTGCTTGCTAGTTTCCCTATCTACAATCTTAGGTTAAGAGAGGATTACCAACATGGGTTAGTTGATTCAGAATTATTATAAATTGTCTTGTTTTATCAGTACTTGGTCTTAGATTAATATATATGGTGTTAATGCGACCTTTTATAATATGGACTACAATTGTGTTGTAGTCATGTGAAACTACATGGTATGTCTATTAGTTGTTGGCATCATTATAGTCTTGGTTTTGTCTATTGTTTTGATGTTGTTGGTTATATTGATTATGCCTTGGCTATTGGTACTAATGTTGTTGTTGTCCTAGTCATTATTGTTGTTATTGTTGGTTGTCATGTTGAGGAAAAGGATTTTGATAAATGTTAAGGTCCTGATTAGATGTATAAGCTCCATAATATAATGTGATCTCTCCATTTTCTAACATATTCTCAATCACATGTTTTATTTTCACAAAATGATGGAAACTATGGCCATTGACCTAATGATACTCATAGAATTCATTTGCCTTTACCAATTTAGATAGTTAGCACCCTAAATATAGCACTTTGGAATAGGATAGTTAATTAAATTAGTAATGAAATATTGAAAACTATAGTTTTAATGGGTTCTTTAAGGTTACTAAATAAATGATGAGTAAGAAAATTTATCCTTGGAGGAAGCTTTTGCAAAGGCTTAGGTTGTTGTGTTTATTACACTAGTCTAGGTTGTTGCACTTGTTATATTTAATGAAGAGGTTATTTATTAGGAGTAATTTATAAATGAGGAATAGGCTATGCAAATGGTGTTTTCACCTTTTGGGCATGTGTATAATGTATTACTACATTTAATAAAACATTCTTTTTGTGATTGAACTTTATAGGTTTGTCATAGTTATTAGCCTAGGTTTGCTGTAGTGATTATGCCTGGACTTGGTTTTGATTTTGTTCATGGTTTTTGTTTTTTTTATATATCTAATTATACAAGGTAATTTTAATGATCTGTTTGTTAAAAATGTCTCTTTATATAAAAATTAACCTTTATCAATGATCTCTTTAAAAGTATGTACACATTACAACTCCAAATTGTAAGATATCTCACTATGTAGATTTTTGGTAAACACAGGGGCTAGTTATTTGTCCAGTAGACTATGGGTAAATTAACTTGGAAGGTCTATTCATCATTTTATATAACTTGTGAGGCTTTCACCATCTTTTAATTTGGCCTATGTAAAATCTACCAATGAAATCTCATGCTTAAAATTATAATAAAAATGCTACATGAACTTGTCTAAAAGATCATCAAAAATAGATACTGAGTTCTTAGGTAATTTTAGGAACCATTCCAATGCTTGCCTTGATAGTTTCCTTAGAAAAAAAATAATAGTATATGTCATTACAGGCCACTATATTTCATGCAACAAATAATTTTGTTAAATGGGCCTTGGGGTCACCTTTCCCCTTATATTTGTCAAACATTGGTGGCTCATACCCTAGAGGAAATGGTATCTGCAAGTACTCCATATTGAAAGGGTAAGAACACACATTGTCCAACTTGAAATTTTTGGTTTGATTTCCATCTTGAATAAGGTAAATTACATCCTTAATTTGTTGCATCTCTTATGTGAGGAAACTAGTGAGATCATTGGTCTGAGGTGAAGTCTATACAGTCATAAGTGGATTACTTTGATTAGGGTATAATGGATTCATTTATTTGGGAATGTTGGATTGGCCAGGGAATGGATAAGGAATATGCATGCATGAATTAGGGTGTTATTATTGAAATTGTATGTATTTTGGTGTGATATTTTAGTTATAATTGGGTATATAGGCTTAGTTTTGGGAATACTATTTTTAAGATGGAGGAATATGGCTATATTGTGCCTATTGAGATTGAATAAGGACATGTTGTCAACTATTCATACCTTGATAATGAAGGGGAAATTGTGAACCAAGACCCTATCATTGAATTTGTGGCACATTTGGCATAAAAGGAAAAATTTTCCTGATAGGTACTTGTGGAATAATAAAACCTCTTAGCTATGTGAATCCCTATTGAGAAGTAAAAACATGTTGGAGATTCGAAATTTATCATTGACCAATACTTATAAACTATTAATAAAACATCATTTGGTTTTGGATCAGGATGTTAGTCCATGAATAAAGAGGTATGTTCATCACTACCTAGTGGGATAGAACATTGGTTGCCCCCTGTTGAGGTGGAAAAATGTTTTGCCTCTATTACATGGGTAAATTAGATGATGCCTATTATTTTGGAATGTTACTCATCACCTATTAGGATAGCGTAATATTCATTGCATTTTGATGTGGCATGGCACTAATCATTAGTTTATTACTTAATCGTTGATGTTGGGAGCTTGAAAAAGTAGTTAGTTATGGATTAGAGGTAGTTTGTTGAGGTTGGGAAGTAGAAAATCCTACCTCCTGAGTTTGTGAACCACTCATGGTGTTATTTAAAGGAACATTTATTTTTGATTATTTGTTTGTGTGCTAACACCACTTTGGTTTAAATTGGATATTGCTTACATATTATCTATTATGTTCAACTCATTATGAAACATGGAAGCATTAAACACTTTTTTGATAGTTGGGTTAATGAACATGTTTTATGCTAAGGTGGTTTATGTAACTGGGTCTAAACCTTTATTTCTTAGCCTATCATCTCAAGTAAGACTCCTATTGAAGGAACTAACTTAATTAGAGATCCATTTGACATGGCCATAGTATTAAAGTTATGGGCTAGGTTTTGATATGTCTAGTATGTTGTTTGCATTTGAATGAAATGGTCCTCCATGAGGGCCCTTTGTGTGACAAGCATATGAGGATCTTGATATAGCATTGGTACAATGGGATTAAGGTTACTAGAAGAGGCATGTTCATTATTCTAATTATAAGACATGTTGTAAGGCCCTCTTACTAGACTTGGCATGTTTTCATAGGGAAAATATATCAAGAACTTAACCCCTACCTCTATGTCTCTATTTAAAACTTCATCCTTATTTTATAACAAGTGAAAATCAACTACGTATGGGTCATAGGCTGATGGAATTATAACATAATAAGGTTATTTTTATATGTTTTCCACAATCAAAGGTACACTATCCAAATATTGGACTATTTATTTTTGGTCTTGCTATATGTATAAAGGTGTTCTAACCAAATAATGAGCCAAAGGATCTTAAATATGTTCCCCTATTTGAGTGTTGGAAGGTGGATAAGTATCTATCTCCTAATCAACATAATCTTCATAAGGGTCTTGAATAAATTCCTCTTATGTAACAACATTTCCATATCCTATATTATACATGACTCAACTACATGTATAGTGATACATGGTTAAACTAATGGAAAATATTTCACAATAAAAGGGGTTAGAGTTATACAAACTCTAAAAAGTTATATCTAAAAAAGTAAAAGGTTAAAACTAGGTTTACCTTGGTCAAAGGAATACATTTGTATCTCCAAAAGAGTTTATGTAAATACTTGGTAAAAATAGTATAAAATTAAATATATAATGTTAAATGTCTCACAAAAACAAGATCAAGTAAAATTAACTAAAAACAAGATGCCAAACTCTAGGCCCAAAGATGTTACAAATAGGTCTAAATTAGGAAAGGTAAAAGTTACTAGGTCTTTTGGCAAAACACAACATCAAAATATATAATAAAATAAGGCATGTTATATGACTCTTGGTCAAATGAGGCATCAAAATATAAAATTTAAACAAAAGGATGATTTTTAATCTAACAAACTTGGAAAATTTTGGCATAAACTAGGAACTTTATTCTAGACATGAACTTGGTCAAATTGGTATAAGGCACCAAAAAAGGCACTTGGGGATAGACTAATTCTATAAAATAAAGGCATAAACAATATATTTTTCAAAATTTTGGTAAAAAATTAACCTAAATTATGTAACCCAAAAGATAAAGATCTATGTATCAGTCCATGTGAGATGAGGCCTAAATAGAAATCAATCAATGTTAAGATCTAAACTTATAAAATTTAAATAAAAACTCAACTTATGAAAACTTAGGTTTTTGACCAGACAATCTAAAAAAAATTAAATGGTGTAATGACACTAAAATAAATATCCCACAAGACACATGTGATTGGTTTTAAATAATGGAAACTTGGACACAAGATAAAATAAGTATATGAAATAATTGAGTGGTGTGATAGCATTGACACTCTCAAAAGGTATAGAGAATTTTTTATTTCAAATACTTCTAAGGAATAAAACTTGAATTGATTTGGGTAGCAAACATTACCTATTTCAATCAATTAACACTCACAATATTTTTAACACAAAGAGTCTAAGTTAAATCATAATGTTAAATGAATGGCATAACACCTCCTTAAACAATAGAGTAGTGTGGAAATAAGACTCCTTTTCATGTGGTATGAAAAAACACCATTTTTAGACTCAAAACACCAATCAATAAAAGGAAAAAGACTAAATATAACTAAGTATATCTTCCTAGATCCTAACAAGGTATAACAAGTGGAGTTGACTAAAACTTAAAATTTATGATTGTCTAGATTGATCCCAAGTGTGGATAACATAAGAGACACATCACATAAATTGAGTTCATACCAATCAACTTACTATGCAAAGGTATATTCCTTTACATAGAGATTCCATATGTGCATTGCTTAGTGGAATCCCCTAATTGACTAGACCTTACTCAAGCCTTCATTATAAAAGGAGAGGTTAGCTTCTCAACCCTTTAGATCTCACAATATGTTTACCCTAATTTTTAAACCCACCATGGAGTATGGTTAAAACACTTCTAAGAGATGAAGCCCTAGGTCAATGCTTCCCTAAATAACTCATGAAGTGGTAATTACCTCCCCTCCACAAGCCAAATTACATGAAAATAAAACTAAGTGGAAAGACTTTAGGGTTGCTTTTGGATCACCCAAGCCATGCAGGCTTTAGGGGGAGCCTAGAAAACTTCCTTTCCATGCCTTGGACTAGGCACAATTTAAACAAGCATTTTTAATGAATTTGAAATATAAATTAATGTCAATTTGTTCACTAATTAAAATGTTTTATTAACTTATTTACTTGGCCCCTTAGCTTATGTGCAAATTTTTTGAAAGAAATTACACAACATAACTTAAGCAAAACCACTTAGATTCATTTTAATCCCTAAAATCTAAATGTTCAATGTTTATTCTAATTTATTTTTTAACACCAAAATGGAATGCTCAATATTTAAGCATTTATTTTTAGCACCAAAAATGAAGTGTTTTTAAGACATAAACATTATAGTTACTTTTAAGCACCAAAGATCAAATGTTCAAGATTTAACAAGTTCATTTTAGCACCAAAATGAAATGTGAATGACTTAGGTAGATTATATTTAAACACCCAAAAAAATGTTAAAATCATTTAAGATTGTAAATTTGTGATTCAATTATGCATTGGTCCTACAATGCTTAGATAGTCTCCCACTACATTGAATCACTTTCAATGGTGAGAAAAAAGACTTTTAAAAAGTACCTCTCATGTTTTTATTTCAAATAAATAAATACCAATGTTAGTTATAAGGTGACTAATGATGATCAGTCTCACAGAGAAGTGATGATGGTTGGTAATAACCAATATCGATCGATAATTATTGAGATCGGTTGTCTATGACCATGTAGGCAAAAAAAACATAAGATGAAAATGTTAGGTTAGCCCAAAGTTAGATAAAAACTCTTTGAAACCTATAATGAGATGATTAGGTAGAGATTTTAAATGCTAATGGAACTAAGGAAGAACGATAAGGAATGCTAAAAATATTCAAAATATAATCTTTGTAAACCATGTTTCATCATGCATCTTGATCAATGATGGTCATACATAACTAAGATTGGTTAGGAAAAACTAATATTGGTTGTTTCCTGATTGATGTTGCTCTCTATGTAGATCTAATTTAATTTTTAAAAAAATATAGTAAAAATAAAGATAAAACTCCTATTTTGGAGACATTCAAGCATTCATTTGATAACTTATGAGTTGTATCTTCATATCCTTGGTATATGGGGTGCTCACTATCCCACTGGGAATTCCATTTATGATGTTAGCAATTTGATTATGGAGAGGAGGTTAGATCAATTTTTATTTTTCATATAAAACAATGAAATAAACACACTAAAAATCTTAACACCCTCACGCCTAGATCATAGGGGGATCTTAGTGAACAAAAAGTAAATGACAAAGATGAACTAAAATTCAAATTACTTACAAATGATTTAGCTCCCTTGAATTCTCAAAATGATGTGTTCATTGGATTTCTCAGCTTGTGCTCAAAAAATCTTTGGCAAATGGAGTTGTGTGGCTCTTTCTTTCCTTGGCACCATTTTTTGGCTCATTCTTTCTTGATGTAGCTTGATGGCTTGGCTTATAATGTTGGCATTATAACACTATTGTCATCTAATTTTTCTATAAAAACAATGTTATAAATTTACCATGCTCAAACTCTCCAAATGAAGAGGCAAATGCTTGTATTTATAGGTTTAGAAACTAATCATAACTCATGATGAGATAGAGTGTAGTTAGAGCTTGGAATGGGTTCAAACCTAAACTTAGTGAGTTAGTTAGACATAGTAGAGTTAAATGGTGTCAAATGGTTATGATTAAAAATGAAAAGGGATGTTAAGATATTTTAGGATATTTGATAACTAACAAAAAAGTAATTATGAATTCTTAGGATATTCTTGATTTTTGAATTTCCTTTTTTAGAATTTCATTAATTTCTCATGGATAATTTAACTAGGCATTTAATTAGGTTTATAATTTTAATTAATTATATTTAAGAATTTAATAATTTTTAAGATTTAAGTTAATTACATGTGTGCATTTTCCCCATTTAATTGCTTTATAGGCCAAATTACATGTGATGTTGTGGAATAATTTGAGATGAATCTATGAGAGGGTTTTATTGTTTATGGTAGGATACCCCAATTAGGGATATTTTAAAAGAATTCTAAGTTTTTATGACTGATGCATAAGAACAATTGGGACATTCAGTAATTCTTAGACTTAATTTATAAAGGCTGGTTAGAATCCATCTAAAGTTTGGTTAAATCCATTGGTGACTAGTTTTAGGTATCTACACTGAATAATTGAAATTTACCTTTACTATCTTACAAGGAGAGTGGTGGAGGTTTTGAATAAAATTTTGAAATTATTAGATCTATACCTACATATAAAAAATTAATTTAACTTTTGGGAGATGAAATAACACTTCTAAACCTTTTTTTCCTAAAGGGTCCTATTAAAAGGTCGTAAAAGTGTCTAAAATTATTTCTTTGGAATCTAAACTGAAGAAATTGACTAGTTTTGACATAAAATTTATGATTTAACTTCCTCCTAACCTCATGCTTGTTAAAACACTTATTAAAATGTTTTTCCTTCATAAACATATGTACAACTCCTCATAGTAAAACTAAAAGGTGGTTAAAGTGTCATTTTAGCACATAAGAACATGGTGAAACGTTAATGCATGACAATATGAATTTGATGACATCTAAAAAACCTTTTATAATTAATTTAAAACATACCAAACCTTTGACCATGTTTGAAAACATCAAGTCCTTGTAATTGAACCCTAGGAATAAATAAGTATACATGAGATCAAACCTTAGATATGGTTAGACAAGGACAAATATGACCAGTTAAACTATGTAAGACCATTATAAGACCATATACAAGTTTTTGAGAACCTTATGAAGTTTCAACCTTGAGTGGGTAACCAATTTTAACTTGAGGTAAAAAAATTGGTCAATAGGTACTCTACTTGTAAAAGAAGAAGGCAACTTAGTTTTCAAAGATGTAATTCTAGAAGATGGTCTTGATTTTATGCTTCAATATGGATATATAATTACATATAATCTTGTTGAGGTTACAAATAGTCTTGATATTTAAGTTTCCATAAGCCAACAAGGTGAGGTCTTGGATGAATTGGAAATGGCTTCAAATGAGCAAGAATGTAAGCTTGAGGAATGAGAATAAGTTAAAGTCTTGGATACAGTTCAAATGGTTACTAATGAGAAAGAATGTAAAATTTAAGAGGATAAATATCAATTAAATCATGACTTCAAAAACGATATCAAGGTTATTGACAAGCCTATATGTCTTAAATAAAAATATGAGGATTTTATTCAAGTTCATCTCATTCAAGTTGCCAAATTAAGGATCCAAAATATGATTGGTAGTAGTACATTAAGTCCATTCAAGAGATTAAAGTCCTTTTCCAAGGTACATTTCTTATTTTAGATCATTATCATGAGGATGTTTTTAAAGATACATCCATTAAATACCATTATTCAACTTAGAATGAATATGTAAAACTCCTTGAAGATCTTGATGGGCTTGCAATAACTAATAAGCAACATGATTTCACTCAAGATGTCATGGAGGCCCAAAATCAATGCCTATATGGAGAATAATTATATGAGGTTGTATTTATTCCAATAATTAAATTTTTTATCACTTGTGAGGATATCTTCAAGTTCAAGGAACAACATGGAGTGAGTCTTGAACTATAAGATGAATATGTGTTCATAGGTGACTAGTTTCCTACTGATACTTCACTTGAAAGCATACCAAGAAGATTAGAAACAAAGAGGATGATGAATCTAACAATAAAAATGTTCAAGATGTAGCTTGCCTCATGCCATTTTCCACCTTATGGATAAAAATATCTTATAATTCAGCCCTTTGATCTAGGAGGAATGAGATATGTTCAGGTTAGTTGTTTATATTAGTTGTTTATGTTGTGTCTTATTTTTCCTAAGTTCTTAGGTAACACAAGTGTGTTATCTTGTTTCCTTTGATTTTAGTGTTTTTCTTATGTTATGTTTATTTGGAGTTCAAGTCAATTGTCTTATCTTCGTCAAGGTCTAACAAAGTTTGAGTTTGAGAGAAAATAAATCCATTTCCCAATGGAAGGATAAGGCCACTAGTCTAGTAAGCATTGAAGACATGCTACCCTTATGTATAGCCAATTTATTAAACATAGATCCAAAAATTAAACCCCTATAACAAAAAAAACCTGGCCATTTTGGTTTCTTGAGAGCCTAAAATAGTCTTTGAAGAAGTTAAGGTATTTTAGTAGATATTAAGGTATTTTAAAAAATTAAGTTTTATTATTCTCATTATATTTATTCTTTTTTTAGATACTTCTTATCAGGGTATTTGTTGTAAAGGTGTAGGGGATGTCCAAGTCAAATTTTGAGTCTTGACATGAGGCTTAGTGGTATATCTAGGGTCATCTTCTATTGTTTATTTGTCAAACATTTCAAAAGGAAATGAGTCTCTAAGGTCCTTAAATGCCTTACAAACATGTCATATATGTTAATATGCATACTAGAAGACATTAAGGAAGGTATATCTTTAATTTCACATTGAAATTAAAAAATTATATGGCATATTGCAAAGATAATGAATTTTTAATCTTGTGAAGCTAATATGAGAGCCAAATAGATGGTATGTTGAAGTACACTTGTCCAAATGGGAAATTTTCCTATATATAGTCTTGCAAGGAAAAATAAGGAGAATATAAGATTTTTGTATTTTAAAAATTCATGATTTTAGTTAGTGATAAATCCATCATTCTTTATTTCTAAGGTTTGGCATGATAACCTTGTAATAGAATGTATCTTCTACATGAAAATTGAGCTATACATAGACCAATCCAAGAACTGAATGTAAAGAATAGATGTAATGTGGTCATAAATGATAAAAAATCACTCATAAAACTTTAATTAATCCCCTAATGGTTATTTTTAGGTTTATAATGGAGATAGAGTGATTAAAAAGTTTAAATCCCAAAAAAACCCTTTATTAGGTTCTTCGCAAGCTTGAAAAGCTATATTTATGGATGATCATTCATAAATAATGAATCACCCTAAGATCTATGTTTTTATGAGTTGAATAAACACCTTATTACCTCTAATTATAAGGTATGTTTTTTCTATAAAATACCTCATGCTTTATGAATCATTGTTAACAAGACAAACACCTCCAAACACCTATCAACGCGTACATGTTCATTTTATTAATTTTGAACACACTTTGAAGATAAATGAGGGAATATAAAGGATTTAAAAACTATTTCATGGATCCAAATGACCCTCTCAATATCACAACTTGTGCATATGATCATGGTATAAGTTTGATCATGACATGAGTGGTGTGTGTTTTGTTAAGATTCATAAGCCTTGGGTGTTTTTTTTTACACAGTGTGAGATAATTTTAAAAAATTAAGGAAAATTAAATCATAAATTGGACATTTATTATTAAAAAAATAAATTAATTCATCCATACCATTCCCAAGTCAAAAAATGTAGACATATGGAGTACTATGCCTATGCATAGTGGAAGTCTTAATTCATTGCTAACCCCTAAAAACCTTAATGTTGATGAAGTTTAGTGTAAAGGGTGGTATTTAATGAATAACCAAAGTGTTTTCATGTATCCTTGTGTCTAATAAAACCTTAAAAATCCTACTTGATCATGTATGATCAAGATAACTTGAGAGAGACCTTTGGGATGGAAATAACCACCTATAAACAAGAGCAGCCCTGGTTAAGTATAGGTAAAAAGGGGATCAATCAATAAGATGAAGAATACCTAAGAAAAGGATTTAAAGGTTTATATAAGTTTTAGAAACAAAAATAAATCATTTTTTCACTATTAAATATACCTATAAGTACTAATAAAGTAAACATGATGCTCATGTTTAACACAAGGAGACTTTTCACACTCCTCCAGTAGGTAGTATGAATAAAGGGAGTCAAAAATGTGCATTTAAAGTGTTATATGAAGTAAAAAACTTAATTAAATATGGTATATAACATTTTAATCTTGTCATCAATGATAAAATGGTACTAAATGTATGAGATAGTAGCCTAAAATAACAAAAAAGTAGACCTACAACTTTATAGACTTGTAGGTCTCCTTTTTCACATAAATGAAAACAAATTTTGAATTAGAGATAATTTTTAAGGGGATAAATGAAATTTATATACATGTTAAAACATATTATGTAGAATTATATTGACATTGGAAGACAACTATGCCATTAGAGACATACTCTTAACCTCTAATCAAACCTCAAGTCAAACAGTCTCATAAACCTATAGTCAGACCTATGTGTAGAGTTGAGAGAGTGGTTTATAAAGGTGATATGGAAACCCAAAGTTCCATATTAATATGATTATAAATTAAATTGAAACATTATATATTTTTTTAATCCATTAAATAATAAGAAAAGGGCTAATGCATGATGTTAGGGTAAAAAATACAAGATGTGCTATAAACCCTAAGTATGAACTAATGGAAGCTAAAATAGATTTTAAGAATAAATTTTTTACTAATACCATTGGAACATGTCAATATGTATGTTATAGACCTCCATGATGTCTTTGCAATTAAAATCAAACTTTGAGATTTCATTTCCAAGTCATTCTCTCTCTTAGTCTCACCAAATGAAGACTTTATAACCCAAGAGGCACCTTATCAAGCTGATAATAGTATGAAACAATTTCATGGGAGCCCAATATATTTGTGGATGTTATTGGACCATTTTTACTTGTTAGTTGTGGAATTTTTTCATTGGTTAAGATCCCAAGCTTTATGAATCATCATTTACGATGATAAGTATGTCACAAGCTACCAAGAAGGCCATAATTGACCTGATTGGAGATATTTAATTCCAAGGTGAATTAAATTATTTGTATTTATCTTTAAAACACATAAAAATTATTTTTAAATATCAAAAAACCCTTCTCATTAAATGTTTTTATACTTGCACCTATGTAGACTCATTAAATATTATGATTTTGAGAGGTTTTAGGCTCATTACAAGGTATTTAACCTCATGGATAGATTAAAACCATTGGTAAGGATGTATTTAGGTGTATTATACCTCCATAGGCCAAAAAATTCCATACATATAATCCTATAAGTTCTCAAATAAGTATAATTCTTGAAGGTAGTATAAAAGAGCTTGTGGAAGACTAGGTTTTTTAGACCTTTCTTGGTTTACTTATTTACAGAAGGCTTTAAAAGCTCAAATTTTACATGGATAATTATCGTGGGGTAGGAAAAGTGAGTTAAACACTTATTTGTTGTTTCATATGTGTGGGATGTCATTTGATCCAAAACTTAGTTTCTAGGCCAAGAGTCCTAATTGAAGCCTAATTAAAGAGAGAAAAGAGTGTTTATGTGTATTTTCACTTGCTGTCATGTTATGAAATTTGGTAAAAAATTGTAAGTGAATACTAGGTACTTAAATCCAAGATTATTTTTCCAATATCCTTTGTACATTTTCCTACACAAGGATCTTTGTTAGTTTTAAAGGCTACAAGGAATTGAAGGCAAATGAGAACTTTGGGTGTAAGATGAAGTCTTAGAGAGTGTTTTATTGATCTAAATGGGTTGATTCATATTTTTATGACTAATATATAATATACATGAATAAAGAGTTCATTCATGAAGTCAACATCAAGTTTTGAGATATTTGGGCAAGAAAGGCATAGTGAGACCAAAGGGGTTTCAAGACACCTAAGGAATTATAATCATCAACGAAATGTCATTTTAATATGACTCCTAAACAAGTACAAAGTGTCAAATATCAAATAAATAGTAGTTAAAGATGACTTTATGTTTAAAGAGTACTATTTGTCACTTTCCAAGCCAAATAAGGGCAATTTAAAGAAGAAAATCAAAGTGTCAAGCAAATATGAAGACTCTTACACCATTTGTAAGAATATGCATTTTCAAGTAAGGAACACATGTATTTTGAGACATTATGAAACCATTATCCAATTCCATTCTTCATTGTATGTCTCACTTGATACTTGTCATGGCTCACTTTTATGCCACTCTATCTCTTCTACTCTCATTTATTTATTTAAGTAGCCTTGTTTTGATATGTATTCATCCTCAACCTAGGTATGGTAAATCCCTACCCATTTGTATTGTTTTGATCAATGAGAAGCTATTGGTTTTACCTCCTCTATTGACTAGTTTTAGTGTGTGTGGATGAATAGTTGATTTTGTAAAGTGTTTTGCTTAGTCTCCCTTGGCATGTTGTCCTTTTATAACACTAATGAAGTTTGAAATATTTTTTGTAGGTCATTTAAAGTGTATAAATGAAGTGTGAATTTTGAGTTAGGTTTATACTCATTATTTTTATTCTATGGCCTTTTTATTATTTATCATATCCCAAACATCTATCACAACCTCCATAATGAATTGTTTATGTAAAGAGGTGGACTAGGAGTAGTGTGTGTTTAGGTTAGTCTCATGATTGATGTTCACATATAGCTAGTTTATAGTAGTAAATTGTTTTGTTGATCACCTCCATTAGATTAGGTTTCTCTATCTTCTCCTAAAAAGTTTATATATCAATGAGTGATCCTAAGTGATACATGAAGGGGAGTAAACCTTATAACCTAGAGATTAAATCCACCTAAAGGTCACCCATAACTTATGATTGTCTCTATGTTACCCAAAATTTGGAAGGATTGAATAATATTCCAAAGGTGAAAATTTGGGTGATAACAATAATCCCTATCTTCTTTCATGTTTCTTATATTTACATCTTATGATAATTAATAAGGCTAGTTCTAAAACATCTACTATTTGAAATATATATTGAGTGATGTTACTTGTCATTTTATTTATATTAATTTGTTTGGTACTCATGAATTTTTAACTCAAAAATAGTAGTTATTAGTAATACCCCTCATTATAATATTATTGATAATGTAAACATGAATTATGAACTAGATTATGAGGATAATGTTTTTGATGATGTGAATGATTTGAATGGTGTATATCTTAAAAGGTTGAGTAGGGTTTAATAATTTATAATATTAAATAGAAAAATAAATTATTATTTAGGGCCCATGTTTCTTAAGTTACAATAATTACAAAATAAAATTTTGGATAAGGAATGTAGAATTTATAATGGAAATGTTAATATAGATCATGTGAATATATCTAAACCACTTACTAGGGACTTTCCCTCTACATCAAGTTGTGAGACTAGTGTTCTTATTAATCCTAATAATACTTATGTTTTCCAGCTCATATGTCATACTTAAATTTGTATCCCTATTCTTACATATCTTGCTACATCATTTTTTCCTCCTATGACTTATGTACCATCTTGACTCAATGTTAATGCTTTATATTTTGATCTTAGTAATATTAAAAATATTTTATCATATCATCTCATCAATTTTAATAAGATTTTGGTTCATACACAAGTTTATATAACTAATTATGCATTCATTAAATAATCTCTCCAAGATATGCAGGTAAATTAGGAAACATTTCTAAGGATCTCAAAAACTTACCCATATCATCCCTTCTCAAGATATATTAGACAACCCATTAGCTCATGATATCCTCACTCACAATTTTAATAATAGTTTTTTGGTGCCTAAATATAATTTATATAACAATAAGGGTGATCATTCACATCACATTATATCCTTACTTCATCATTCTTTTTTTTTTTGCACATGAAGGTCTATTGATGACCAGCTCTTTCCTATAAGTTTTAAAAATTATTACTTAAACTGGTTATATGACTTAACCATAGGAATCATGTGTGAATATAATTATTTTTTTGATATCATGTTAGCTCACTTTTCTATTAAAATTAGCCAAAATGTCACATTTTTTCAAATTGGTCAACTTAAACAAGGGCCTAATGATAATTTTAGTGAGTATATGCTTCAATTCAAAACCCATTGTTATGAAAATGTCTTTCAAAGTACCTAATATTCAGTAGAAAATTATTTTATCCGAAAAAATTATCCATCCACTCAAATAAAAATTTATGTTAAAAACATACCAGTCTTTGAATGAGCATCCATATGGTTCATAATTTTGAGATTAAACTTTTAGAGTTAAATATCCTAAAATATGGGTGAAATACCCCTACCTATACTAAAAACTCCAACTATCAAGGTAAATCAAATTTTAAAGTTTATGATAATGATCCTCCAAATTTTCAAGATAATAAGGATTCAAAAAATGTAAACATGATTTCACAACCACTTGAAAGGTTGGTTCTTCCACCTTCTAGAGAAAATAGGAAATCAACAAATTTACCTAAGCTTTTTTTCCTTTGATTAAATAGTTTCATAAATGAAACATAATTTATTTACTTTTGTATCATGAGTTGGATACATCTAAACCTTTACCTTGAGTATAACTTGAATTCATATTTTTAATATCATATATCTTCATGACATATTATGAAACATGTTATTCATTGAGACATAAA
This sequence comes from Torreya grandis, assembly GCA_037957365.1. Taxonomy (NCBI): domain Eukaryota; kingdom Viridiplantae; phylum Streptophyta; class Pinopsida; order Cupressales; family Taxaceae; genus Torreya; species Torreya grandis. Next base: position 699,835 of record JARHVA010005183.1, on the reverse strand, counting down.
ATACAAGATCTAATAGACTAGAATATTATTCAATGGAATAAAATTATACAATATTGACTAAGTTTATTTATAAAACAAATAAAAGATTTGAAATCTTTAATGACATGATTCCAAATCATCACAATAAGAATCAAGATAATGTTCACATGGTTCCACTTAAACATCAACCAAAGATTTAGAATGAGGACATATTAGATGTTATGATTTGTATGGCTATCAATTTAAAAAATAAAGATCTATCTATCACATTTTATGTTCATGATATTTTTTATGATTATAATAATAATGTTCCACTATATAATTTCTTTTTTAATTCACATTCTATGATTAAACATGGCATCATGATAGACAATGGTTTGAGTCAAATCTTAATTATAATGTCATTTATTTATATTAAAGGATATACTCAACAATAATTAATTGGTAAAACCATATTTCTAAATATTTATTATTTTCTTACACTAACATCCATTGGTAGTGAAACATTATGAGTCACTATAGGTCCTAAGAACCTTTTAGTATGGTTTTACATATTATCAAATAATGGGAATTATGATATATTAATTGAATTCCTATGGCTAATTTAGAATGATAGATATCTTTTCCACATTAAAATGATGTTTCTATTTATTTAATGATGTATATATATAATTCATGATGCACATTATGAGTTACCCATCTAAAATTATAAAAAATGTGAGATATTAATGGATGCATAAGCATCCAAGGGTTCATGAAATTTTGCATTAACTAAAAAATATATTAGTGTGTGTTAGCCTCTGTTTATTTATTTTTTATCATGTACTCATTGGAGTGAGCTTATCAACCTATAAGAATTATTTTTTAAAAGTATTCCTTTATTTTGTATTAGTGTCGATATCTTGTGTTTGTTTTTGTTAGTCTATGAGGGCTATTAAGACACAAAAGAAAGAAAGAATGGTTATCAATTATAATAAATAATTGTATGGTTGAATTTGGTGAGATAAAACTACATTAAAATTAAAAGATATGCGTTAAATTTCAGTTAATTTATAGTTACAATGCTAATACAATACCTATTTCCATTAGTTTGTATCATTTGTTTAGTTTGAGACACTTGGTAAGAGGTTTATTTAACATCATATTGAATAGTATTCAATCTTTTGGTAGGATATAATATGTTTATTAAAAGTCATGCTTAAATTTATAGATCAACTAGAGTTATATCATTTAATTTATGATATTTTTTCAATTATCATTTGGCTTGAATACATCATTTAAGCACCTAGGAATTAGCAATTTAGTTATTTATTATAGTAGAACTTGGGTAACTAATACATTTTTAGGTTATTAGTGTTTTATTATTAATATTTTATTTTAAATTTCACATTTTGAAATGGTAAAATAGTATTTTTTGATAATTTTATGTGACAATATTTTGTTTGTGACATGTGGAAGTAGTTGTTATTGAAAATTTTGCATTTAGTCCCAAAAAATAAAGATGTCAAACTCTAGTACATTATGTTAAGCTCAAGTAAGATTAAGAGAAACTCTATTAATATTTTTATCTCAAGGGGATACTATATTTAGAGAAATAAGTAAGTCTAGAGAGAGGGATGATCTAGGAAGGCTCAAAACACTCCAAAAGTTGAACATAAAGTTGTATTATGATAGGAGGGACTGTATGAGAGTCTATAAATCTTTAATGTGATGTAATAAGACTCTAAATAAAAGTGTGTGTTTACTATTATTAATATGAGTTTTTTATTATATAATTTTTAAAATATATATTCAATAAATATGTTTTGAGTCAATTTTTAGTATGTGTTGAAAGTGTGTGCATGAATGAGTATCTAGACCAAACAACACAGAGATAAATGCAATCCTTAATTAGATCCCTTCTATTATGTTTACACTAATTGGTATTAGATTAAGGTCTTTCCCTACTATGTTAAGTGTGTGAGGCTCATGTATAATTTAGTTTCAATATGTGCAAAGTAAGTTTGTTAAGTAAGCCACAAGTTATAGAAAAGAATCTTTCATAGTAGTTAAGATGAGTTTCTTGTAGCTATGAGATAAGTCTTGAGAGTACATTGAATGTGAGAGAGGATATTTATTAAGTTCATTTCATGTTTTAAAATAAAAGGATATTCATTTAGGAAATATGGTGTATAATTAAAAAATTTAAAATGTAAGATATCTAAGAAATCCAATAATGAAATTTAATCTAAACTAAACTCAAATTTAAAGAAAGAGAAAAAAATGAAAGAAAGTAATAAACAAATAATACTTACAAATGCAAATTATTGATCACCTTCTCCATTGTGATAAATATATAGATTTCCTCAACCAATGAGATGTGGGTGAGTTTGTAAAGTGGCTTGGTGGTTTCACGTTCTACCCAAGTTCAAATATCACTATGGTATCTAAGGTCAGATGTGGTCATCATTAGTATTCTCAGGTTAATTGTGACCATTATTGGTATTCTCAATCCAATTATGGTTGATGATCAATATTCTTGGGATAGTTGTGGGCATTATTGGTATTCTTAGGCTGGTTATGGTTATTTTTGGTATTCTTGGGCCTATTATGGCTATTATTTGGTATGTTTGGGTTAGTAGTGGTTTTTGTTGGTATTTTCAAGTCAATTATGGTTGTCATTAGTATATATTATATATAAGGTGGATTGTAACTTGGGTATTTGTGCCCCTACTTGTGCCTTAGACTAGTTAGATCTCTAGTCAAAAGTGAATGCATGTGTGTGTGTGTGTGTGTGTGTGTGTGTGTGTGTGTGTGTGTGTGTGTGTGTGTGTAGATTTTCTCTTGAATGCTAAATGTGGGTACTCAAATCCTTTCTAATGTAAAGATAATTATGAAATGATTTTAGGTGAAAAATGATTTGGATGTCTTTGATTCACTTTTATTTTATTTGATTCACAATTTAAATTTGATATCAATTCATTAGCTTGAAGGTGTGTATTTAAATTGATGGATTGCATGTCAATTTATAAGCTTACAAGAAATGAGATGAACGGTTAATGATTGTTTTAAATTATCAAATTATCTAAATATTCAATGACCATATTTGAGTCCTCATCCATGAGGATGATGATTAACTCTCATGTGTGAAAATAATATGGAGAATTTGTTGGTAATTGAGTGAATCAACATGAATGGGTCAAAGTAGTTGAAAAGTCAAGTTATGACTCAGAAAGTGGTTGAGAAAGCTGAGAAATTTGGTTAGATGAGTCAAAATTTGGTTGAGACAAATGTGGAACATGTATTTATGAGGTGGATAATATATATTTTAATTACTATTTGAGGGAAATGATGGGTATGATTATATATAATTAATTAAGAATTAATCAATTATTTTAAAGTGGAGGGAAATAATGTTTGTTTGAATCTGAATTGGGGAAGGTGATGGGTTAGTATGCTAAAATTAATTTTGAAACTAAAAGGTGAATTTTAGGTGTATACATTTGAAATTATTTGAAATGGTGTTCTGAATCAAGATTGTTACAAATAATAGTAGACAAAGTAGAGCATTGATATTTATGCAGAAGAAAGTTTCCCTAGTTAACTAGAAATGAACATGATGATTTCCCCTCAAGTATTTATGTGGGAAAGTGGATGAATTATCTAAATTATTTAAGGGAAGATGATGAAGTGGTTACAATTAATACTACCAATAAATGGAAGTACTAAAATCCATGAAGCACTTTCAATATTTAAAACATGTGTAAATTGATTTACCCCTAGTAGATATTGCTAAAGAGTGAATTAGAAAATTAATATTTCCCATTCATTTATTGCATGCTTTGATGTTGCTACGGGAATTAGGGTTCACTGTAGTGGATGTGGGAATGATATATCTTGATGATGGTAAGTTATGGGAAGTAAAATCAAAAAATATAGTCTTTTGATGTGTGATCAAATTTTACAAGATTTATAGTTGCAACTATGGATAAAGATTATAGTAATTAAATTATGTTTTATTATGAAATGTGGATAAATTTGGTTGTGAAATGTAAAAATAATAAAATGGGAGGGAAAAATATTTGAATGATGGGTATGAATATATATGGGCATAAAAACAAGCACATGTGAGTCCATTAGACTCTTAGAGGCTAGAGGGGAGTGGGAATGAGTTATGTAATAATTTTAAGTGTTGTGTTTTTGTTGTATTAGGATTTAATGCCAAGTAAAGTGAAATAAAATTATTTCATTATTTACCAAATGATGATTTTGGCATAGATGGTGGTGAATTAATTAGGGTAAATGATGAAATCATTAAAAATTAGCTTAGGGGTTAGGTTTAATTAATTCATTCAATGTCCTTAATGAATTTGTTAAAAAAATGTAGTGAAATTGTAAAAAAGTATAGTAACATTGTCTATAAATGTAGTAAATTTGGAAAACATAGTGATGAAATTTTTGAAAACTTTAGAAAAACATCTTGAATAATAGCAAATTTATTCTAAAGCCTAAAGAATTCATAAAATACATTGGAAAAATCATCAAAGAGAATGACAAAAACATTTATATGTTAAAACTATAAATTGACATGTTATGAGATGATGAGAAATGAACTTATGTGGGACTATCAGATGTGTAGGTAGATGAGTAGGGATAAAAAGTGCTTTCTTGATTGTATGCAATAATGATTTAAAATTTTATATACATGAGAGATCCACTTGAGATCTTTAGAGCTAATGGCAAGGTTTACTAATTATTATGTAGGGGTAATAGAGGTGACTAGTTTGGCTTATATAGATAAGATGCTTGAGATAAAGGTGTATAGGGATTATTTAACTACACTAGTATAGCATTGGCATAGTTATACCAACACATTTCACCTATTGATAGGTGAGATGACCATTATTTTTGAGTATGTATGGAATATCCTAAGGATTATGATAGAGGAGAGATATGCTTACTAAAGTGAGGGTGTATAGGTGGTGAAATTGTACCATGGTTTTGAGGAATTGATTATAAAGGTGAGGGGTGGTATATATATTTATGTCTAGATGGGTCTAAATATAGATGAATTGATAGTTGTATTAATGGTTGTTCTAAGTGGAATTGTGATACCTAAAAAGAGCAGGAGACTATTTCAAACAGGTTAATTACATTTTTTCAAAGATATTATAGAGAGAACTATCTAGTTTACATGGGGACCATGTAACTAGAACACTTATAGAAGGATTTACACCATGTGATTTATACATGTGGTGTTTCTATAGGCTCATACACACTATTGCAAGTGTGGGCATGGGAACATTTGGTGATTGAGTACCTTATAGGCTTGATGAGGAGGAGGATGATAGACGATCAATTTACATATGGATGTCATGTATATGTAGGGGAAAAATGATCCCATTTAGGAGATGTGGTTTATTATATGAGGACTACTGATGATCTAGGATATGATTAGGTGATGTGGAAGATATACAAAGAGGATAATCCACCTAAAGATAGGACATAAGACACTTTAACTACATGAAAACTCAATGTTATATTATTGGGTAACATGAGTAGATCATTGAGTGATATAAAAAAGATATGGTGTTAAGATAGTTTGTAATTAGACATTGTATCCCAACAAGTTCTCATATATTTTTATGAACACTTCATGAGAGAAAATAGTGGGGGGCATGTATTAACTCTAGGGTTATATATCAAAATTAATCACATGTGTAGATAGTGAAATTACATGCTAGGAGGGATGTGGTAGATGATGGTACTATGTATGATTACACATCATGGTGGGATCACAAAAGACTAGTGAGTCTTATAAATTGACTTATACCACCTAGGACATAAACATAGATTATAAGCTGCATTTAGATCACATCCCTAAAGTAGAGGCCTATGGGTGAGGATTATGATGGTTTTGACAAATCAAGGTGGTAGAGGAGGAGATAGAACTTGGGATTAGATGCATGAAATAGAGTCTATCAAGGATAGATAAAATTATATGCAGGATGTAGATATAAAAGAGTTTATGGGATCTAGAAGAGGACGAGAGACTCCTATGGTTATGATTGATAGTGATTGAGATGGAGATGGAGGTATATTTGACATAAATATAAGGCATATACAAAGGAACATATAGAGGGAGGGGACATAGTAGGTCTATTAGGATCAGGGATGCCAACATAAGACTAGGCATTGATAGACACATTACATGAGGAGGTAAAAGTTGGAGACATTGAGATGGTATACGATTCTAGGGAGATAGAGGTGGTAAAGATAGGTAGGTAGGTATTATATCAAAAAATATCATATGGTTATAGGGATAGGTTGAAAATTTATAGGCTAAGATTGATAGGATGACTATCAAGGGTTATGGTAAAGATTACATAGGATGTAATGAATAAAACTTTAGATGATACAAGTTTACTTATACATATATATAGGAGAGATTGAGAGGATAGGGAGTTATTAATAGATCCTAAATAGTTGGTAGCCTTGGATAATTTTATGAGGGTTATAGAGTAGGTTAATTATTACACAATTTTATACGAGGAGTTATTACCATGAGTTCAATATGCACTTTCCTCTAAAGAGTGCTCAATGAGGAGGTTATCATTAGGGAGGTCAATCTAGCTAGTGGAGTCAAAGAGATCTGTAGGACAGGGATCACAATGTGTCATGGGTCCTCTAATGAGTACACCATAGTGATATGATTATATATCTCTCATGTATGCCCCATGTGAGGGCTAGGGAGAGATATTACATGATATATGACATGATATACCAATGTATATGTATTTTTGAGATTGATCATTATATTTAGAATTTTGACTCATTTGAAATATACATTATTATTTTCTTATTGGCCTTGGATTTATGTTATGGTTTTGAAATGGATATGTTTTGAATTTATAATTACGTTTAATTTTATATGTATTGTATATGATTAGATGGATATATGTTACTCTTATAAGCAATAGTTTCTCCTATTTTTGATATGTTATATAACATGTTAATCCTTTCAACTTTTATTATGGTATAAAATGAATTTGAACAATGTATGTATGAATGGTCTAGTTCCTTTGTTGATTTGATTTACTTAGATTTCCAAAAATAATTCAAACATTAATAAATAAGTAATAGTTAATCAATCTTTATTTATTGAATCATAATATTGGAGACCATAGTCACATCATTTTTAATACAGATAATGATCTTGACAGAAGAATCAATAAGAAATAAAAGAAATAAAATGTTTGTAAATATGTAAACATGACAAACAAAGAAATTAACATAAAGTAAAAGGTCACATAAAAATTTAAGTAAATGATTAATCAAGGAAATGATTAAGTAAATGACTATAATGAAAAAATAAAATAAAATAATGACAATGAAAAAACATAATAAGTAAAATGACACACAAACTAAGAAAATGACATTGTAGATGTCTTAAGATAGAGTTGAACCTTTGGTAATCAAGATTCATGACAATGTTAAACATACAATGAGGAATTCCTTAGAAAATAAAGTCATATGGTTTTATATGGTGATGGAAGGAAAATTGAAATTATGTTTAAATGATTCATGATTGATATGATGGAATGTTGGAGGTGATGGTCAAGGTGATCCTAAAGAATCCATATCTCTAATTTCTACATAAATAATCCACCATAGATAGTTTGGTTGGGGATATCAGACTCGATGTAGTTCTATCAATGTGGGAATGGATGAAAAAGTGATGATGTGGTGTAAATTTATGACGAGTATATGAGTGATTTCCCTCCTAATAAAATGAGTTAGTGAATGATGATGTTAATGAAAGATAAATGTATATTATGTTTAGATAGATGAATTATTGTGTGTTGGGATGTATAGATAAGAGTGTGTTTAGATATCAATTTGCAAGTGACAATAGGGTTCGATTTCAAGATATTCCTTTAATAATGAGTAAGGAAATGTTTACACAAGTTTAATGGGTATAATCTAAGATGATATGTCATGGGTGCATGGTTGAATACATGACTAAATGTAACTATTCAAGTTAATAATGTGATAGGATGACCCCAGGTAATTAGGGTATGTATAGATAATGGATTAGAAATGGCATTAGAAAACAGTTTTCACCATCATACTTGTCTAAAGCACTAGTAAGCCAATTCTCACTTTTGGACATCTTTTTTTTGTTTCTCATTTTCTTGATTTTTTTTATTTTTGGTTTTTCTTATTATACATCTAAGATATGTAAAAAAACACTAGAATGGTTTAGGCATAGAAACATTTGAGGTGCATGGTGTTCATGGGATCATCAAGCTTCACTCCATTTTTTTATCAATTTTTAAGATATGGATTCATATTTGTTAATGATTATCTATGGACCCAAATAATTTGGTTTGAATTTCCATTTCTTATCCCAAATTGCATTGGTATTCCATTGATTTTCTTTGAGAGCAATATTGTTGATTTCAAATTCCATATATTTAATCTTCAAATTGTATCTATGACAAAGGTGATTTTGGTAGACTTGTAAGTGGTTTGGGGCATTAAGGAATTTATAATCAAGGAGGTCAAGCTCTCTTAGGTGTAAAATATGATAAGATTCATCATCAATTATATTTTTTAAGGATATGTGTAAGGATAGGATCTCAACTTCAATGGTAAATATTGACTTGGTGCCATAAAAAAAGGAGTATGGGTTTCCCCCAGGGTGTGAGGATTCTTGTATTATATGACCTTAAGGCATGATAAAGTTTTGTGTCTTAGTCATCGTCAAATGCATTGATAACTCTTTTGAGAATTTTAAATATGTTTTTATTTGTTGCCTTAACCTGGTCATTAACTTGAAGGTAGTGTTGATACCTAAATGTGTATCACTAGGTCAACATAATGTATTTAGAAAACCCTTCTTATTTCTAGATTCATAGAATCCATTGCATGATTTCCTAGTTATGATACTCCTATTATCCTTGGTGGAATAGAGGTAGAACAGGTTGACTATTTCACAAATTTATATTGGTTGGTAGTTGGGAGCCACCATGACCTAAGAGTTAATATTTGATTTTGAAGATGATCTATGCTATTTTAATTGAATTATGCTAAAAAATAAGTCTAAAGTCAAACTAGAATGAATATTCACAATGAAACTAATCTAAGGTGAATCTATAAAAGAGGAGCAAAAAGAAGGGCAGGGTAGAAAAGAGAGGTGTTGTTGATCTTTGTTTCAAACATTATGATAAAGTTCCAATTTAATTTGAACATGCATTTAACCAACATGAAACATGAATTATCATAAGATCAAATCCTATCACACATCAGGAAAACATCTAAGGAAGGTATGAAAAGATGAAAATAAAAACAATATTCACTTTAGGAATTTTACCCTTGGAAGCAAAGAAAGTGAAGCAAAGCTAAGAACTTTTAACTAATCTAGCATTATCCCAAATTAGAAACTTTTCATTCAAAGATGAACATCTATAATTCACAATAACCATTCAAATCTAAAGATGAGATCAAAAAAATGAGAGAAAAATAATCATAGTAATTCACACAAGCAAATATGTATAAACTTTTTAGAATTCTTTATTTATATTAATTTACTCAAAAGTCACAAATAGTTGTTTGGCTCTAAAAACTCTCTCCTTTTTACAAATTATAGTACCCATTTTATACAAGGCTCAATGAGGTATGCATATTACTCATATCTAATGATAATTTCATAAGTATCAGGGACAGTTGTCCTTCTACAACTATCTAGAATTAGACAATTTACAAATGGATTGACCTATAACCAATGCATTTTAAAAATTACACATGCTCTTACAAAACAATATTATATTTCAAAAATATATAATGTTTGTTGTAAAAGAATATTCCTAATCTAATTATCTTTGAGACCATTTTGATGATGTAGTCTTCTGCCTTCCTTACAAGATATTGATTTTATAATGTTATCCATTGATCAGTTGAAGATCAATGATAGGTTTCATGAGAAATTCATTTTTATTGGTCATTTATGACCTTGAGATCCATCTCAATCCTTTCCAAATCTTTTTTGATTCCCTTAGTATCTCCTATATTGTATTCTAATGATAAAATGATGCCCATGATCTTTTTATTATCATCCCCTATTTTTGTTTATCCCTGATTCCTCATTTTTAGTATGAATTGAGTAGTTATGTGCTTAAACTCCTCATAATTTATTAAACACAAATAAATAAGAGTGGTGAGCTATTTTATTAGGATTTCCAACATGTGTAACATCTTGTCTTCCTATTGTTTGGGGTCCATAGAAATGTCCTCTATCTACTTAGACTAGTTTTTTAGGGAATTGACCTTATCAATTAATATAGCCATTTCCATATTCAGGTGGGATAGATTGAATGTACTAAACTTAGGAATTTAATTTTTAGTGAAGACCTTGATTAAATCCTTTACTTAGTATCTTAAGGATTTATATTGGCCAAATTAGCATGTAGCTACTGTGCTTCATTTAGTCACTACATCTTGCCTAATTTTGATTGACTTTAAGGAAATAAACAAATTAATTATAGTGTCTTTATATATCTTGAGTCTATATTATTGGATTGAAAATATGTTAGTCTCTTATAAATTTTTTTATATTTCAATATGCCCTTGATCATTTTAGTAGATCCTCTTTGCAAATATCTTCTCCTCTTGTGATGGATTGCTAGCTCTCAATGGTCTAAAACAAGCTTAACCAATTATTGTCCCCTACATTTAGAGTTGTGGCATTAAAGTTTTTGTATTTAAAAACCCTCTCGTTTATATGTAAAGTTAGCTAGAGCTCCACATATTCCCCTGAAACACTTTTTTGGGTTTTCATGGTTGTGGGCTTCTTTAGATTACTTTCTAGTGGTCTATTATTCGATTATAGATTGAATTATTCTTGCATAAGTGATAATTAAACATCCTTGGTTTGATTATAATGAACACAAGGTGAAATTATGGTTTTTGCACTTTTTAAGGCTTTCTTGAAGGTTTTTACAGTGCTTTAATGGTGGTAACCATTTCAACTTATGTGAGCTTCATGACTTAGATCCTAATTGGACTTCATACTTATACCCTTACATTTCTCAAGTTTTTAAGATCTTCCACTTGGCATAATATACTTATGTGGCTCTAATCTGGCATCTTTATGGCATTTTTTTGGAATTTTTATTTTTAATATTTAAAAAGTGATTATTTCCTTTGGAAAATTCTACCTTGAGCTTGCACTATTGGATCATCCTAACATAGATCAATGTGAACCATAAATATTGATCTAAGAACTTGAATGATATTAGATATTTACTACACTACTCATGGTTATGACATTTATCAGTTATGCATTCACTCTGAGCTTTATTGAAATGTCAACATTGATCTCGCACCATTGATCTTGATTTTAGAGATCATTTATGCTTCATCAGTCTTGATATATTTAATTATACCCCCTACTATATGAACCATTGATTGGAATGTGTATGATCATCTACAGACTAATTGATCTTTAAAATATGCTCAAGATTTGACTTATGGCTCATGGCTATGCCACATGTCATCTCTATGTTCTTCCTCATGTATTTTGACTTTTTAACATTTTTTATGCACCATTTAATCATATTCATCTGAGCAAACATGTTCCATTAGGTTTTGATCTACAAAATTAAATTCCATTAGTTATCAAGTGTTCTTTGGTTGAGATTGTGAAACTTGTCACCCTCTCACTTGTCCTAGGGAATTGTTGAAGTCTTAACTCAATATGCATTGTTAGATCAATCCTACCTGATCAAATGCATATCATTGATCTTTGGATGTTAGAACTTTCATTTAGGGCTAGGGATTTATCTTTAATTTCTAACAATTATATCTCAATCACCCAAGTAAATTTAGACCATTAATCCTATGAATTAAAATGATATTTAAGTTAGTACTGGGAAAATAAAGAAATTAGCATAAAGTTTTTGGACTATGGTTCTATTTTGTGTTAATAAATAAAGGTAAGACCTTAGGATAAACATTTTAAGCTATTTTTTGAGACATGGTAAAGGAGACCTCATGAATAATAAAAAACACATAATATAGTTTTAGCCTAAGGTTTTTTAATTAATAAATACAACAAACTTGAGGGTAAGGCTTTTAGGCTGTCTATAGACATAACAAAAGGTCCCAGTAGTTAGTTAGACTCTATGGAAATAAAAGGGACCAAGGGGCTCAGGAAAATAAAGAGACCAAACATAAAAATGTCTTAGACCAAGGTTTTGTCATGTTAATAAACATGACTAAACCTTAGGATAAAAATTAAACTATGTCTATGACATGATAAACCATTCTCGCATCAATTGTTCCCACCAAAATTGAATTTGATTCAAAGGGACCTAAGCTAGGGTAATTTAAATGAGGGTTTCAAGAAGATTAAACATGACTTCACTTTTATTTTAAATGGATCAAAGGTTAGTAAAAGGCCAAATTGATATAAAAATTATGAAACCTAGGCATTATCCATTCCAAATGGATTCCACTAGAGTTGAAACCTAAAACATAAAGATCAAATGTTATCAACTTTAGGAAAGATTTAATAAAAATCATTAACAAATATGCCAATCAAATCAGGTGTGAATAATCTTCAAATAAAGACAATGTGCAAACATTCTAGTGGTACTCTAATCAAGTGAATTTTAAATTTTAAGGTATAAATTTGCATAATTTGAACAAGGGTCCCAATTTTATAGAAATGGGGGCATGTTGACCTCAAAAAATGGAAACTTATAGGGGAAACATAAAAATATGTTAGAATTTAGAGACTTTGGTTTAGACTAATAACTAGGATACTTATTCCACTTGATCAGGAACCATTATTAAGATTAGTTCATGGTTAAAATAAATATTGCACATGAAAAATTAGGAGCAAGCATCAAGACATTACCATATTGTGTGTATGCTTTGATTCCACTTACTAATTGCCATAGGATTTACAAAACAACTTCTAGATTCATGAATTTAACCATTAACATTGACTTACATTATATTTAAATGTTCATTAAGAATCATGATTGTCAGGATCAAGAATAACAAACAACTTTGATACCACTTTGTCAGGATTAGGAGCACAAGTGATTACCTTGTATAAGAAACTAAGATGGAATTTAACCATAAGTAACAAGTAACTAGAAATTAGAAACAACACAAAATTTGAGAGACAGTACAATCTTATATTCAACTCATCCAGAAGGAAATATAATAAAGAGATTACACTCTTCCAACACCTCTTGGGCATACCATTAACTCTCCCTCAAGAGTTCTTTCTCTCACAACCAATTACAACCACAACTCAAACATAGAGTTGTACCCTCCACTAGGCAGTATCAATACTTTCAGTCAAACAAGTACTCAAAGTACTCCAAGTAGATGTCCCTTGATCTTACAACAACCTACAAATAAAATGATCTTACATACCATTTAGATCTCCCCTGATCTTTCTATACCACAGATCAACCTAGTTTTGCACACCTGCAAACCTAGATCTTATAATTGAAAGGATCTCTTCCTTGTCCTTGATTACAATACAGCCCCATGGGTCTATTATATAGATCCCATGCAAACAATAATTAGACTTCTAATTACAATAATTAGAAACATAGACTCAAGACTAAAATTAGTCTTTTACATGCAAAAAAACTATCCATCTAAAATAAGACTAGTTCTGGAAGTGCATGCAAACGCATACACACACAGGCTGGTGATGTTGGTGCCTATCTGATCGATGTCAGGTGACCCATAACTGACATTAGTTATTGTGAGCATTGAAGATGACTGACATCAGTTGTGCTGCTGACATTGGTTTCTCTATAACTCAACAACCTCCTCCATGTTTACATTAGTGAAGCTTTTAGCTCCACAACCTAACAATCTCCCACTTGGAGATAAATAGATGCATTTGTACCTATACCTATACATCATCTAATTTTATTTCCTATCTTATATCCCTCTTCAAGTTCAATCTTGAAGACCAACCAACACATATCCTATGGTGCTACGCTTGTCATCCAAGTCCCCTGCCACATCTGAATCTACATACCCATGCAGAGAAGTTCTTGACCCTGCATTGCATGTATACCTACTGCTGGTCCCTCTCAGATACCTGAGAATCCACTAAACTACTTTCTAGTGCTTCTTTCCTAGATTGTCCAAAAACTTGCTGACAACTCCCACTACTTGGGAAACATCAAGTTTAGTACACATGTACTTAACCTCATCATGTGAATGGGGACACTGTTCTATGAACTATCCATCCATAGGTGTGCTAACCGATTTTGCATCCTGCATAACAAACCTCACCACTACCTTATTCACATAATCATCTTGAGACAACATCAACCTATGATCTTCCCTGCCTCTAGGAATACTCATGCCAAATAATTTTGCTGCTCCCAAATTCTTCATGACATACCTCTGAACTAACTTTACCTTTAGCTCAGCAACTCCCTGCATGTGTGACCCTACAACAAGCATACACACAAAATACAATAATAAGATAATGTAGCTAATATTATCTAACCTGGTAAAGGAAACATAATGGTTTCATTGACATTGACTAAAGTCATGCTTTGTCATACACCTATCAAACCTCCATTATCCTGCAGCCTACTCAAGACCATATACCCTAGCCTTCCATCTCACGTGTCCATTCTCTCTCTTCTTTAACTTAGGAATCCATTCATCTTTTAGTGCTTTCTTTCCAGTTGGTAACTCTACCAAATCTCCTATTTGGTTCTCATCCAAGGAATCAACTTCCTCATTCATGCCATGCTCCCACTATTTCCTAGATTTTACCTACTCTAATTCTTTAAAACTTCCTAGTTCTTGACCATCAATTAGAAACAAGTAGTTTAAAGAAGGGGAATAATGAATTTGAGGCTTACTTACCCTTTCAATCCTCCTCATGGGCATTTGAGACTCCTTGATAGCTTGTTGTCCACACAAAATCCATTTTTTGGTCGACCCTAGTCTGCACCCAACTGATGTTGATCCCACCTTATTGCCGACATTGGTTCCCTTACCAACGTTGGTGTCCACCTAGTCACTGACATTAGTTCTCTGACCGACGTCAATCACCACCTACTTGACACCATTGAGTCTGGTCTGCACATGACTGATGTTAGTGCCTACCTATTCGACGTTAGTTCCACTTCACCGACGTTGGTAATTGTGTTTTCCTATGAGTGATGAATTTTTACTTGCGAGCTTACCTTGGATCATAACCTTGTCGAAATTGTCCTGCTCAGAATTATTTAGCCCCTTGAGCTGATTTTTATTTGTCATCTCCTCCTTGAAAACAAGGCTTTCTTGTTCTTGTCAAAAACATCAGATTTCCTCTTTGTGCAATAGACCCAATCCTTTCTTGTAGCATGAGTTTCAAGAAACCTCACTTTCTTTTGTTGCTTACAAAAATCTTGATCTATGCTTCAAAAATCTAAACTCTTACCTTTTGACTCAAGAACATGCATCCCCTTCTTATTCATGTGACCAAGCCTATGGAGCCACATCTTTGCATCTACATTTGAAGTAGATAAACCAGAAGGAGGATTAGTAATACAAGTAGATAGATAAAGAGTACCTACTTTCTTACCTCTTGCTAAAATAAGTGCACCCTTAGAAACCTTCCAAGAATCTACCGTGAGAGTTACAGTGCATCCCTCATCACCCAACTTTCCAATAGAAATCAAGTTCTGCTTCAGGACTGGGACATGCATGACCTCCTTCAACACCCATGTGTTGCCCATTTGCAATTTTAGCTGCACTTTCCCTTTGCCAACCATTTGACAAGGCATACCATCCCCTAAATAAATCTCTCCAAAGTCTCCTTGGACATATTCATGAAAAAACTATCTATTTGGGGTTGCATGGAAAGAGGCACCAGAATCTAAAGCCCAAGATTCCACTTTATCCAAGGAACATACAAGAGCATCCTATGTAATAATATCTGCAACATCTACTTCTTCATTTCCTTTATGCTGATCTTCAACCAACCTGCAATTTTTCTTTATGTGCCCTACCTTTCCATAATTCCAGTAGATTATTCTGCCATACCTGGATTTGGATCTCCTACCTATCTTTGACCTTGATTTCCCTTGCTTAATTTTCTCTCTTTGCCTTCCCCTGCTTTCAACACTTAAAGCATTACCTGATGATTCACCTATGTTTTTCCTACAAATTTCTTCATTCAAGATTACACTAACAACATCAACTTTCAAGATATTTGAAGTAGACGAAGTATTACTAACTGCCATTACCAAACTATCCCAACTTTTAGGTAATGAGCATAATATTAAGAGAGCCTTAATATCATCATCAAAATCAATATTGATTGAATCTAACTAATCTACTAATCCATGGAAATCACTAAGATGACTGTGTACCGATCCACCATCCAACATTTGCAAATTAAATAATTGCTTCATAAGAAATATCTTATTTGAAGCTGAGGGTTTTTCATATAAATTTTCCAAAGATTCCATTAACTCTACCATTGTCTTAGCCTATGATAAGTTGGAAATCACAAACGATGCCAGGCTCAACCTTATAGATCCCAGAGCCTTCTGATCAAGATCCTTTCATTCTTCATCTTTCATATCTGTGGGCTTGCTTGCAACCCCACCCAACGGTAAGTATAGATCTTTCTAATACAGATAATCTTCTATCTACATCCTCCATAATTGATAATTCTTGCCATTGAATTTCTCCATTCTTAGCTTACTTTCTTCTGCCATTGCTTTACTCCCACTCAATCAGAAACCCCTGAGAGTGACCTATAATCAAACACAAACCTACTTTGAACCAAGCTCTGATGAACCTACAACCCCGCTTTGATACCACTTTGTCAGTGGTATCACTTGGTGATCCTAGTTCTGATACCACTTTGTTAGGATCTAGAACAACAAATAGCTCTGATACCACTTTGTCAGGATTAGGAGCATAATTGATTACCTTGTATAAGCAACTAAACACAAAAAACTAGATATCAGAAACAACACAAAATTTGAGAGATAATGCAATATTGTATTCAACTCATCCAAAAGGAAATACAATAAAGAGATTACACTCTTCCAACACATCTTGGGCATACTAGTAACTCTCCCTCAAGAGTTCTTTCTCTCACAACCAATTACAACCACAACTCAAACATAGAGTTGTACCCTCCACCAATCTGTAACAATACTGCCAATCAAACAAGTACTCAAAGTACTCCAAGTAGATCTCCCTTGATCTTACAACAACTTGCAAATCAAATGATCTTACTTACCATGTAGATCTCCCCTAATCTTGCTATATCATAGATCAACCTGGTTTTACACACCTGTAAACCTAGATCTTACAATCCAAAGGATCTCTTCCTTGTCCTTGATTACAATACAACCCCATGGGTCTATTATATAGATGCCATGCAAACAATAATTAGACTTCTAATTACAATAATTAGAAATGTAGACTCAAGACTAAAATTAGTCTTTTACATGCAAACAAACTATCCGTATAAAATAAGACCAGTTCTAAAAGCACATGAAAATGCATGCACACAGGCTACCAACATCGGTGCCTGTCTGACCGATGTCAGCCAACCCATAACTGACGTCTGTTACTGTGAACACTAAAGATGACTGACATCAGTTGTGCTACCAACGTCAATTTCTATGTAACTCAGCAACCTCCTCCATGTTTGCGTCAGTGAAGCTTTTAGATCCACAACCTAAGAATGATTTTAATTTAGGGAAGGCTTGGGTATTTCTTTTCTACCATCCAATAATCCATAAAATTGACAAAGATACCTTTGGCTACACTCAATTCCTTATTCCACTATTAGCCAGGTGTCTATAGCCCTAGTGAAGATTACCAAAATCACCTTTTACTCAAAAATCCTTTTGAATTTTGTAATAATCTATTATTGTTTGTATTTTTAGATATTTTGACTTTTTAGCAAAGGTTGAGAACTAGATTAGCTAGGTTTTAGGATTTGGTCACATGTTTAATCTTTATAAAATCATCCTTGGCTATAAAATTTGTCCTAAGTAATTAAAGTTTTTTTAATGTGTAAGCATGACGACATCCTAATAGTCAAATATTCCTCCTATATGCACAATCCTTATTAGAAAAAAAAATAGATTAGAATAAGGTTTAGAATCTCAATGAACAATTAACTTATTTATTAGTCTTTACTAATTTTTTTAAACTATAACATTAAGCTCATATTTCAACAATCCATGATCAATTGATGTTGAGAAAACATACCTACATTCCTAAACTATGAAATTTATTTGAGAAATAATATGAATCTTGAGCTGAGGATTATCTAAAAGGACTTATTAAAATCAAGAAAAAAAAACATGGAAAGCAAAAAAAACCAAATACAAATCAAACAAGCAAACAAATATATACAAACACTATGTACAAGCAAAGGATAATAATGAAAGAAACTAAACTAAGCCCTACCTAAACTAACTCTAACTACTCTTATAGTTCATTCAATGAAGAATATAGGTGGGATAGAAGAGAAATAGTGCTTGAGGTACTGTCCATTAGTTGGAAATGTAAACTCTGCTTCTTGTAAGTTTTCAGTTTGAAGGTATTATCTCCTAAGGTATAAAAAAATTGATATGAATGAATCCACAAAGGTGTGAACTTAACATGTTTTCCCTTTGGTTTTGAGGATTTGTCCCAAATAAGAACTAGGTCTCCTTGTCTAAACACCTTTATCTTTGAACATTTGTCAAACTACCTCTTGATTACGGTTTGGTGTCTGCTAAAGTTGACAAAAGCTTCCTCTCTTACATCTTCTATCTATATGATGTCCAACAACCTTGAACTTACAAATTCTTGGTCCTTCTCTATGCACTCTTGCATAAAATTATAGGTTGGTAGCTTGAGTGTTAGGGGGAACATAGGTTCTTGACCATATACTATCAAGAATGGTGATGCCTTAAGAACTTGTTTGACTCTTGTTCTATCTACCCAAAAGGCATACTTGAGTAGCTTGTGTCATGTTCTTGGTTTATCAGCTAAAGACTTCCTTATGGATTTCATCAAGTTCTTATTTGTTGATTCTGACACTTTATTACCTGGAGGATAATGGTTTGATGAGAAATTGAGGACAATGTTGTTGTCATATGCCCACTTAGTCATCTCAATGGATACAAAGGTAGATCCATTATCATAGACTAGAGATATAGGTTTTCTGAACCTTGTGCATATGTTTTCTTTTAGAAATTTGATCACCTCTTTGGTCTTTCACTATTTAGTTTCCACTACTTCAGTCTATTTGGTGTAGTAGTCAGTAACATGTAGAACATACTTGTGACCATTAGAGGAATTAGGGTTTATGACCCCATAATATCTAGTCCCCATTAGGCAAAGGGTTTATCAATCATTATTGGCTTTGATGGCATGGATTCCTTGAGATCTTTAGTGTTTTATACTTAACATGAGTGACATTCTATCACATGTTTGTGATCATCTTTAAAGATAGTAGGCCAGTAGTAACTAAACATAAGGATATTATGGGTTGTAATCCTTCCATATGGATGTCCACTTCCCAGTTTTTCATGGAACATGCTCAAGATCTTAGTTGCCTCTTTCTTAGAAACACACCTTAGGTAAATGCCTTCAAAGCTATGCCTATACAACACTCCATCCTTGATCAAAAAATGAGTTTCTTTTAGCCTTAAATATCTCTTTTTCTCTTTACATAACCTTGTGGGACAATATCCATTGATTAACAAATGAACAATAGGATCATACTAATCATTGGGCTAAAAATTTTGTTTTTCTACTTATATGACACTCAATTTAGTATTAGTATTGCTAATTAGCTACATTAAACCATAGTATTTTAACATTTTTTCAATCTTCATCTCTAGATCATATTCTTAGAGAATAAACATCCATTTACCTCTCTTTTCTCCAAGTTCACATTGACTAAGCATGAGCTTAGTGGCAAGATTTGATAGTATTGCATTTACCTTATTTCTAAGGATGTAGTTCCTAAATTTATTCACTAGCTTAACTAAAGCATATGCTTGTTTGTTAATAAGAGAAAAAATCAATTCAAAAAATTTAAAACTAGTACTCATGAAAGCAATAGGATGATCACATCCATTTTCTGAGTTAGGATAGCTACAATTGTATGGTCATAAGTAGAAGAGTAAAGATAGAAGTCTTTAGTAAAGTATAGACTTATCAGAAAAATGGCTTGTCTAATTGATTCTTTTATTTCATTAAAGGCCTTCTTATTCTCTTCATCCAAGTGATCTTAGCATATTTATTAAACATGTCCTTCAAAATTCTCACTAATTCTATAAAATAAGAAATAAAATTCCTTACAAAGTTGATTTTACCAAAGAAAGACTTTAGATCCTATCTATTATTATGGGGTTATATCTTTGATATTACATTTACTCTATCTAGGTCTATAGAGATCCCTTCCTTACTTATAACATGCCCTAACAATTTTCCCTTAGTTACACAAAAATTGCTCTTCTTTGGGTTGAGAGAAATTCCATACGTTCTAAACCTTTCAAATACTTATTACAAGTGTATGATGTGATCTTCCCTATTCTTTGATAAGATAGTCAGGTCATCCATGTAAATAATAATTCACTTACCTATGAGGCCTTAGTATGCATGATCTATTGCTCTTTAAAAGGTTTCACCCACATTTATCAATCTAAAGGGCATTCTTTTATAGGCAAAAGTGCCCCACTTAGTAGTGAAAATCATTCTTCATTTTGTCTTCCTTGTTCACTAAAACCTAATTATACCCTATAAATCCATAAAGAAAAGACATTATATCAAAACCAAAAATAATTTAGATCACTTGGTTATGATAAGGTATGGTGTAATTATCTTTTTTAGATCCTCTATTTAGATTTCTAAAATCAACACACAATATGATTTCACCATTTTTATTCCTAACTAATAATAGGTTAGCTACCTAAGTGGAGTGTCTAATGGGAAACAATATCTTAGCATTTAGTAATTTATTGACCTCTTTATATATCATTGGTTTCTAAGATAGGGTTGACTGGCCTTTATATTTTTGTAAATGGCTTGTAGGCTTCTTTTAGAGATATGGTGTGGGTTATGACCCTAGGATCAAATATCTTTAAGTCATCATAAGAATTTGATAATATATCCCTATACTTAGTCATCAAATCTTTGTCTCTCTTAGTTTCAATGCTTGTGAAAGATATACCAATGTTGATTAGCTAAGGTGGACCTTGGGAACCTAGGTCAATCACATTGTATTCCTTCCCATCTACTTTAGGAATCTTGATAGTATTAACTAGTTTTTTTTAATCAAATAATCTCTTTAAGGCTATCATCCCTTTAGGGATCTTATTATTACTAAAATATATGACCTTGTCATCAATTTTGCCTTCAACTCTATCATCATCAAGAGTATTTTCACTAGACTCATCAATGACGTGAGCCTCAAATACTCTTCAGCTAGTCATAAAGTCTATGATCTATTGATCATCACTAAATACTTTCAAATGGTTAACATTATCTAGCACTAAGGGACATGGGACTAATTCAATGGTAAGACTTTATAACTTAGAACCTTAATCAAGCATACAGTTGGCTGCAACTGAAGCAACTTCATTAATAGCCTTGTTTTCTTCCCTAAGGATTGACACAATGTTAAAATCAACAAAACATTTAATTCAGTCTTATACTCTATATTTATATTTATTAATATTGGACAACTTTCATTGATATTTACTCTTGATATGATTAAATACTAGTTCATAATCACTAAACACTAGTAGTTCCTTGAAGTTGTGTTTGAGAGGAAATTATAATCCAATAATAAGTACTTCATACTCAACCATATTATTGGTGCATGGGAATTGAAGTTTGTAAAAGGCATTGTATTATTTCCCAATGGGATTGAGTAATACCACTCATACTCTAGAACCTGACTTACATCTATCACCATAAAAATATAACTTTCATAATATAGACATAGCATGAGAAGTTTTAGAGTTACGTACCTTTTTGGTGTCAAGAGTGTAAACACATAGATATGAGTTAACCATGTTAACCCTCTCATTGCATTCAATGTACTTGGTGATCATATGCTTCACCTTGGGCTCCCTCTCTATCCTAATCTGATTTGGAAATCCTTTCTAGAGTAAGCACATGTGTGAAAAGTTAGTAGACATATAGCCATTAAAAAATCTGGTCCAATCCCTACTTAAAAACATCTCATATGGATCAAGAATATCCAAAACTTGGATTTTAGTGATTTTTTAGATAATTGGTTCAAAATCAATCTACTTGTGAACATTTAACAATTAACCCATCACTTTGACTCTTGAATTATCTAATTGAGTCATAATCATATAATATTTAATTAGAGTCAAACCTAATTATTCACAAATACCTTTAGGCATGATGTTTATAGATGTACCTAAATCTACCAAGAAATTATGCAAATTCTTACCAAAGATCCTAGCTATAAGTAGGAAAGGTGGAACATCTGCCTTATTTCTATGTATTACAACATTAGCATGTGCAAATTTTTATGGTTTACCAACATTCTTGGATAAATATTTCAACAACGGATCCCTACGTTTTATAATCTAAGTCAACTCATGCAAGGTAATATTAGCTTCGATCTTTTTCATTTCCTCTACAATATTATATCCAGTCTTATTGGAAGAATTATATGTATCAATATTAGGTTTAGAGGTACTTACCTTAGGAGGCTCTGAATTATTGTTTTATGTAGTATTAGGAGTGTCTAAATTATTTGGTTGAGTTGAGGTAGTCAAAGGTTATTTTTTCTCTCTATTCCTTAGACGATAGGTCTACTTTAGATATTGATGAAAATCATGAATCTCTTTAGGGATATCCTTAGGTTCATTCTCTTCTTGGAATGGGAAATCAAATGTCTCCACCATGAGAGTTGAATTAGTAGATTTGGATGACCTTGATGAACTTGAGGTACTTATACCATTGTCTTTATTAGGAAAAACTTCCAAAAGTATCCAATTCTTCTTCAAAACCTTCAAAATCATTACAAGACTCTAAACACTTTAGTTTACCTGCTTTAAAGTACAATGAACTCTAAAATAATCAAGCAAAGCTACATCACCAATATTTATATCAAGCACATTCTTATTGGTAGATGACTCATTTTTTTGGCTATTGTTATTTTAAAATTAGTTTCAATGCCTATCAAATCTTTGGAAAGATAATTTTGTGTTGAAATTTTATCTAGTATTATCAATTTGCTTATGTAGCTGAATGAAATAAATGCTTGGTTTTTTAACCATTTTTAAGATAGAATCAATCTCAATCTTTTATGCCTCATAGTTATGAACTTGAGTATTGCTATTGGATTCAAGAATTAAAGCTCTCTGGTCTAAAGGATGAGATCGACTATCAAACTATTCAAGAATCCTAGGTTTTAGCTATGTTGTGTGTGGCTCAAAGGAAAATGGTTTAGAACTAAAAGTTGATTTAAGGTAGGCATATTTTGATTAGCATTAGGAATGACATTTAGAATAAGTAGATTTGGGTTAATTTTGAGAATGTTGTATGTCATTTGTCCTTGGGGTTGCATATGATCATTAATGATCACATCTTCAACATACACTAATGTTAATGTATTGATAGACTAAGAAGATCTTTTAAGAAACATAGAAGTAATGGCATCTAAGGCATCCTTATATATCTCTAAGGGTAAATCCTCATCAGGTCTATAAGGAGCTATGTTTCTACTAAACATTTTTTATAATCCAACATGAAATGATCTTATGGGCTAATTTGAGTATCTTTTGACTATGGTAGACTATTGGTACAAGAAACATGGACTAATGATTTTTCCAAACTAATCAATAAAGTAATTATTAAAATCATTACAACTAGTTATGTAGTTTTAAAGAAAGTTAAGGAACTATTCATATTCAACATCTTTGAAAGTAAATGGAAATAGTTTACATGTTACATCTTCATGAACTACATTTAGAAATCTTAGAGAAACTTTGAAACTTTTAATGTGTTTTTTAGCAATTACAACACTATTAGGACTAAAAGTAGGTAAAATATTTTTAGGATTATGAAGAAGTTCATGTACCACATCTAAAACATTGATTGAAGAACCACCTAGCCAAGCCATACCTTGATAGAGATTGAATACATGATCACCCTAAGCTAGTGAAGTTGGTCAATATTTTGAAATTCTATGCTTACCTTTGTCTTACCTATCTCACTTATATACTTATAATGAAATAAGGGGAACCCTTGTCTCTAAACATGACCTATTCCTTATCCTTGGAAATTCTAGCTTGAAAGCTTTAACCTCTATTTGAAATACAATTTTTAAGTGTTATCTTTACAAATAATAATGATAAAAGCTACACACTAAGCCAATTTTTCACAAATATGTATAAATAATGGGAAAATAAATCAAGATTTAACTAAATTAGCTCAAATATGTGTCTAGACATAAATATGAATGATCTTTACATGTTCAAATTCAAATAAACTCAAATTTTCAAATATCTAATCAATATTTGAACAAGATATCTATTACTAACTTCAAACACCTCGGATTCACATATCTTAAGCTATCTTTACCACAATTAAACATAAAACTTCAAACAACATATATCTTTGTCTAAATAATCATAAAGATTGGTATGAATCTATTAAGATCAATTATACATACACAAATATTCTAAAATAAACACAAATTTTCAAAGAATAAATTAGTATTTGAATAAAATTCATTAAAAGTAGCAAAGATGTTGTAAATTTTCAAAGATTTAACTCTCCCTCCTTTTAGCACTAGATTGTTGATACCTAAAAGTGTATCACTAGGTCAATATATATCATTCAAGAAACACTTCTCATTTATATATGTGAATAATCCATTGCATGAGTTCCTAGTTATGATAATCCTATTATCCTTGGTGGAATAGAGGCAAAATGGATTGATTTTTTCACAAATTTATATTAGTTGGTGGTTAGGACCACTATGTCATAAGAGTTAATTTTTAATTTTGAATATGATCTATGCTATATGAATTTAATTATGATAAAAAATAAGTCTAAATGTAAACGAAGATGAATATTCACAATGAAATTGTTCTAAAGTGAATTTATAAAAAAGGGAGAAAAAAGGGTAGGGTAAAAAAGATAGGTGTTGTTGATCTTTATTTCAAACATTATGACAAAGTTCCAATTTCATCTGAACATGCATTTAACCAATGTGCAACATGATGTAGCATAAGATCAAATCCTATCAGACATTAGGCAAACATATAAGGAAGGTGTGAAAATATGCAAATAAGAACAAGGTTCACTTTAATAATTTTACCCCTACAAGAAAATAACATTAGCCTAGTTGCAATAAGAGGAAAGAAAATAAGGTAAACCTAGGAAATTTTAAATAATCTAGCATTAGCCCAAAGTATAAACTTTATATTCAAAGATGCACATCTATAATTCACAAAAACCATTAAAATATAAAGATAAGGTCAAAAAAATGAGATATAAACCATGATAGCAATTCATACAAGCAAATATGGACAAACATTGAATAATTCCTTGCTTATATTAATTTGCTCAAAAGTCAAAAATAGTTATTTGGCTCTATAAAATCTTTATTTCTTTAAAAATAATAGTACCCCTTTTATAGAAGGCTTAATGAGGTATGTATGTCAGTCATAGCTAATGATAATTACAAAAGTGTCAAGCACAGTTGTCATTCTACAACATTCTATAATCAGACAATTTATAAATGGACTGACCTATAAGCAATGTGATTTACAAATTACACATTCTTTTAAAAAAATATTCTATAATGTTATTTTAAAAATATATTCATTTTATAATGTTATTCATTGGTTAGTTGGACATCATTGATATGTTTCATGAACAATTCCCTTTTCTTGGTCTTCTAAGCCCTTTAGATCCATCTTAGTCCTTTCCAAATCTTATTCGATGCCCCTAACTTCTTCAATGTTTTTTATGATAAAATTAGGCCCATGATCTTCTTGTTATTATATCCTATTTTCCCTTATCCTTGATTCTTCACTTCTAGTATAAATTGAGTAGTTATGTACATGAACTCCTAGTCAATTATTAGCCTTAAAGGACTAAGTGTGGTGTGTTGTTTGATTAGGCTATCCAATGTATGTAACATCTTATCTTCTTATTATCTGGGGTCCTTAAAAATTTACTCTATCTACTAGGAAAAACTATTTAAGGCTTTGTCCTTATCAATTATTATAGCCGTATCCATTTACAGGTGGGCTACACTGATTATTCTAAACTCAGGGATTTAATTTTTAGTCAAAAACTTGATTAAATCCTTGACTCATTAGCTTGAGGCTTTCCATTAGCCAACTTGGCCTTTAGCCATTATACTTATTTTATTCATTTATTATTTCATAGTTCTATTTGACTTTAAGGAATTGAACAAATCAATTATGGTGTCCTCATATAGTTTGAGTCTAATTTATTGGATTGAAAATATGGAAGTCTCTTCTTATTTGTATTATATTGTAATATTCCCTTTATCATATTAGTACAGCCTCTTTATAGGTATATTCTCATCATTTAATGGGTTTCTAGTTCTTAATGTCCAAAATAAGCTTGACCAATTTTTATCCCCTATATTTAGAGTTATGGTATCAAATTATGTCTTTAAAAATTGTCTCTTCTATATCTAAAGTTAGATAGAGCTCCACATCTTCCCCTGAAACACTTTTTTGGGTTTTCATGGATGTGGGATTCTTTGGATTACTTGATAGTGGTCTCTAGTTTAATTTTGGATCAAATTATCCTTGCACAAGTGACAATTAAACTTCTTTGGTTTAATTATAATAAGCACATGGTTAAATCAGGGTTTTTATACTCATCATGGCTTTCTTGAAGGTTTTTATATGGATTTAATGGTGGTATCCATTTTAACTTGCATGAGCTTCATGACTTAGATCCTAGTTGGACTATGTACTTATACCCTTGCATTTCTTGGGTCTAAAATATCTTACACTTGGAATATTATACTTACATGGCTCTGATGTGGGATCATTGTGGCATCCCTATGACATTTTCACAACATTTTGCTCATTAATATTTAAAAGGTGATTGCTTCCTTTTGAAAATTCTACATTGATCTCACACCATTGGATCATCCTTGCATAAATCAACATAGACCATCTATCTCAATCAAAGAAATTGAATGTTATTGGATACTTACTACATTGCCCATAGTTCTGACACTTATCACTTCCACATTTTCTCTGAGATTTGTTAAAATGTCAATGTTGATCTCATATCATTGGTATTGATTACATGGATCAATCATGATCTATCAATATTAATCTATTTAATTGTACCTCTTACTCTATAGACTATTGATTAGAATGTGTACACTCATCTACATATCATCAATATTTAAAATATGCTCAAGCTTTAACTTATGGCTTGTGTCTATGCTATGTGTCATGTATATATTCCTTCTTAGGGATTTTGACTTTTTAATGATTGTTATGCACTGTTCGATCATCTTCATCCAAGAAAACATGATTCATTGGATCCTGATCCACAAGGTTGAATATTATTTATTTATGATTTTTCTTTGGTCAAGATTATTATACTTGTCACTCTCTCACTTGTCACAAGGCTCTATTTAAGTCTTGACTTAATACATGTCATTAGAATAATCCTACCTGACCAAACAAGTACCATTAATCTTTGGAATATGATTAAACTTTAGCTTAGAACTAGGGATTTATCTTTAATCTCACACAATTAGATCTTGATTTCTCAATAAAATTTGTACCATTGATCTTGTAGATGAAAATGATATGTAAGTCAGTACTCAAGAAAATAAATAACTTAGCATAAATTTTTTAGGCTATGGTTTTATTTTGTGTTAATAAACATGGGTAAGACCTTAAGATAAACATTTTAAGCTAAGTTTTTATACATAATAAATGGGACCTCAAAAATAATAAAAGACAACATATAATTTTAGCCTAAGGTTTTTTGTACTAATAAATATAATAAACTTTAGGTTAAGTATTTTAGGCTAAGTCTATAGACATAATAATAGATCTTGGTGGTTATTTAGACCCTATGGAAATAAAAAGGACTGAGGGGGCTTAGGAAAATAAAAATACCAAACATAATTATTTTTAGATTAAGGTTTAGTCATGTTAATAAACATGACTAAACCTTAGGATAAAAATTAAACTAAGTCCATGGCATGATAAATGATTCCCATGGAAATTGGTCACACCAAATTTGAATTTGATTTAAAGGGACCTAAGCTAGGGTAATTTGAATGAGGGTTTTATGATGATTAAACATGATTTCACTTTGATATTCAATAGATCAAAAGTTAGTAGAAAGCTAATTGATATAAAAATTATGAAACCTGGGCATTGCCCATTCCAAATAGACTCCATTGGAGCTTCAACATGAAACATAAAGATCTAATGTTAGAAACTTATGAAATATTAAATCAAAATTATGAAAAAATATGCCAATCAAATTAAGTGTGAATTATCTTAAAATAAAGACAATGTGAAAACATGCTAGTGGTACTTTGATCAAGTGAATTTTTAATTTTAAGGTACAAATTTGCAAAATTTGAAACAAAGGTTTACATTTTTCAGAAATAGAGGTATGTTGACCTCAATAGGTAGTAGGGAGTGGACCACATGTTTTTAATATGATATGGATTGAAAAGTGACTTGACATCCCTATTTTTGAAGCAAATTCAATTATAAGAGATGATAGTAATTTGGATTACAAAGTGATAGATAATGTGGTTTAAGATAAAATTGGAAATTTTCTTGTCAGTCACATAAGTTAAAGGCATGGACTAAACCAATTTTTAAAAGTATTTGATAGTGGTAATAATATTTTGTGCACATCCAAATAATTAGGTTTGATTTTAATAATGAGGTATAACCCCATGTGTAAAATGGATGATATGTAGTGATGGGTTATAAGGATTATGATGGGATATAGATAAGGTCACCATGTTTTTGGCATGACACACACTTCTTAACATATACATAATAATTAGATTTTATTTTAGACCAATAGTAACCCACATGCAAGATTTTCTTATCAAAGACTATGCCACTATAGTATGTACTATAAATTCCCTCATGAATGTCTCTAATGGCTAAGGTAGAATCTTCATAATTTAAACACCTTAACAAGGTTCCATCATAATTTATTTAATATAGGGTTTTACCAAAGATAGTGTGGCATGATGTGCATTAGATAAAGTATTATCATTAGTTATAAGTTAAGTTTGATGGAATGGTGTTATTATGGAGGTATTCATAGATGTTTTTTTACCAAGGAGAAGTGGGATGAACCAACTCACAAACCATTTCAAATTATGTAGTATCATAAGCTGGTGTGATCAAATATTCTATAAGAATCTAATTATTCTTATTTTGAATATCAAGTAAAGAATCAATTATTTTCATTGCATTATTTGATCTATTATTATCCCTTGGCACTTGTTTAAACTATATACATTTGAAGCATAACTTGATTATATCCACAATCTTCTTGTATATTATTAATTTGTCCTATCTAGCTTGGAATTCATTGCTGACTTGATTTATGATCAGTTTTGAATCACCAAAGACAAGAATATTTTGGAAACCCCATTATATTGCAAATTTGAGACCATCTATAAGGGATTCATATTATTGTATGTTGTTTTAAAAAGTAAATTTAATCCAAAATGATTTTGGAATGAAATCCCCATGAGGAGTAACCAAAAAAATACCTACCCCTGAGACAAGATTGGTAAAAGGTCCATTAAAATATATTTCTAGATTAGGGATTCATCATTTGATATGATTTCCTCATCCAAAAAACTTATGACAAGAGGTGTGAGATATTCTAAAGGAGCCTCTAATAATTCATTTGCTAATACTTGTCCCTTGATTTTTTTGTATTTACATAATCACGATAAAAATAACTAATAAGCATGACCCACTTATCCGTTCTACCTATTAGAGCTATTTTGGTTAAGAGATATTTAAGAGGGTCAATTTTGGTAATGAATTTTATTCTCTTGTTGAGAATATATGGGTGAAGTTTTTATGACACAAAAATAACTACGAGACATGTTTTTTCTTGGGAGAGTAATTAATCTAATATGTTACCAAGTTTTTCCTTAGACAATAAACTTCTTTTTTAGATCCATATTCATCATCTTAATCCAACAATGCCCTTAATTCATACCTGTGTAGAAAATATATACAAAATTAAAAATTTGTCTATAATAGTTGGCATTAGGACTGGTATATTAGAAAGACACCATTTAATATTTTGAAATTCCTTATTATAGTGTTCATTCCAAATTATCAAAGTGTCTTTCTTAAGAAATAATGTGAACATATTATAGATGTATACAAGCTATGATATGAACCTTTAGATTGCCTAAATTTTACCTTGTAGACTAAAGAGTTCTTTTATATGTTTAGGTGGATGCATATTCATGATAGATCAACATTCTAAAGTATCAACCTCTATGCCACAATGTGAAACTATGCATCCATATAAATTTCTTGATGTAACCCTAATGATGCACTTTTTTGTATTCAAATGGAGCTTGTATTCTCTCATTGTTTCAAAAATTTGTTGGATTATGTTAGGATGTTCTTATCTATATTTGTATTTATCAAAAATGTCATCAACATAGTCTCCCATGATATCATGAAGCGTATCTTAAAATATAACTTTAATTTCTCTATGGTATATGACACGAGTGTTCTTGAGGCCAAATGACATTATTTGATATTAAAAATTACCCAAAGGCATTGAAAATGTTGTATTGTATTGGTTATCAAGAGATATATAAATATGGTTATAAACCAAGAAACCATCCATTAAAGACAACATCTAATAACCAATGGTGGAGTCTACAATCATATCTATTTTTGGTGATGGAAATTCATTTATGGACATTATTTGTTTATGTCCTACAATTCTCTATATAATATGATTCCATTTTATTTATTTTATACTTATACAATATTGAATATTCATTCCAAGTAATTTATGGGGCATATGAATCCATCCTATAATTACTTCTTTAGTTTTTCCTTTGGTATGACTACTACTTTAGGATGCATTTCTCCAAGTTTTTATTTGATAGGTTTAGCATTCAAATTAATGATAATATGATTCATAGAAAGTGAAGGATCAAGCCCTAACATCTTTTAATTATACCATTTAAACACATATACAAATTATTTTATTGAGTTAATTATGTAGCAATCTTGACTATCTTTAAATGTTTTGTTGTCCCAATGTAAACTATTATGGTGTCTTCAATGAGGAGAGTCAATTATTATTGATATTTAGTGGGTGGTGAAGGAAGGTTGAGTTATTCCTCAAAGAACTCATGATTAGATGTTTATTATTGAGATAACATTATTTTATTGATTTGATGATGTGATAATAATTCTCCAAAATATGTAGAATCATCTAACTAGATGGAGAAACCCTTCATGTGATCACCTACTAGAATATAATCTCTTATGCTCAAGAATTCAATTATTGATTCATCATTTTTAAAGTGACCAAGGACATGTATTTATGTTAGTCTCATTGGAATATATTTATATATCTTAGTTTAATTTTTAAGACATGATTTCATGGAATAAGTTAGTCATGAATAGATATTCAAATAGGATATATATGGAACATGTTTTAGTGTCTAAAGAATTTGCCTCAAAATCACTATAAGAATAAATTTCATAAGGTGTGGTTATAAAATTAGGTGAGTTGAATCCTATATCATGTAAATATTCATTATATTTAAGAATGATTGGTTCTATTGGTCATTTTTCATGGAGCATAAGGACCTTACCTTTATAATTCATTACATTACACATGATGGATTTGGTAATGGGATATTAGTTGTTAAAGAAGCAAGCAACTTGTTCATCATAATAAATATAGGATGAATTTGAATCTTCATTTTCTTCATCATAAATAATACCACATTCAATAAATTAATTTAACTAAAAATTTTAATCACTATATCCTTTCAATCATGGGGACTACCATGATTTTTTGAAGACATGTAGATTTTACCTAAGTAATGAGCATCTTTGATTTTATATTCAACCATGACTTTGATAGAACTTATGAATTGGTACATAGGATATGGTATATTTTTTAAAGTGTAATGATGATTTAATGCTTGACTTTAAGATGGAGAGTCTATAAAAAAATGTGGATGGCAAAGCTAACCAACCATGAAGGGCTGATGTTTGAAGTAATGTGTTAGGATGAATGTAATTTTTAAGATTTGGTGATTCATAAACAAGTGTATATGTGGCTTATGTAAAAGGGAGATAATTATATTTTTTTTAATGTTCTTCCAATAATTCATGATATTGGAAGGATTGAGGATCACTAGGTATGTTTAATTCTATGCCATCATGAAAAAACTTAAAACACTAGTGTAGATGGGATCGTAACATATTTATAGAATGAATCCATGGACATAAAAGGGATAAATTTTATGTTAAATATAAGTCAATCACATGAAATAATTTATCCTAAATGATAGGCCACACGATCAAAGGAAGATATATAGTTCCCATAGATTCACGTTCATTATTATCGTATACCTTAATGGTAATAATATTCAATTCTAGTGTTGTTATAGGATATCACAAATGTTTGATTAATATTAATTTACACAAGTGTAAATATGATCCATTTTATATATAAAAACTCTTTTTTAATTTTTTTATATAGATTATGACTTCTATATATAAAGGTAAATTATGTATAGATAACATAAGGGAGACATAAAAATGATCAAATATAACTTGATTAGTAGTGCATAAGTTTCCATCTAACACTTGAAAATTAGATGGATTGATGTATTTAGGGACTCTTTATACTTTAAATACTTTATAAAATATGTATTTATATATAGTGGATGTATTGATAATATCTCAAATGGATATGTGAGATGGTTTATTTTTAAGGTAGTCTATGATATTGTATCTAATATCAATAGTAGGTGAGGAAGCAATTAAAATGTTAATATTTATGTTCTTTGTTTTAATAGAACAATGTTGCATTTTTATGTAAATGACAAAAACATGAATATATGCATAAATATCACCATTTATTATATAATAAAAAGGATGATTAGTTTGATTGACATTACTAGCTTGAGGTTGCTCCTAATTTTGTTTACCATGGCCTTTCTCATGTTTGGGAAATCGATCTTTATATATGCCCAAATTTTGGTTATTGGATAATGTGGATGGTTAATTTTAAATGGCTATGTCCCCATGATATATTATATCTTTGACATAATGTTTTATCATCATACATTGATTAGTTGAATGTCCTTTAATTTTTTAGTATCCATACTATTCTATCATAGTAGCACTCAGGTTTACAAACATTTTCTTCAAAGGTTTTTGTCTTGGGACATAGGATCATGGTTGCTTGGGCCAAATTTTTAAAAGATAAGTCATAAGAGTCTCCTCATTAATTGAACTTGCACTTGTAGTTTTATTTTTTTGTTGACCAGTAAGTATTGTGATGTTATTGATATGTTTTAAGTTTTAAACTTGATTAAAATATGTCACAACATTACCTATAATGTTTGTTTTTGGCAGAGAAATTTGTTTTTTCTATTTTGTTTGATAAAAAAATTTCTTGTTTGAAAATTTTGGTAACACCATTTGTAATTAAAATTCATTATATTTGGACTCCTTTTGTGATGATTTCATCAAAACATGGTGGAAAATGAATTTTTAAGTGATCATATAACTCTGAGTTAAGGTTGTTTATGAATATGGAAATGAGTTATTTTTTGATGAAAGGCCATGTAAAATGGATTTACAATGATTATGACTTATTTAAGAAAGATTCAAAGGTTTCACCATTTTGTTATTTGGTGTTATATATATTAATCATGGTCAATTCATGCTCAACATCATATGAAAAATGATGTACAAAATTTTTAAATAGATCTTCAGAGATGGAGATTTATCCTTTGGGTAAATGATAGAACCACTTTAGGACTTGACCCCATAGACTACATGGGAGGAGTCTTAACATGTATTAATTAATATATGCAACATTAACACACACCATATATAAGTCTTTGAGATTCTCCCTAGGATATCCATTACATTCTAATTATCAAATTTATGGAGATCAAAATGTTTTAGAAAGGGTGTTGTCATATTATTTACATCATATGGATAGGGAAAAATTTCCTCAAACTTGTAATATTTTTATCTAGAAAAGGTACCATATTATAAGCCTTGTATCTTATCCGTCATGTTTTTTCACTCTTGAATGAAGTGTGGTTAGATTTGATTTATTTGTCTTTAAGAGGTAAATTTTTTAGATGTTTAACCCATGAATGGGTTTGAATTGGTGTTTGATTTAAAAAATTAATATTTATTATGCGGTGTATTGTTGATAAATTGATTGGGAAATGTATTGAAATGGGTATTTTATTAGTTTGATTTTTAAATTAATTTGGGTTGGTTTGATTTTGGGATGTATTTAGGTTGATATGATTTGCATAAGGATTGATAATAAATATGTGTTGATTCAAGTTTGGATTTGGAAAAGTATGTGAACCAAAATTTTGATTTGGATGAGTGTTGACGTTAAAATTTTGATGTTGATATAAGGTTGAATTAGTGTTGAAGAATGTCTTGGATTTGTGGATGGTTTATTCTAATGTGAGGATCTAAACCTATAAAATCATTTGGATTAAAAAAACTTGAAAATTTATTTAATTTACTTCCTAAATCAGAATTTTGATGTTGGTTGATGGGTAAAGTTGAAGAAGAATTCAAGTTTGGATTTTAAGTTGATTGATTATTTATAGGTGAACTATAATGAGTATTCAAGTTAACATTTTTATTTAGATTTGTATGGTTGATTGGAAAAATTGAATGAGTATTCAATTTTGGATTTGATTGATTATTGGTTAGAAAACTTGAATAAGAATTCAGTTTTGGATTTGATTGATTGATGTTTGGTAAAATTGAATAAGCATTTAAGTTTGGATTATATTGTTTGATGATTGGTAAACATGAATAATCACTAAAGTTTGGATTCAAATTATTGAT
This sequence comes from Torreya grandis, assembly GCA_037957365.1. Taxonomy (NCBI): domain Eukaryota; kingdom Viridiplantae; phylum Streptophyta; class Pinopsida; order Cupressales; family Taxaceae; genus Torreya; species Torreya grandis. Next base: position 664,700 of record JARHVA010005183.1, on the reverse strand, counting down.
GATTATTGAGGTTGAATGGACATTCACACTTGGATTTAAATTTTTTTGACTATTTATAGGTGAGTTGGAATGAACAGTTACTCTTGAATTTATAATGATTAATGTGGGTGAATTAGGGTTCACACTAATAACTAGATTTAGGTTAGAAATTTTATCAACCAAAATATTGTTTTGTCTTATTAACTTGAAGGTTTTCAATATCATGGTTTATTTTATGGGTATGGGCCTCCATGGAAATCCCAAGGCTTGTTTCAGATGATTCCTCATTAAAAAAAATATTCTATTTATCTTGAGAGACTTGGGGATTGAAATTATATAAACCAATGAAAACCTTGATATCTTATAAATATCCTTATGATGTAGGTTGATCTTGGATGGGTGATGAAGACTTTTTTCTATAAAGTAAATGGTGTAGGTTTTTAACATTAAAATTGGGTGGAACATTTGCCCCTAGACTCAAGGATTGGAGTAAAACTTAATTCTTGTTGGATAAGAAGTATTTATATAATGGGTCAGGTGGTAAGATGGCCTTATGGATATCTTCATCTTTATAAGGCCCTTATTTTTATTTGTTTTCATGGATTTCATGTATTTTGACATAGTGTCTTTGATTTTATTGACTACCAAAATGAAAAGGGTCATTGCCAAAAGGTTCATACATCAACCTAGGATTGTTTAACAAATTCATGTGCCTTGAAATAGGTCACATTTATAAGAGAAATGATTTTGAATCAAATATTTTTAAAAGGATAGATAATTGACTCTAAGAAATTGAAATATCAAAATGACTAAAAGTTGACTGATAATAAGGTAATTTGAGTTTTGATTTTAGGACTAAATTTATGATTTTTTAAGATTTTTAATTATAAATTAATTTATTGGTTTATATAATAAAAATAGTTTAGGTTTCAATCAAAGGATTTCACCATGTGGTATTTCACAAGGGAACAAATAAATAATACCTAATTTAAACACACATGAATTAAAGAAAAGGTTTAAAAACTAGGTTAAAGGACTTGAATAACTTGCAGGATTTCCATGTCACTTTCTTGTTTGTTGTATCATATAAAACCTAATATTTTAAGTCACTAACCATGGAGGATCATATCATTCCCATGACCCACTAATCCTAGTTTTAAGGGTGTGTGGAAAGTAGTTTTTTGATGATAATTGCTAACCAATGTACTACAAATTAGATGGTAGAAATGGTTTTCTTAGGATTAAGGTTTGAAAAATAATATCTATGGGAGTCCTTTATATAATTTTTGGTACATTGATCACTATAATCATGGAGGAATTTCATTTAATATACATACACAAATGGTTCTATTGTTAATGTGTCCAACATAGTCATAAGATTTTAGAGTGTTGACTTTGAAAAAAAAAAATTATTTATGTTATCTAAAGATTTATTCTTGAAGGATCAAACCCCCTCACTTCATGATGTGCTTAAATCACAACATTACTTAACCAAAAATTACAATTCTAACTCAATTTATATACCCTTCTAGTATACGAGGTTGGCCTATCACATGGTGGTGAAATCCATGGTCGATAGAGCCACTAATATGAAAAAACTAAAGAAGAGTAACACCTACCTTTAATTCTGAAGTATTTTCACTAATGTGACACTAAGAAAAGATAATACACACAAGTGGGTCTTGGGTAACAATGTTTTGAAATTTTGTTTCTAATTTTATTAGTATTAACACCAATGTAATGCCACATAAAATAACATACAAAAAAAGTGACATATAAATAAATGCTTGGAAAGTAAAGTTAATTAAATCCAAAAATTAAAATGTGATCTAAGTTACTACTGAAAATAAGATTGATGAAATATAAAATGTTATAAATCTTGAAGTAAAATGAAAATATATGGCCTAAAAATAGAATATGAAATAAGAAAACTTTAAAAAAATAAAATAAAAAATGATGTGGGTTTCTTTCTTTGGTTTGTCTTAGACTAAAAAACTATAAGTTAATGTATTCAAATTTTTTTATAGATAAAATATCAAGGAAACCTATGAAAGTTAGTTAAAATGATAAAAAGTATAAAAAACTAATGTTCTAAAATTATTTCACTATTACAAAGTAAGACAAAATATAAAATTCTTTGGTAATTAGAAACCTCAGAAAAATAGAAAGAAGAAAATAAAAAATGGACACTTAAATAATTATTTCAATATTTTGAGTGATTTCATTGTGTACCTTAATGATTTCACTAATGTTATAAATAATTTCACTAAATTTTAATATGACTTCACTAAAGTTCAAAATGATTTAGTCAAAGTTTGAGATGATTTCATTGAATTTCAAAATGATTTCTCTATTTTGCAAGGACTTAAATAGAAAATAAAACATAGAACATAAAGCATAAATTAAATATAAAGATGTCAGGAGAACCAGACACCCACCTAAATTGTTAGAAGACTAAACAACTTCAAAAAAGTGAGTAAAAATTGTACATGACGGAATTTTTTGTTTTCTCTAATGAGTTTGTTGTTATGGAAAAAAATATTTCTGATTTTTACGTTCATAGATAACAAGCTTAAAAACTTAGACAAAAGGTATGCAACTAGAAAAACACACTTCCAAAACCAATATTAACTTCATGTACAAAAATAAATAAATTAAAAACTATTTAACTATGATCCTAAATGTACCTGTGATGCCTAAAATTTTTAATATGAGGGAAGCTCCCATCGAGCATGCCAAAATATGTAAGTGTATAGTTCAGAATGTAAGCTAGCTAAAAAATCCAATAATGAAATATAATATAAACTAAACTTAGTTTCAAATATATATCATCAAATGAAATAAATTAACAAATATATAATACTTACAAACACTAAGTATTCATCACCTTCTCCATTGTGATCCAATAGATATTTTCTCTTGAATGCTAAATGTCGGTGCTCAACTTATTTCTAATGCAAAGATAATTGGGCAGTACTTTGGGGTGAAAAATGATTTGAATGTATTTGACTCACATTGATTCATAATGAAAATTCAATAGCACTTTTTTATCTTAAAGGTGGATTATTTAAATTGATGGACTGAATTTGAATTTATAGGATTATGACAAATAAGATGAATGATGGAAGATTATTTGAATTTCTTAGATTATCTAAATATTCAACAACTAGATTTGATTCCTTATCCATGAAGATGATGAATAATTTCCATGTGTGTTATAGGAATATGGAGAGTTATTTGGTAGTTGAATGATTCATCACGAAGGGTTAAAGGTAGTTGAAAAATTAAGGGATGACTTTTAAGGTGGTTGATGAAGTAAAGGAAAGTGGTTAAATGAGTCAATGTTTGGTTAAGGAAAACATGGAGGATGTCTGGATGAGGTAGATAATCCATATTTTTTAATTAGTATTTAAAATCATGTGCATGATTATAATTAGTAAATTATTTGAGAGTAAAGGGAAATGATGTTAGTTTGAATATGAATTAGGGGAAGGAGATTGGTTAGTGTTTAAAAGTGAATTTCAATACAAAATGGTGAAATTTAGGTGTCTACATATGACACACATATGAATAATAAAAAAAGGAGTATAATACTAGAAAACTATGTTGAGATAATTCGAAGAAAGAATGGGAGTGATGGAGACTGCACAAAGTGGAAAAAATTTAGTGTGAGTGAAGAGGATAAAAAAGTTATGATTATAATGGTGTTTTCCCTATAATAAATTTTGAATGATTTGGATAAATACCAATCGAGTGAAGGAAAATATCTCAATAGAAGAAATAGACCAATAGAGTTCAAAGTGAAAGAAAGAGGTAAGTCTATTTATGATATTTTATATGGTAAAGACATCTCTAATAAGTTAATAAATATATAGTGGAGATAGAATTTTATTTTTTAGGATGATAATATTGAATACCTTGTGAGTTTAAATATCCCATGAAATAAAATATTTGGATTTTCAATTGTGTGTTTTAGATGTATGCAAGAGAAGAGACAAGGAAAAAGAAAGAAGAAGACAATGAGTTGGGAACATATGGTTTCTAGATTTATGGGTCATGTTGTGCACCCAAGAATGCATGTAAAGTGTTTAAATAAACTTCATGTGTTTAGGATTAAAATATAATAAAAAAGAAGAATATTTCCATGAATTGAAAGATGAGAGGGAATATTCCATGTGAGAAACACAAGACTACTTTGAGAAGTATCAATGAGATTTATATGTGTGAAGAGAATAGGTTTGCCTTTAAATATTATAAGAGAGTGGCATTTCCATGTGAGAAGCCAAGTCTATTTTAAAAAACAACAAAGATGAGGAAATTTGTGTGAATCCCAAATCTAATTTTCAAAAAAATAAAGACAAAAATGTCATGAGCAGCTTATACAATAATAAATACTTAAGACGTATGATATGGATGTGATAGTAGTTGAACTAGAAAAAGAAGACCCATTTTTTACTATGGTAAGGAGTTTATGATCTCCCATAAGTGGGAAGATTCAGAATCATCCATGGTGATAAGGAAATGTATTTGTATTTTATATTTTGGATGGTAGAAATGTCAAGGACAACCAAGTAAATATATGTGTTTCATTTAAGGAAGACATAGATGTGAATGAAGATATAAGCCATGAGGAATTGTAGGTTTACATAAAGGAAATAATGGAGTTGAAAAGGTGAAAGATAATGAATATGAGGAGAGTATAGTTACATACGATCCATTTGTAAAAGAAGAAAATAGAAATAATAATGAGATGACAACCATGGAGGTTGTTTAAAGTGGGCCTTTGGGATTCCTTCATGAGGGATAAATATGTGAGGATAATTTGATCAGTAGAGAATATTTGGCCAACATGTCCTTGAGGTGTGATGAAAAAAAAAGTGATTTTTGGAATTCTTTATTCTATTAATGTGTTTATTTAATATATAGGTCTATCAAAGGAGATGGATTTGGTGGACTGGATTCTACAAAAAATATTTAAGGATGAAATTGGTGTTGCATATATGAGATCAAATCACATAGATTATGGATAAAATACTCATATGAGTCAAGATATGAATCTTCCTCATAGAGACAAGAAAAGTGAAATGTTATTTTCACATGACATGAATGGGACTAAATAAGGTGAAATAAATTATCATATAGCTAATATACAGAGGATGAGAAGTGAAGAGGAGTTGTCACAAGAAAAAAAGAGAATTATTATAAGGAGATGAAAGAATGGAAGAGGCATTTAGGATATCAATATTGGTGAAAATCAAGATAATATTGTGAATATGGAGGAAGAACCTATGGTGACTATTATTTATTATGTTTTAAAATTAATTATGAGTATAACTAGTGTGAATGTGAAGAAATGGACAGAAAGGAGGCATTAAAAAAGGCATTCCAAAGTGAAGAGGTGAAGTTCAAACTATAAAATTATGCACTCAAGAATGAAAGTGAGGAGGAGCAATTAAATTTAGTATAAATAAAATCATGTGAATAAGTGATGGAATAATAGGACTATTTTAAGACTCTTTTGAATGAAAAATACATTTTTGAGGTGGTAATGGAAAGGATAAAATTAGATAAGGAGATGGAAACCATGAGAGAAGAGGAGTTTTAAATGGAAAAGGGTCACAAAAGGAAGAATCCAATAGTAGATTAAATAATGAGTAAATAAATCCAAGAATGCTTTAAGAGGAGGTGGTCAGTTAGTTGTGAGTTTAATCCCACATAGGGGTGTAAGATTAAATTACAAACATATTTTTAGAGGTGTCTAAAATAAGCTAGGTTTTAGTCCATAATAAGATGGAAAGATGAAAATAGGATAAGCCTTTGGTGGAGGATGGACCATGGTGTGTCTAATTCCATAAATAAATGAGTGTATTATGGGTCTAGTTTTAAAAATGGAGTATTTGGTGGATATAATCACATAAAGATGGAAGGAAGATCAAAGAAGAGAAAAATAAGAACAGGGCTAAGAAGAGAGGAAAGGAATTGAAACCAAAAAGAAGTAACTAGAAAAAGAAGATAAAAAGTGAAAAACATAAATCACTTGGTATTTTGGAATAAAAATCCATTACCATTATGCTTCATGTTCAAAAGAGTGTTTTTCCACTTATATGTGAGTAGGACTTCACATTTTATAACCTCAGGTCTCTAATGCAAGAGAATCCAAGGGTTCATGTAATCTTGCATCATTCAAAAACAAAGTGGCAAGTGTTAGTTTTTGTTTTTGTTTTTAGCCTTGTTAGAGTGAGATTTTGAACCTTTAATAATGATTTTGTAAAAATAATCCTTTGTCTTGATCAATGCAAAGATATATTATTTATTTTTGTGAGTATGTGTGGACTATTGAGACACAAACATTTAGTAAGAATGGTTATTAAACATAGTGAATAAGTGGATGGTTAAGTTTTTAAGGTATTATTACCTTTCAATTTATTCATTAAATTTCATTTCATTTAGAGTAACAATGCTAATGTGACATCTATTTTTGTCATTCTATATAATCTATTTAGTCTACAAAATTTAGAAAGTAGGTTAGTTAATTACATAAAGAATTATATTTACAAATTTTATGATATAATATGTTATGTAATTTTTTTTAAAAAAATAGATCAATTGGATTTATATAAGTAAAGTTATGATAGTTTTGGCATTTATCGTTTGGCTTGAAAATGTTACTTGAGCACCTAAGAGTCAACATTTTGGTTCCTTACCATAGTATCACCTAGGTAGTTAATATTTTTTGAGGTTATTTATGTTTTATTGTTCATCCTTAATTCTAATTTCCATATTGTGAAATGGTACATTGGTAATTTATAGTAGTTAGGTCCAATTATCTTTGTTTTATGACATGTGGATGGAGTTTTTATTAATAGTTTGATATTTAATCATAAAAAACTTAAAGATACTAAAATATGATACATTATGTTGAGATCAGTGAAGTTGAAGAGATATATTATGAAGCTTGGGATGTCAAGGATAGACTATATTTAGATAAGGAAATTGATTTTGGATAGAGGGATAAGCTATGAAGGATTAGAATTGTCTAAAATCTGAATAAGGAGTTGTAACAATCTAGGAGGGACTATATGAGAGTCTATAACTCTTTCATGTAATGTAATAATCTAATAAATTTATTTTTTATAATTATAGTGTGACTATGTATTTTATTGTAATGTTTTAAAGACTAATATAATAATAGGTTGTGTTAAATTAGTCAATTCTAAGTATAAATGTGTGTTCATGAATGAGTGTCCAACATAAAAAAACATTAAGATAAAGGCATTCCTTAAGTAGATACCATCTATTTTGTTTTCACCATTACCTAAATATATTTCTAAGAGTAAAATCATTCAATCTTATGTGTATATTGTTGACCAAATTTGACTTTATAGGTCAAATTGGGACCCCTATAGGTGAAAAATTGATTTTTAGGTGTTTGAGGGGTCTAATATTATGTTATAAGGTGTATTATAAGTCATTTCATGTCACATTAGCCATGGTCTTAGTCATTTTCAATAATTATGTCTTTTTGAGTCATTTTGGGGGTTAAAATAGAGAATTAAATGAATTTTAAAACCTCCTTGTGAAATTTGAAGGTTTAAAAGGATTATTTCATTCCCCATGTTTCCTAAGAAGTCTTAAGTAACTATTTATAACTGAAAAGTGGTAAGTTCTTCAAAAAAAGGGTAGTTTTCTTAGATAAAATGAGTATTTAATGAGTTATACATAATTTTATGGACTCCTATAGTTGAGGACATTTAAATAGTGTCCCTTTGTCTTCCATAAACTTACTAGAAGGATTAGTTTGATTATAATATTCAATAAATGAAGAAAACCACTTCTCTCTTCTTCCATTAAACTTGGCAAGCATGAATGGCCATTAGGTTTATAGTTGGTATGATCAACAAGAGAGGCTTCAAGTAAAATGATCTTTGGGGTGTCTTATAAACTAATTTATATTCCATTTTATTTTTGGTTTTATTGGAATGGTGGTATGTACCTTATGAACCATTCCTAAGAAGTTAGACTATCTAATTTGCTTTTTAATCTATATACCCTATAGATTTTTCCTTAGTTTAGATAAGTCCATATAATCCAAATGTTGAGATTGATTATAGAGATATTTTACTCCCATCTCACATGTCTCCCATACTTTTTTTCAATTTTGGAGTTGATTTGATGAACCAATCATCTTAGGTTTGTAGACAGGTCCCATTATGTGTAACAAGTAGGTTTCCACCACTTCCAACATCTTCATGTATTGGTAATGGTGTTAAAGGATGGTGATGGTTTGTATTAATGTTTCAAATGTTATTTTAATTTAATTATATGATCATTCTCCAAGCAAATCTCCATGAGGGAACAATCATAAAGAATCATGTATTCAGTTTACTCTATGACATTCATACACAGTCAGCCATGGTGAATTACACATATGAAGCTATCTCACATTAAAAGTGACGTGTGGAAATTTGAATAAATATTTTTATATCACCATATATAATTTTATCTCTTTTAAATTTGCGGTATCTTGTCATAAGTTCATATTCTTGTTCACTACCCAAACTTATAATCTCCTACCATTAATACACACCTTCAGGTGTCTTCATGGAATCCCATCATATCAAGAGAGAGTATATAAGCTATAAAATATTTATGATAGTGAAAATATTACATTTTAAACTATTGAAAATTTATATAACTACATTGGAAACCATAGACCATGCACATTGCTCTCATTCTATTCACTGCCTATACACAATGGAATGTCCACCTATAGGTGGTCATAGCAGAGAGTTAAGGTATCATATTGAGTGTGTAAAAATGTGGTGAAACTCACATAGAAGTCCTAATGTGTGTATAAAACATAAAAAACATATTTAAATGTATATTTTGGTAAATATAAGGGGAAATTACCTTCAAAAGTAATGATTGTGTGTTTGGTGATCAAATCCCTAAAATAGGAAAATAGAGGCCTAAAGTCATTTTGTCAAGATATTTTAACATGGATATCAATAGTTTTGAGGCATATAAATGATGAAAAAATTTATCATACATATAGTGAAATATATATTAAAAGGATATAAGGTGGAGGATTAGTTAAAAGTAGTTTTTGAAAGACCCAAAGTCACACCTTGGTGCATTGATTCTAGGTAGTAAAATCTATAGGGTTTGGAGATACAAAGTGACCATAAAATTTTAGGGTGATTTAAGGAATAATATCATGTTTTGAATGTAATTATTTATTTAAGGGTTTAACAATTAACATGAAGATAATTAGGATAATGTTAACATGATGGTCTTTTAAGATCATAAATACCTACAAGTTACTCATCTACAACTTGCCTAGAGATGCTCATAAAGCTCTCAAAATGAACTTGGGGAATAATTGGCCTATAAAAATAATAATATTAATATGAAAGGTTAATTCAATTATTTCAAGGGTTTAAAAGTATATAATACAATATCCAAGGGTAACCAACACTCATGGGACTCCATGTTGCCATAACACAGTCAACTATAGTTGACTATGACATAGGTAGTGAGCATAAAATAGTAATGCTTAAGTGTTGGTAGTGCATAATAATGAAATAACTAGGTCAAATTAGATGATAAATTACCATTTAAATGTTAAATAAATTTTTATTCAATGTTTCAAGACCAAACTAATGCAAAGTACACCTACAAGGGTGCTTGAACCAATGATTATTCACCTGTAGTTGAATGTGACTTAGTTGATGACTATTCTAGGTCTTTGGCATAGCAAATACATGTCATGGGTGAATATAGTGACAATATTATGGGTTTTATGGTTTAAATAGGACCCTATATCAATTTAATAATCCATAAAATTGTGATTTAAACCTATAGGTAGGGGAAATTTGCAAGTAGGGTCATTTTATCACTCAGGCCTAACAAAGTACGAGCATAATTCAAGGTGTAAATATGGATGAGAAAGATTTTTAAGAATATTTAGTACCTATATAATGATAATTAATATCATATAACACCTTCATGATGTATAAAAAATCAAATAAAGGACCCTAAACAAGCAATACATAGACTATTCCCAAACCTTGTAGGTAGTCAACTACTCCATGGTTTGTCTTGGATTTTTGAAGAGTTTGAGGGTAAAATGACCTCATTGAGGGATAAAAATTGCTAAATATAATATATATTACTTTAATAATCCCATATAAATTTCAATTTATTTTATAAAATAAGGTAAGTACCCTCTATTTTGTCTCAGATAGAGGGTACATCCATTTATGCTTAAACTAGTAGGTTTGATAAAGGGTGATAAATGGATAGACAAAAAGATGAAAAAAACTTACTAGGAGATGTTATAATTTGGAGGAAATTAAAAAAAACATGATAAACACTTCAAAAAATGAGGGAACCCATCAATATGGTTTGGATTGCTAAGTTTTTAGGCAAGCTTATTAGGCATTGTTAGGCCTAGAAGCCAAATGGAGAGTCATTTTCACTTCCACCTTGAGATGAGAGTTATAATCAATTTTTACATGTTTATGGGAGAATAATAGATGTGTATAATATATTTAAATGTAGGTAAATCATAGATAAATCCACTTTTGGATAAAAAATAATCCAAGCTTGTAGGAAATGGAGAAAAGAGCTCGATAGGGCAACTTTGAGTGCTCATATCTCCCTTGGAACCCTAAATGGAGATTCAAGGAATTTATGGAGGTTTATGTAAGTATTAAAATTTTATCTTGTGAATTTTTTATACAAATTCAACATCAAATAAACATTAACAAATCTTAAGAACCTAAAACTACCTTAAACCCTTACAAACCCTAATTATAGACCAAATGCAGGAAATGCAAGAAATAACGCACTAAAATGGCATAAGTTTCATAAAAAATGATTGTATGTTTTATAAGACTTATTAAGGATCCATATAATCTCTATGAGTTGTATGGAATCCATATAGATAGGGTATAAAACTACTTTTCTTGATTGTGTTATGCATTGTGCAAGTTTTACGGGGTTTCAAGAGATTAAATCAACTTTTGAAGGAAGATAGAGACTAAGATAAATATTCATGTCCATTTAATTCTATTATTAATCATGATATTTACATGGGTATTTATCTTAAATGTGCTTAATAGAGCTATCATCTTAACCAGCCAAAATTAGCATAGTGAACATGATGGTGAAAAGTGTGGAAGCTTCAATTGGAAATATTTTAAGGTGTTTTTGATGCCTCTAAGTAAATGTAAGGTATTTAAAAGTTTCATACACTCATTTTTGTTAATTATCATGGAAAATTTATGCTTTTTTGGAAACTAAGTATGTAAGGTTTGTGAAAGAGATGTTTCTTTGACTACAGGTAGTGATGACTCACTTCTATAAGATATAAGATGACTTGGAATGCAACTAATGCATGGAAAATAATATTTACAAGCCTTTAATATTATTCCAATAATTATACATATACATAATTATTTTTTTGATGCTAAAATAGGGGTGAATGATAAAGCTAGTTTCTATGTGCAGAATGAGAACTCCTATGCCACATTTCAAGAGTTTCATGACTTGGGGTGACAGTTGTGCTTCAAAAATTTAAATTAATAGTTTAATATTCCCTCCTCTTACACATTTAACTAATTTTATTATCTTTGTGACCTTTGAACTTATTTGTTCTCTTCTTTCTTTCAAGTTCTATAAGAACTAGCCATTTTGACCTTTGTAAAGCATTCTCCACCTGAGTATGGTTAATCCTTACTCATTTTCATATCATAAGATCAATAATTAATAATAATTTTACCTCTTATATTACTATTAATAGTGTGTTCACTTTAATTATTGATATTTATTAATGATGATTTTTATTTCCTTAGCATTATTGTTTCATTCTCTCACCTATTTGCAGCTTGAAAGCTTATTCTTGCAGGTCATGTGAAGTGTTCTATGGAGTGTCAATGTTGAGTGATTTATTCCATTCACTAGTGAAATTCAAGGCCTCCTATCTATTCTTCCTATCCTAAACATTCCTCATAACCTCATAATGAAATACTAATGTGATAAGATTCAAATTAGAGAATTGTATGTTTAGTTAGTCTCTTGGTCTCATGTGTGACATCCAGCTAGTTGGTAGTCATAAATAAATTTGTTGTATAACCTCCTTTATGATATTTTAATTTCATTTTTCTCTCCCTTTTCCCTTGCAATCTTAGGTGTAGTAGTGAACTACAAGTGGTACATCAAGGGAGCTAGCCCTATCACGAGATTCACATCATCTATAGGCTACCCACAACCTAGAGGTGTTTAAATTATTAAAATTTGATTATGAGATATGAGACATATAATCAAATGGAAAAAATCCAAGTGAAAACATATATACTCCAATTTCACTACCTTAAATTCTTACATCTACAATTTTGATTTCTAGATTTATTGATTCCTAGAGTTACAAATCTTATAATTGAACCACTGAGAGATATAATAAATACTCATCCACATATTAAGATAGGATTATCATATACTTTTAGATGTATTCCTTCCCAAAAACATACAAATATTTCAACTACATAAATTAATTTTTAAACTAAAACACATACTTCTTTTGAAAAGGTTAAGGTGACTTATGTATCCCATTCTCATGATGATGATATTGGTGATGATGATTCTAGTTACCACATGCATAATTATTATATTATTGATTATAAATCTTATTATAAATAATTTTTATACATATAGTGATACATATAATTCTTCACATCATGTACATCCCTTTTAGATGGATAAATATGATCATCAACTAGGGATTTTATCTTATCTGATGTGCCTCATCAATACATCCTACTATACATAGATTAATTGTATAATCTTTATCTTATAGTTTTGGAATTTCATGTGGATTAATCTATTGAGGTTTTACATTTCTTCATCTTCACTTTGTATTTTACATCTATGTCTTATATTGGGGCACCCCCAACCCTGCATATATATATATATATATATATATATATATATATATATATATATATATATATATATATATATATATATATATATATATATATATATATATATAAAATCTTATCTCATGTCTCACACCTCATATTTCATAGTCCTAGATAGAGTTGAGTTTAGAGTTTATATTTTAGATATAAAGGGGAGGGGATGCCCCCGACCAGCTCCCCCCCACAATATATAGATTATAAATTTGGATTAGAATTTGATTATATATGTTGGGAGAGATGGGAGAGGTGGACGTAATAGGAGAGGTGTCTTGTAACACAAGATGAGGGTTTTGATCATTATAAGACTTAACCAAACATCTCACAACATGAGCTAATGAAATCCATGCATGACGTGTATGAATCCTTCACACCACCCATTAAGGACATGTACACTTGTTCATATGTTAAGGGCTAGTAAGGTTTTGCAAATTATATAAAATTAAACCACATGTTCCATTGTTTATGTAGGCCCTTGTCAATTCTTTTGAGTTTTGGTATTGTGATTATACTCCCCAGGTGGAGTATTACATGTGTTATCTAGGCCCTTGATCCAATGATTGGCTTGCATTAACATTATTTTATCCCCTTGTTTTATTTTTCTTGATATATATTAAAACCTTAATTCATATCATTCACTAATTTTTTAGGAATGTTATAGGTCTCCTGTAATCCTCCACTTCTTATTTATTCTATATTTTCACTCCTTTTATTCATTTGATTTATAGATTGATCAATCTCTGATTTCACTCTTTGGATTCCTCTGTGTATGATATTATTCTTATATAAAATCATAAAAATGAAAAAAAATATAGAAAACATAAAAATAGATAATAATTTGTCTTTATATTTTGTTGATAGATACATATCATTCTTATCTACCTATATTATAGGTTTACATATACAAGTTACACACATTACTCTCATAATATTTTTTGATTGGGTTAGATGCAAGATATTCATGTTACATATGCAAGATAAAATTACATATGTTGTGTGGATACATTTACGCCCACACTTTGGGTAATTGTCATATTAGTGGAATGCCTTATATTGGGGGATTCTCTTTATAACTTATATAGGGTGATATCCTTCTTAATTTACATTTATCATATAAATATACCTATATTATCTATACATATATTCTTATACATTAAATATTTAATGCTACATGGATATTCTTCATGTTTTCTTGTGTGTTATGTGATTCCTCAATTACATGCATGTGAATTCTTGTACGTGTGTTTGATTTTATGTGTTTGGTGTCAATGTCTTATCTAGTGTGTCCATATATGATCCTCTCACCATGATGTCATCTCATTGATTACTTATGCTTCATATTTATTACTTGATGGTTTCTTATTCTACACATGATTTCATTATTATTGTGTATAATTTCATTGCCTAAACTCTATGATATATTAAGCTTGGTATTATGCGTATACACATAATATTTTAACTTTTATCATTTATTGATGCTTTATCTTGTAATGGCTTGTGAATGAATCAAAATCTAAAAGTTTATGTCTTAAAAGGTACATTGGGAATGGAGTAGGAATGGTTTGTGGTAATTTTAAAGAGATGTTGGCATTCTATCGTAGTACACCATTTATACTATTAGTCTAACTTCATCTAATATTTTATCCATCCATTTCATTTATACTATTTGTTCTTTAATCCTTCATATATTTTATCAAACATTCCCATAGAGTTTTGAGTTTATCTTATAGCAATTTTACTA